>OZ005734.1:190775080-191375080 GCA_963930755.1 Eudasyphora cyanicolor
ATATAATGTTTAGTATTTAATCGTTTAACTTCGGAAACTGGTCCCAACCGGTCTTCCACTAAGAAGTAAATTACCTAGTCGTCTACTGAGGCGTATATTATGACCAACAAATAACCAGCTAGCCGTCTACTAATGATTAGGTTACCCAACTTGTTGTATACTAAGCAGTATATAACCCAATGACCGCATAAACATCCCAATCAGTCATATACTGAAGAGAAGTTAACCCAACCAACCTTTTAATAAATATCAAGTTGCCAACAAAGTTGTAGATAACCCAACTAGCCGCCTAATTAGGAGCAAATACACCAATTGGTCGTCTACTAAGGAGTAGATAATCCAACTAGTCGTTTACGAAGGAGTAGATAATCCAACTAGTCGTTTACGAAGGAGTAGATAACCCAACAGTGTCTATACTAAGAAGTATAAAACCCAACAGTTCGTAAACTAAGGAGTAGATAACCAAAATGGAAGTCTACTAAAGATTAGATAAGTTGGGTTAGATAACCGAACATGTCGTACACAAAATTATAGATAACGCAACTGGCCGTCTACTAAGAGCTTGACAACCAAACAGGTCGTCAACTAAGGATTAGACAATCCAATTAGTCGTTTACGAAGGAGTAGATAACTCAACAGAGTCTATACTAAGATATATAAACCCAACCGGTTGTAAACTAAGGAGTAGATAACCCAAATAGACGTCTACTAAAGTGTAGATAACCCAACTGGCCGCCTACCAAGGAGTAGATAACAAACAGGACGCCTGCATAGAAGTAGATAACCAAACAGGTCGTCAACTAAGGAGTAGATAACAAATTGGACGCCTACATAGGAGTAGATAACCAAACAGGTCGTCAACTAAGGATTAGATAATCCAATTAGTCGTTTACGAAGGAGTAGATAACCCAACAATGTCTATACTAAGAAGTGTATAACCCCACAAGTCGTAAACTATGGAATAGATAGCCCAGATGGAAGTCTTCTAAAGAACTGACCGCCTACCAAGTAGTAGGTTAGGTTAGGTTGAAGAGAGGAGACGTTTAAACGTCTCATGTCCATGGACATACACTTAAGCCAGTGATTCGGCCTGTTGTGCGTTGTGTAGATTACCAAACTTGTCGTACACAAAATTACAAATAACAAACTGGACGCCTACGTATGAGTAGATAACCAAACAGCTCGTCAGCTAAAGATTAGATAATCCAACTAGTCGTTTACAAAGGAGTAGATAACCCAACAGGGTCTATACTAAGAAGCATATAACCCAACAGGTTGTCAACTAAGGAGTAAGTAACCCAACTGGACGTCTACTAAGGAGTAGAATAAATGAATAAAATGATAACCAAACAGGTCGTCAACTAAGGAGCAGATAACCCTACTAACCGCCTACTAAAGAGTAAATAACACAATTGGACGTATACTAAGGAGTAGATAAGCCTACTTAAACTTACTTAAGAGTAAATAACACAACTGGATGTCTACTAAGGAGTAGATAACCCTTCTGGCCACCTCCTAAGGATTAGATAACCCAACTTGTCCCTTACCAAGCAGTAGATAACCAAACTAGCCGCCTGCTATGAAATAGAGGACGAAACAGTACGTCAACTAAGGGTTAGATAATCCAACTAGTTGTCTATGAAGGAGCAGATACCCCAACTGCGGTTATACTAAGAAGTATGTAATCCAGGTCGTCAACTAAGGAGTAAATTAAGCAATGTCTACTAAACAGTAGGTAAACCAA
This sequence comes from Eudasyphora cyanicolor, assembly GCA_963930755.1. NCBI lineage: Eukaryota > Metazoa > Arthropoda > Insecta > Diptera > Muscidae > Eudasyphora > Eudasyphora cyanicolor. The sequence continues at coordinate 190,776,825 of OZ005734.1, forward strand.
GTGGTATTTTACCAACCAATCTCTACTTTGGAACTGATAACCCAACTTGACGTAATCTAAGCAGTAAATAAATCGGAGGCAGTCGTATGATGACATTTCAAAGCCAGCAATATTGTTGAACCATTAACTAATAGTTTTCAATCCCTACGTGATCGCATAAGTGATAGGTACCAATTCAACCAGTACTGTAATCAGTAGACTCAGATAAATTGACACTGCATGTCCCGCAGGGTAGATCAGTTTGCTTAAAAACAATGATATAAAGATCTAAGCCTATGTGCGAAATTATTTTTCAGACATAATGTATTGGAACGGTTAATGAAGGCCAACATCGCCCTCTATTACAGTATGAGAGCAGTGGAGAAGGGAAGCTGCAACAGCAGCGGTTCTGCCAATACTGCGGTGCTGAATTGGAGTGTAATGCATGGCGACTGAAATGCGCTCCATTACAAGTAATCTGATGAAGGTTCAGAAAACAGTCTGCCTAAGTAGTTGAATACCACAGCTTTGCAGACGGCTGCCACAGAGACCGTAGAAGTCCTTCTACATCTTCTGCCGATTGATATTGTAACAAGAGAAGTTGCAACCGCAGTGGTTCTGCCAATACTGCTGTACGAAATAAGAGTGTGGTGAATGGCGACTGAAATACGGTCCATTACATGTAAACTGATGAAGGTTCAGAAAACAGTCTATCTAAGTAGTTGAATACCGCAGCTTTGCAGACGGCAGCCACAGAGACCGTAGAAGTCCTTCTCGATCTTTTGTCGATTGATGGTAGAACTAGAGAAGTTGCAACCAGAGGGTTGAATTGTCGTTTACTGTGGAAGTACAAGAACTCGACAGCATAAATTTATCAGATTGTAGTTTACTGGTAAGCAACCGAGAGGACTACAAACACATTCAAGATGAATTTTACCACAAAGATACTGGAATTGTAAAGTCGACTTACAATGCAAAGAGTAGGATCTTGATATAAGCTCACAGATTACCAGCCACTTGTAGTGTCACCAAGAGGTTAATGCGCAATATTGTGACTAACATTGGCGTTCTCATTTAGTCAGGCTGACATTGAATCTCTGAAGGCTACATCCTTAAATTCGCGAACTGCCCTCGACTAGCGCAGAATTGCCTGTGCAGTTTAAAATATAAACTTTGGGTGTATGGGCTAAGACAAATCCTGGGAAACTGCAAATCTGATGAGTTTATGTTGAAAGAGTGAGGTCGTTTTAAGGTGTCAAGTCCATAGGTATGCACTTATGCCAGTGGATTGGCGCTCCTTATTTATGACCTTCAAGAATTATAGAAAGTCGGTACTTGACACGTATTTCCTCAGTATCTTTCAGTCAGATACTCTGAGATGAGTCAGATCTGGCAATGTGTCAGATCCGAAGTAACTGGATGTTCCATGTGCGAAAGCTGGTCATAGATGTAGAAAATGTTCCATCGATGTTACAGGATGTTCCATGTGCGAAACCTGGTCATAGATGTAGAAATGTCCCATCGATGTCTTCTCTACATGCCATGCATTGATCGCTATCTGCTTGTCTTATGCGATACACATGTGCTTTTAAGCTTGAGTGTCTTACTAAAATTACATTACAAATTCTTCAGCCACTATGCAGATGTAAGCTTTGGCTTAGCTAAGAGGCAGACACCTGTAGGGAAGCTAGGCAGACCTGGCCACTTTAGAAGGTCATACTTTCCTTGCACAAGATAGGAGAAATTTGTCATCTTTAATATCTGACGGGACACTGCCAGATCGGCGAATATGCCAAAAGACTGGGTATTGAATCAAGGAGTTCTGATCTCTATGCAAAAGAGCCATAATTCAAACTTATTATTACTCATTTGCGTTACAAAATGTGATTAGGACAAGACTAAACTATGTTTCCGTAGTGTAGTAGATATCAACGCATGACTCGGCATAAGCGGAACAAACTGGACCTCGCCTACTAGGGTGCTACAAACTATTTTATTGCGTTCACTATTTTATTATAGAAATCAAAATAAGCTATGAGGCGACCTTTACAACAAAAATACTATAGATGATGTGTAATGGGTCTTTAGAGACAATAAATCTTATCACCAAAAAAATAATAGAATCATTTCACCGATATACACAAATATTCGACCGAATAACTTTAATAATGTTAGATCGGAATGGAATGGTCGTATCCCAGGACATAGGAGATTCGTTAACTTCTATACAGACGGTTCCAAACTTAGTAACCAAGTCGGCTTTGGTGTCTTTTCAGAGGAACTTGAGGTATCACTTGCAAAACACTGCCTATCTTAGCTATTAAAGATGTAGCGGTAATGGTACTTTTCATCGACAGTTCGGTGATGTACTGAGTCCCACTTACGCATTCCTGAAATGTAGGAATAAATACGCGTTGGCGATGTCCTTAACCATGAAAACATGTGTAGACGTATCGAAGGTCTTCAGTAGATCGGCAGTCAAGAGATCCATTCTGTCTAATGGATTGTACCTGACTTGTTCCACTGTGCTATTTGCCGGAACTATGGTGAGGATCGGCAAGATCCTCCGTTACAGTTGATGATGAATTTGGCAGAGCAATTTTGAAGTCATTAGGTACCTAGATTGGGTACGCTAGGTACTAATATTCCGCCGAGCCTAAGGGCTAACATTGAGTTTCAAATGGAATCTCTTAGAACCGGAGAGCATACATAAGAGGAATTTCATTTTCGCTATATCACTCTCTAGGGACTATATGACACACATAGCATCAATCAATGCCACTTAGCCAAATGTGATAGTATTCTGAACATCCTTCACGAATAAGTGATCAATAATAGGTATCTACTTACGGATGTTTAAACTTAAATTTTATTGCTTTAAATGATCCATTTCACGTGTATCAACCTACTAATCTCTATATCAAATTCCTTGATTACAAATCCTGTAGATTCGAATGTCATCATATTCACTACATCTGTTTGGACATTTGGTACATCTAAGGTGCCAGTTCTAAACAGTGGAGGAGCTCTTTGAGCTGTCGGTAAAAATAATGTCCGGAACCGTTACAGTTTAGTCTCCAAAATATGACTGTCCACGGAGACATTACATGAAAGTATGAACAAAATTCCACTTCCCCTCTTAAGGTCCACGTTCCCTTTTTGATGAGAGACAACCTTGCGCTCTTATTTAAAATGATCCGTGAAAATGTTTTCACGGTTGAAAAACGTTTTGGGGCACCAGCAAACACTTTGTTATCTCATTCACTTAAGAATATATTCCATGTAGAGGGAACCGAAGGAACCCCCAAAAACACATTAATCAAATCCATACATACTTAGTTTTCGGTGAAAAACAAAACCTGAAAATCCGAATAGAAATTCGATGAAGACTGAACAAATTGCTTTTGTGATATTCTCAAATGGTAAAGTGGTTCATTTTTGCGCGGTGCGGTGGTGGCGTCAAAATAAAACAAAATATTATAAATTCGTTTCACCTCGATCGCACGAGAGGTACTCGTATATTCCATTCGATACCAAAACAAATGTTGGCCAATCTTAAAAGAAATCCCAGAGAAAAATAATAAAATCGACACACGAGCAGATAATTTGGGGAAAGAAAACGTGAAACCATCACTAGTTTAAAACACTGAGAGAAAACATCAAAAAGATACTTAAAATTCTCTCTCTAAAGATTTGTTGTTCTTATCAAACGAATTTTTATTAGCCGCTAAGAGGAGTGTAGTTATGCAAAATTTCGGTTGTAAGCAAGCATAGAACTTTTTTCCTTGCGTGTACTTTGACAATTTTCTTCTAAAAAGTACTGACGTGAATTTCTCTTGGCAGTAGATTGTTGTTTTTCTTTTGTGTTTATCTCTATTTTGTTGACGTTGTTCATCTCAACAATGTTGTACAGTGATAGATTTGTTTTAATACCAGAGGAAGTCAGGCATAGGGTGTTGCATTTTGGTAGTGATTTGTTTTTCAACACCAATTAGACGATTCAGTCGCTGCTGACAGACGTTATAACGTCACGTTGTCCACTAATTGGCGACGTATTCACTATAAAGGAAATTTAGTTATTTGTATTTCGAAATCCGCGTTTATTCCCATCTAGTCGTATGATCTGTTAAAACTTTTATGTGTAGCTGATAAATCTAAAGTGCGGAGTTACCCACGTCCATAAATTCTGAAGCCTTAGATCCTAACACAATGCCTGTAACTACCTCATCTGAAAACGAGTGCACGACTTCGTACACTGATGGGCTGAGAACAGATTCTGCACACTTTGAAGCACTTGACGGGAACATGATCTTCGATAATACGGACGAGGAATTCGATAACACCTTTGTTGGGTTGGAGGTTAATCTGTCGGTTACCAATGGTGAGTGGTAAGAATTCTTCAGATTAACCTGCATCACACTAAAGCTCTATTGCTGCGCTTGTCCACAATGGCAGTAGACATTGTCCTGATACAAACCTTTTCTCCTACGTAGTAGGAGAAATGGTTTGTGGTGTCAGGGTCATACAACTGTATTTCCTTGTAACCAACTGTGAGGGTACACCAAGCACATGCATTTTGGCCAGGAAAGATCTAAGCATTTTTCTCTTAATTAATTTCAGTGGAAAATACAAAATATCTGCTAGTCTAGGGATAGATAATCGTATATATTGGGTGGTCTCCAGTTACTTTTTATGAAGAGGTGGTAGCACCGACAGCTCTCTTCAGCGGAGTAGTAGAAGAAGCATCGCCTGATGAGTGCGAGCTGATAATTGGTGCAGACACGTATGCTCATCATCCTATCTGGGATACGAACAGTAGAGGTGAGACACTTCTTGACTTTATTCTAACTACCAATCTAACTATTTGTAACAAAGGCAATAAAGAGACCTTCACAAATAAAGACAGACTGGAAGTCGACGTCACGTTCGCTTTTAACTCCCTGTCAGACAAAATAATTGATTGGAATGTACTGGACGACCACTAATTCTCAGATCACCATTATTCTTATATAGAGTACAAACTCGCTGAAAAACCAAAATCTGCCGACCACAGAAATGTGAAGAATTTCAAAAAGTCCTCAGCTCTAAACTTCTGTACAAACCGAATGATAAAGCCGGCCTAGATTATCTGGTCGAGCATATCACTACATCATTCAATAGTTGCCTTGAAGGAGTCTGTCCAAAACCAAGGTACACGGGCTAAGGGTGAGTTAAAGGCTAGGAAAACGCCCTAAAACAAGCTCTTCAATAAGTTCAAATATGTTGCGGTCAATAATGACTGGGATGCCTATAAAGATCGATTCAAAACCTACAAGAAGGAGCAAAAGAAAGCATATAGACGTTCTTGGAAAGCATATAGACACATTCTGTGGAGAAGTGGATAAGGTCTCGGATGACGCAAGGCTTCTTAAGATATTATCCGCTACACCCTGTGGGTTACCTGCAGGACGAGGTCAACAACTCGATTAAAAAACAGTGAGCAGTCGCTGCAACTACTGCTCGACACACATTTTCCGGGAAACTCGCCGACAGAACTCGAGGAAGAGCAGGAGCAACACGAGAGCGAGTGGACTGCCGCTAGGTTGTTGACTGAATCTAGAATTTTCGGGGAGGTTAACAGCTTTGAGCCATTAAATCACCTGGACCAGACGGCATTAGTCCAGCAGAAATGCAGAAAACGTTGAAGTACATTATCCCCTGGCTGGAGAAAATTTAAGAAGGCTGTATCAGGCTCTCATGTATCCCTAATCGATGTATGGAAACCAAAATGGTACACACAAAGCGAGAAAGATATTGCACACTATGCCAAAGGACTTCAGACCAATTAGCATGTCCTCCTTTCTAGGGATAAAAGCTGGATACAAAAATTATGTCGGGGAACCAACATGCTTACAATAAGGGATAGTCCACCAATTCTGCCCTGCACAAACTTGTGGCCACAATCGAATCGTCCATACATTTCGAGGAATTCGCTATGGTGACCTTGCTTGATATAGAAAGGGCTATTAACAACACTCACTCAGATGTGAACTCTAGCTTGATTAAATCAAAAGCCTGTTCAAAAAAACGCAAGTCTTGGGTCCACAACTTTAACAATATTTGTAAAACAGAGGGACCCCACAAGGAGAGTACTGTCTCCACTAATTTGGAACCTTGCGTTGAATGGAATCTAGTTAGATCTAGTAGGTTATGGCTGCAAAGTCGTGACACGTGCAGATGACGTAGCAATCGCAGTAACTAGCAAATTGCCCAGCGTTCTCAGATACATCCTACAGGTAGCTCTGAACAAATTGGCTGGATGGGCCAGAAGCAGCGGTTTGGGCATTAACGCAAACAAGACAGAATTGGTTCTCTTTACTAGGAAGCATAAGGTCCCACATGTGGACCCTCCCCGGATAAATGGAACAGAGCCAGTCTTTTCTGAAAGTGCCAAATTTCTAGGTAAAATCCTAGACAGGTGTATTGCAACGGGTAAGGAAAGCCCTCGTCGTCTTATATCCCAGTAGGAAAGCTATAGGGGCAGCTTTTCCTGTTTAAATTTTTAAACATTGTTTTTCAACTTTATACATTGAGTACCGTTCTACCGACTCTCTTAAAATCAGTCTACATATATATAACAGTAGTTCGACCATACTGCTCGGCATAGTGGCGTGCAGTCCGGTAACTAATAAGCGATCCCTCAACATTCAATCAATTAAGGATCAGATAACTGTCTGCCTATACATAAGCGGAGATTAAAGAGCTACAGCGACAGAATCTCTACAAGTCCTACAACATCTTCTATCGATATATATCGTGGTTAGGTAAGTTGCCACCAGTGCGGCATTACGATTAAACTGTCTATCAATGTGAGGTATAAGAACTACGACCACATAAGGATATCACAATGTAGTGCTATGGTAACCGACCGACTGGACTATTTACCAACAGTGTACGTATACCTTCGAGAGGAACTTCACCACTAAGATACCAGCCAGAGATGACTGGGTTGGCAAAATACCAGGCTATATAAACTATATCCACATCTATACAGATTTGTTCGCAGCTTGATGTGAAGGTTGGCTTCGAATTACACTGTACAGAACTTAGTCTTGATATAGCTCACAGACTATCAGCTCACAGTCTCTATCAAGCCGAAATTACAATAAGGGAAGTCGATAAGTGGTGAGTCGCAAAACAGTGACACAGTTGTCGTTAAATCTCTTGAGGCTAGATCCTTAAATTCACAAACAGCCCTCACCTTCAGCAGATCTCTCAACGAGATGGCTGAACAGTTTAACATATACCTGATATGGGTACACGGGTATAGGGATATCCCTGGGTACAGCAAAATGTATAAACTTGCTAGAAAAGGCAACATTGCTCCACTCTCCACACGAAAACTTTGGCGAAAACAAGAGGTAGTCAGATGGATAGAAATCAACACCAGTATGCTAGATCGACCAAAAAAGGTAAAAAGATATCCTCGCATTAGAGAGGAAAATGGCGTCTGCGTTGGTGTCAGCTCTGACTGGAAATTACCTGATCGGCGAAAACGCCAGGACGTTGGGAATTGAGTCCAATGACTTCTGCAGAAGCTGGGATGATGAGGAGGAATTGGAGAGCATTGATCACCTGCTTTGTTACTGTCCCACATTGAGTAAAGGAAGCGAACCGGCACCTGTATATACTGGGTCAACTTTTTTAGGAAGTCTGGCAGATCTAGCATGTACTTATTTTCGTATTATTGATAATTTGTTATCAAACAGTTTGGTTCCGATTAGGGGAAACTGGGCCAGTGGTAGCACTAGCGACCTCTATTAGTCTATGTGAGCTGGTAACTCCGGCTGCCACCCTTATATAACATAGATCCTTTCACGCCAACAAGGGTCATTGTAGGGACACGTTTTGATACAGCCCCAAACAAAGATGTCTCGAGATTTAACTTCTTGGTACATTTTTTTTGGTACAATTTACAAAATATCCGGTTTTTTGGGACAAGTTGTGAAATTGTTGATCTGGCATCTAAATTATTTGATAATTCGAAAATTGCTTACGTTGTAGACGTAAGGTCAGGCGAACAAACGCACTAACTTTAGAGAACCCAAATTTCTGACGAAATGGGTGACTGATTTTCTTTCGCAGAGGTTTTCGTTCGACATTGGCTGTACAACAGGCTGTGTGAAAGCAATATAATAATACATGTACATTTTCGTCAAAAAAATTTATATAATGGCGGCTTAAAGTCATTTCGTTCTTCTATTATTATTATTTATTAATAGATTTTTCAACAAACATGTATAATTCATTATAATGTAATTCAAAATAAGTACATATGTTTACTATAATCTATATTTGGCGTAACATTGAAAGTTGTTTGCCAGAATGGCATAATAAAATAGTTATTAATTAAATTCATTTAAAATCAATTTTCTGTATTTTAAACAGCTTTCTAGATAATTGTATAAAGGTAACATATTTGTTCCATTCAACAAGGCAATCACATCATCATAATCAAGGGTAGGTTTGCCAAAACAACGGAATCTAGTGTTTTTGTATATAGGACAAACTCCTATAAAGTGGAAGGTGTTCTCAGATTGGTCCAAATTACAGATAGTACAAAAACCAAGGGTGTTATTTTTAAAGGCTCTCGCGTTGATGTTAAGTAATCCGCCTCTGGCCCTAATAATAATGCTTGTAGCACGAGTTCTCCAACCAGGAACGTAGTATAGGCTAGACATATCATAGTTGAGCTGTGAATATAAGTCGTGAAACTGCGAACTTCTGGCTTTTTCAATGGCGTCATTGCGTTCCTTTTCACAAATTAAGCTCAATATTTGTTTGCTATATGAACATAGAGGCCGATAAAAATTTACAGGAGAGTATTGTAGATCTTGGCACGTATTTAACCATTCCTCAGCCCAAAATATTTTCTTCTCTATAATTTCGGTAGCCAAAACCCTGGGCAGTCTACTTGCTGGAAGTTGAAGAACTTTGTTGATATATGCAAAATGTAGCTTTAACGTTGATGTATATAGAGAATCCATACCAGTCTCGAGATTAAGCAAATAGTTTGCGTGTTAGTTGGAAGATGTAACATTTTTTTTGATGAAAAACCTAAACAGCTTTTCAACCTCATCGTATTTTTTGAAACCCCATACCTGGGCGGCGTAAAACATAATTGAAGTAGAAGCAGCATTGAATATTTTTAACTTATTTGTCATGGATAACGAGGGATTATTAATGTATTTGCTCCAGGTGGAAGAAATGGCCAGCTTAGACGAAGCCAGTTTGTAATTTAAGTGATCCTTAAATGATAAGTTGTATGCAAAATCAACCCCAAGATATTTATATTTGTTAACAACCTTTATATTATCGCCACCATAATTCCATCTCAAATTGGATGATATTCGAGCTCCAGTTCGAAATATTAGTACCTTCGATTTATCCAGATTGACTTTCAAACTCCAGGTTAAACAATATTGGTATAAAGCATTTATCATTTCTTGCAGTCCTGATGTTGAATCCGATAAAATTACGATGTCATCTGCATATAGTAGAATTTTTATACATACACCAGCAACTTCTACACCACCTCAGCAATGTCGTTTATATACAGTGAAAATAGAATAGGGCTTCGTTCTTCTATGATTGGATTGGATTAGACAAACGTAACGATATGATTGGATTAGACAAACGTAACGATATAGCGTTGAAGACTGTGTCAGCCATAGGTAAACGAACCGTTCCGGTGAGTACTTTCTATATATATTGTGAAAATCCCTTAACGACCTAATGGACAAAACAATTGTCATTGCGGTCAAAGATTCATATTCATACGGTGCATTGTTACGTTTACGGTAAAGCATTACGGTTACGCGAGTCTAAAACAGTATTTAGCAGAATTATTTCGCTGAATACTGGAATCAAGTTTTCTTCGTTATCGCTTTAAACCTATTTATACCGTTTTAAGCCTAATGCAAACACATGTACATATTTAAAAATTCTGCCATTCCAATTTGACACACACTGCGTCCCATGCCAGCCCATTTGCTTTGCAATACATGAATAATATAATTTTGCCTTATTCCGATTAAGATGTATATTTATGCGTTGTGAAAATTGACTTTTTGGCTTTTAGCAAATTTGCGTTTATCTTCGCCAACGTTCCGCAAATGGCCAACAGAAGACGACGTAATAAATGCGGTAGATTTGATGGTTGGTTAGATGGCCGGCCTCCTTCATTGTAGGTACGGCGGGCGGGCGGACGAACTAGTATACCTACCCACATATATGTACATATATTTTTTCTTTTCGCGGTTTTTTTGTTTTTCAAAAAAAAAAACTCTCTCCGGCCGCCAAGGAGATGTGGTCTGTCGAATGTCCCATTTATTTGCATCCGAAATGCCAAAGAAAATTGAAATGTAAAAAAACGATTTTTAACGATTTAAAATTCATAATTTTTATTAATTTTAATGGTTTTTATAAATCAAAATTTGATGTCCGAACAAATAATTTATGTCTAAATGTTTTCGAATCGAGAAAAGTGACAAAACAACAAGCCGCCGACGGCTACCGGCGGCACTGCTATTCATATCGATGGAGGAGCACGATGAGGGATGGGGCCTCCCCCAACAATTTTCATTGGATTCACAAGGCGGTGGTTGCTTTGCTTGACTCCCAGAAAATCGGTTGTCAAAAAAAGAACCGAAAACAACAACAGAAATGGCATTTTTGAACATGTGTAGATTGAGTGGATTTGCATGTTTCGATTATTTATTATTTATGAGTTTTTGTTTTTTTTGTCTGCGTATGTTTTTATTGACAAATCATATTTTTTAAAATATTTTTGGTATTTCTCGTTGGGAAAAACATCGGCGAAAAATTCTCTGCGAAGACCCCAGTGACTTGGGGGATTATGTTTTGTGATGTTTTCTTTTTTTGAAACTCTTAAATATACGAGTATATTTTCGAAAAAGTTTTAACAAATATTTATTATTTTGTATTGACATTATTCATTTCTTTTAAAATATGAATGTGGCCTAGTTGTCACTTTATTTTAGATAGCAGTAAAATGTTGTGGGTTATATGTATCAGCTATCAGTATTATTTTCACTTGAATGTCTTACTTCAATAAATGGCTTAACGTGGGTATTGAAGCGTCAACAGCTGATCTTCAACAGCAGCTCCCCCAGCTTTTATATCTGTAACTAACAACATCGCCACCTATCGACATCGATTAAACCCGAAATCGCAGTGATGGTAACCCCGTCACTGTGACATTTTTCTTGAGTTAGTTGTCAACTCACCCGCACCGCATTCGGCACACTGCCACAATAAAATTAGAAAATTACTTAAATTAAATAAATAATAACATTGTGTTTTACAATTCTTTTCTTAACTTCCGACCCTCTGGCGCGGAGTTAAACAGTGGGCTTCTTGGAAGCACTTGACGGCAAATTCAAATCTTGGATTAATTTTGGGAAATCTAATTATACCCAGCAAAAAAAGAGCATCCAAAGAAGCAATAAAAATCCCCAACTTATAATCCGGAAGTTGTTCTAATTTGGATTTTCACCAATGAATTTAACAAGGGGTTGTCGCGCCGGGGAAGTACTTCTTTGTCACCACTTTTGCACAACTCCTTTTAAAGCACTGTAAGATTTGCCTTTTTGGTGTTGTATTTATATTTATTTTGTAATCTGTATGGTGTAGCTGGCTCTTGAAAAGTGTGAACGAATGACCCCATAGTGTAAGTTCTAGTAAAATTTTCGCAAATGATCAACATTCCCACTAATAAAAAAGTATTTTTATTTTACACTTTAATACATAGCACATTTGAGCGGCGCTATGTATTTTCCCGGTTCAGATAGTAGTAAAGTACCACAGTGTGGTACAGTAAGTATGGTATGGTATATTTAATTACCATAATTTCTTTTAAACTTATTTAATTATAACCTACACCACACTGGTACAATTTATTATAATTTTATGCATTTGTTTCTAACACCCAAAATGAGAAGAGATATATTGAACCATCGTTTATTATACCAATCGACTTAGAATCACGTTCTGAACCGTTTTAGCTATGTCAGTCTGTGCATGCATTCTTGTAATCAATGTACAAGTCACAAATACAGTCCGATCTCAAAGAAATTTTGCACATATCTTTATTTTGGGACAAGACAATTCGTATTGAAATTGCAAGAGAATCCGTATTTAGATATAGGGCCTGTTTCTGTAACTTATTTTTTTCGTCTACGGCGAACGATCAAAAATCTCTCAACTATTTGAATATCAGTTTAGAACCAGATATCTTAATATATATGAATGGAATGTACCTTCGATTTAGCTTATACCATCTATAGAAAATATAATTTCCTTTCGACATTCTAAAAATTTGGTAAAGAGTATCTTATTTCAACAGTTAATATCTGTGTGAACAATATTGGTTCACATTTACATATAGCCCCACAAAGTCGCATGGATGTGTTCCTTCCGATTTGGCATCTAAGCTCCATAGTCACATTTTAGTCAAATGTACTATATTTTGCACAAAGGATTTTTTAATCCGAGACTAAACGGTCGCTAGCAACGTTGGAAAAATGTGTTTTCATGTTTTACTTCAGATCATTATTAAATTTGGCAGAGATTAGTTTATAGAATCATGAACACTACGAAATTTGACAAAAAATGGATACCATTCAGATAAAAGCCAAATTTAAATACAACCCCATAAAGAATTTTGCATCTAAAATAGCTGTCAAACGCGATTGACAAAAATCAAAACAGCAACAAGAGAACAACTTCAAAGGTTAAATAGATGAATACAGTACGTTCTGTTTAATAAAATATCAAAAACGAGCACTTGATGTTACGTCTTTTTTTCTTCAATAAAATCGTGATTTTTGGACGAAAAGCGAATCTTCCGATCTGGACTTTTATCACGTCAGAAGCTTTATTTTACATCCAATCGTTTTGAAATTATGCATTCTAGGGTTAATAATTTATATTCCGAAATTAAATTTTGGTTAGTTATTTAGAAGAGCTTCATTAAATGCCGAAAAAATGTTCATACTTATGATTTGGAAGTACTTATAATGTTATTCCTTTGGAAGTACTTCTTTTATTTTTTGCTGGGTACATTACTAGTTAAGCAGCGCACATAGGGTTCGATATCATCAATCCGGAGGATTAATTCAAAAAATCAAAATTATCTCATCGTGTTATTTTTGGTACCCACTTAAAGAGCACAAAATTCTGCTTCATTTGATGAAAAAGCTATCTTTCTGCCGCCACTGGTTTAGCTGTCATTATCTGTCAAAGTTATAATAAATTTTTATGTAAGTTTAAAAAATTAAAACTGAAATATTTTATTGCGCGAATTTCTTTATCAATCTCTTTAAATTACAACAAATTACAATGGATCCACCAACTAGAGGTAGGTACCTATGCACAGTCATGCGAATTTAGGTAAATTATATTAAGTAAATGTTTTTAAATATGCATTTTAAAATTACTCTAAAATATGAACTTTTTCAAAGAAAATGTAGACCTTTTGTATATTATTAAGCAACATTAAGCGAAAATGACCACATATTTGAAAGTGGCGAATCATACGCTTCAAATTCCAAAAGAAAACGGTTGCTCGTTTTTGCTCCTTTTTTAAATAATGGATATTTTCTTAAAAATCACAGTTGAGAAATCTATTTTTTTTTTTTCGTTTAATTTTTTCATGTATCAATTTTTTTAAATAATTTTTAATGAGTTATAAAAATTTTCATAATTGGAATGTTTGCAATGTCTCGCCAAGAACTGTTTGATATTATGCGAAAATCAAATTCCAAGTGCTTTAATTTTAGAGTAACGGCTTTGAAAGAGCAAATCCTAAAAGTTTTCAAACCTACGGATATGTCAGCTTTTAAACTTAAATTCCAAACGTTTTGTGCACAGTATAAGATCCGCTGGGATAAAGCAAATAGAAACGAGAAGAGATTTCTTTATAATAATAAAAGTTGGTTGACTAAATCAATCTCATTTCAAAATTCTACACTAGAATCTAAGAAACGCGGTCGAAAGGAAACGGCTTTTGAAGAGTGCAAAAATAATACAAAAAACAAAAAATGTAAAACTTTAAGAGATAACATCCCGTTTTCTGTTTTATCTTACGCAACCCAGTTAAGTTTAAGGTCTTCCGGACAATTTCGTGCATCGCAGATATTAAAAGACATTACATCTTCTCCAACCAGAGCTGACACGTATATTAATACACATACTAAAGAAACACACAAATTAAGCGTTGAGGAAGCCCTTTCAGTCTTGGTAGAAGCAAAATTGACTCGACATCAGTACAATGTTATAAGAAGGGCAGCACCCCAAACATTTCCGTCATATACCGAAGTCCAAAAAGCCAAACAAAAGTGTTATCCAAATAAAAACTAAATAATTACTTCAGAAACTTCTGCGCAAGTAAGTCTACAATGCCTCTTAGATCATACTACGGAACGCATAATTGAATTGAAGAAATCGGAATTTGCTTCTTTAACAAATGAAGAACTATCTCAAGTAATCCTACACTGCAAATGGGGGTTCGATGGGAGCTCAGGACATAGCTCTTATAAGCAAGCATTTCACGGTGCAGAAGCTAGTGACTCATCCGTTCTTATTACGTCCATAGTACCATTGAAATTATCTTGCAATGAAAGAGTAATATGGCAAAATCCCCGTCTTTCATCTACTAGGTTATGTAGACCCATAAAAGATAGAATTTTTAAAAGAAACTTCTATTACATCAAAGCTTGAAAAAGAACGCGTTGAAAATGAAATTAAAAATCTCGAAAACTCTATAGTTTTGTGTGATGAAAGGGTAATTACAATTAACCATGTGCTAATGTTGGTCATGATCGACGGAAAAGTATGTAATGCAATTACAGGCACGACATCCACACAGAGATGTTATATATGTTCTGCAACAAGCAAGGATTTTAACAGTGTTGAAAAAATGATTATTAAAGAAATAAACGTTGAAACATTGAAATTTGGCATATCAATCCTTCACGGCTGGATACGTTTTCTTGAATCTCTACTTCACCTATCGTATAAAATCCCAATAAAAAAATGGCAAGCTCGAGGTGAAAATGAGAAAAAAATTATTGCAGAGACTAAGAAACGAATTCAGAAAGAATTCAGAGATCAAACAGGACTAATCGTCGATGAACCGAAACCAGGCTTTGGGAATACCAACGACGGTAACACCGCGAGACGCTTCTTTCAGAACGCTCAAGTTTCTTCAGAAATTACAAATTACTGATAGAACGAATGCATGCTATACTTGTTGTTATATCTTGCGGTCATGATATCAATATAGAGGCATTCCGAAAATTTGCCCAAGACACCGCAACACATTTTGTGAAACTATATCCGTGGTACAATATGACGCCTACGTTACACAAATTTTTTATTCACGGGCCAGAGATAGTTTCTCAAGCTCTATTACCAATATGGCAATTATCCGAAGAGGCACAAGAGGCTCGAAACAAAGATTTCAAAAACTACAGGGAGAATTATGCCCGCTGATGCAGCCGAGAATATTGCAATATCGACATATTCAACAGATTCCTCTTAACTTCAGATCCCGTAATCAGCAGTAAAGCCAACAAATATAAAAAAATTGAAATGGATATTTCAAATATGGCAAAGGATTTGCTATTAATAAACAAGGCTTTAGAACATGATATTGTTCAACAAATCAATCTTGAAGTTGACGATGGTTACGAATGTGACAATGAGAATAGTAATATTTACTATAACTTAGACTAGCCACAATAATTTATATGTATATAGTTATTGTAAAATACATGAAGAAGTTTTTGTTGTTTTCGTTGTTTTTATGTGTTTTATCCCACGAGAAATTGTTGAATATGGTTAATTTTATCTCGTTAATTGTTATTGTGCCAAAAATTAAAGATTTCCGAATAATTTAAATGGTATTTGAATTTATCCTCCTCATACCTATGTTTTAACCCAATGTGCAGCGTGACAATTACTTTATGTGTATATTTCGATTCGACAGAAGTCTCTGAAGGGAATCGAATGCATGACTTCCACACGGATAGGCGACTTTGCTACCAACAGATCTACCGCGACGTTAAGTATTCTGTATTGTCTATGAATTAACCAGAAAATAACTCTTGTCCATAGATGCTACTTTGGGCTTAGTAGTCAATTGAGAAACAAAGCCCTCTCTCGTCGAACGAAAATAACTCCATAAAAATCGCTCATCCCACTCGTTCTACTAAGTAGCGCAGAAACATGGACGTTGAAAAAATCAGATAAGTTTTTGTTGGCAGTTTTTGAGAGAATAATGCTCCGTACCGATTATGTATTCCGTATTAGTATGAACCATGTGCAGAACCAAATGTACGCCGACATCGACATAGTCAGATGCATCAAAGTTCAACATGTGCGCTGGCTCGGTCACTTATGGCGAATGGAAAACGATGCCCCAGCTCGGAAGGCACACAATGATGAATCCAGACCTGCACGATCCACTAAGAACCTAATCCTTTAAAAGGAACTTTTGAAGTCAAGTACATAATAAGTGTTTCACTAATTCATCTTTGTCAAAGCTGTAGTCCTCATACGTAATACTAATCGAACAATTCTCGGTTAGGACCTGAAAGTGCATTACTGATTCTTCCAAAAATCAGTGCTACATTCGTTCTCTTTGCACTTATTATCACCCACAATGTTCTTAAGTTTCATTACGATTTCCCTTCGACTTTGACCGCTGTCATCCTACCGCAAATATTAATATATACTTGGTTAAGTTAGGTTAGTGTAGCAGACTTAAAAAAAGATTTCAATTCTAATCTTCTGTACGACCAGAATGGCAAATCCGGCCTGGGTAATCTGGTCAAACACATCCCTACATCATTCAATAGTTCCCTTGAAGAAGCCTGCCCAAAGCAAGGTATAAGGGTAAAACTTGACCACAATGAAGACATTCTGAGTTAAAGGCTAGGAAAAAGTCCTGCAACAAGGTACTCAATAAAGCCAAAGCTACTGGGATAACTAATGAGTGGGATGTCTATAACAAACTACTTATAATCTATTAGAAGGCGCTAAGGAAATCGCAAAGACGTTCTTGGAGAAGTGGAAAAGGTAGGATGCCGCAAAGCTGCGTTAGATATTAAACGCTACACCATTCACGGATGGGGTCAACAACTGAAAAAAACGGTGAGCAGTCGTTGGACCGACAGAACTCGAGGAACAGCAGGACCAACAAGAGAACGAGAGGACCGCAAGAGTCGCTAGGTTGTAGACTGAAAAATCCAGATTCAGCTAGGCGATTAATAGCTTTGAGCCCTTCAAAACACCTGGACCAGACGGCTTTACTCCAGAAGAAAGAAGACAATTTATGAAGGTTAGAGAAAATTTATGAAGGTTGTATCAGTTTCTCATATATCCCAAACGTGGGAGGGACACCAAAGTGGTTTTCATACCCAAAGCGGGAAAGATACAACAAGCGGAAAATTCCAACAAGAGCAAGTCTACAGAATCTGCCCTGCTCGAACTTTTAGGCTCTATCGAATCGTCCCTACATTATAATCTCACTATAGTAGCCTTTCTTGACATAGAAGGGGCTTTTAACAACCTTCACTCCGATACGATAATTGCGGCGCTGTAAACTTGATTAGACTAATTCAAAGCCTGCTCAACAGAAGACGAATAACAACCAGTCTTGGGTTCACAACCCTAACAAGATTTGTGAACAGAGTGAATGGAATTCTGCTAGATCTGAAACGTTGTGTGTGTATATGCGGACGACGTGGCAATCGCAGTAAGTGGCAAATTCGAAAACGTCCTTAGAGACATTCTGCAGATGGCTCCAAACAAATTAGCTAGATGGGCCTGAGGCAGCGGTTTGGGCGTTAACCAAAACAAGACAGAATTGGGTCCCTTTACTAGGATGAATAAGGTCTCACATGTTGACCCTCCTCCTTGGATAAATTGAACAGATCTAGACTTTTCTGAAAGTGCAAAATTTCTAGGAATAATTCTAGATAGGAAACTGTTATTCAGAGCTGCTGGAATTATTCCAGCTGGAAGACTGTAGGGACGCAGTGGGGCTTTTCTCCTAAAATCCTCCATTGGATCAACTGACAAGCTTACCATCACCAATCTACTATCAAAGGGTCAGAGAACTGTCAGCCTATACATAAGCGGAGTTTTACAAGTCATACTCCATTTACTGCCGATTAATATTGTGGCGAGAGATGTTGCAGCCAGAGCGGCATTAAGATTAAACTGCCTATCAAAGTGGAGGTACAAGAACTACGGTCACATGAGGTTATCAAGGTGTAGTGCTATTTTAACCGACCGAGTGGACTATACGTGGACCAACAGAGTACACACCTTCGGGAGGAACTTAACCACTAAGATACCTGCCAGAGAGGAATGGGTTGGCAGAACACCAGGAAATAGAAACCACCTCCATTTTTACAAAAAATGTTCCAAGCTTGATGATAAAGATGGTTTCGGGGGGCACTTTAAAGAACTCAGTCTTGATATAGCTCATGGACTACCAGATACCTGCAGGGTCTATCAAGCTGAACTAATGGCAATAAGGGAAGACACCAAGAGACTTAGTCGAAACATAGCGATCAAGACTGGCGTAGTCATTTAATCTGACAGCAAAGTTGTCATTAAATCTCTGGAGGCTACATCCTTAAATTCACAAACAGCCATTTAGTGCCGAAGATCTCTCAACGAGATGGCTGGATAGTTTAACATATACCTCATATGGGTACCAGGGCATAAGAATATCCCGCAAAACTGCAATGCAGAAGAACTAGTTGGAAAGGGACAATATTAAAAACTCTCGAATAATTTGCATATGCTGGTCTGTCACTGTCCATATGCAAGCTAAGATGGTCAGAAATCGGCACCTGTAGGGTAGCTTGACAATTCTGGGCAAGATACGAACTGAGATGTTCCAAATATCTCCTCGCACATGAGAGGAAAATAATGTCCACATTAGTGTCAGTTCTGTTGGGACATTGCCTGATCGGCGAACACTTCAGGTGTTTGGGAAATGTGTCGAATGACTTCTGCGGGAGCTGTGGCGATGAGGTAGGAGTGGAAAGCATTTAGTACCCGCATTGCTCCCATCCCTTAAGTAAGCGACGTCTGGATATAGTGGGGTCGGCCTTTAAGGAAAGTCTGCGATGTTCGTATTATTGAAAACTTTGTGTATCAAACAGGTGGGTACCGATGAGGGGCGCGTAGTAGCACTAGGGCCCTCAATTGGTATATGTGAGCTGGTAACTCCGGCTGCCACCCTAACCTAACCTAATCTAAGGTAGATAGTTCCTGGTTAATGGGTAAATATCGAAATTAAAGGACAACATTTTTTAAGATTTTATTTATCTTCTCACTATGGAGTTGAGCTAAAGATCTAAGGTTTCCTCCTAAGTGGAGGAAGATATCTTGAAAAGTCAAGTGAAAAAGATATTTTAAAAATAAAGTGAAAAGTATACGGTAGTGGACCGAACGGTGATGTAAAAAGGAAATATATGAATTCGAGGGCTCCCTGTAGGTGAGTTTGTAGCGAGCGTGGTCTTCTGGGTTCAAGTCTGATGGCATTTTCAGTCGGCTTTTAAATTTACATAAATATATGATAACATCTTCCCTTACCATTACCTTGACTATTGTATAAGGCTCCCGGCATCATTGTAACAAGGAAAATTGTTCTAACCTCTAAAATTGTCTATGTGTTCCTAACACCTCTTTATTTCGGTGTCTCCATATTATCGTTAACCTAATTGAATACTACACGTTGTGATCAAACGAATGCGTTTCTCGCCATTCAAAATAACATCAAACACGGAATAAAAGTTCCTCTCCCCCTTTTGGTGGAAAATGGCCAATGTGACAAGGAACATAATACCCATTATGAAGCAAGAGAAAATTCCAATTTCAGTTAATATATTTTATGGCTCTATTTCGTTGAGAGGCACAATCGTGTGTGTGGTCTGAGTGAGGTAATGATTCTTCAAAACAAGACCAAGTCTATAATGTACAAATCGTATAGTTATATATACATATGGCGCACGCATGGACCTTAGGGTGACTAATTGAAAATAGCGGAAAAAAATAAATACTGAAAAAGGATCACTAAATGGTGTATATCCACTAAGAGGTGTATTTCTACTAACTGGCGTATTTCCACTATCCGACGTATTTCCAATAACTGACGTATTTTCACTAACTGCTAACAATGATGACGTGATTCGCAAGAAGTATTTCCAGTAACTGACATATCTCCACTAACTGCTAACAATGATGACGTGATTCGTAAGAAAAAACAATGCAGAACAGGCTGCAAGTTATTTGCAAATATTATATTTACTATTCTAACTCCCAATTTCACAACCTCCGGTTAGAGCTAACTCACAGTTAAAAAATAAAAATTTCATACAATTTGACAGCTATAACTGTAGGTTAGCTCTAACTGTAGGATAACCGGCGAAGAGGCCGTAAGTTTAATAAATTATTCGATTTTGTAGTTTGCAAAACATTATTTCTGTTTTAATTCTGTTCTTCTTCTATTTAACTAACAAATAAGTGACAACAATCTCTCTGGCAATGAATTTTCATATTATAAAATGTAGAATTTCTAAAAATGTTCTAAAAAGTCAGCAAAGCAAGCGGAAAACTCTTTTTAGAGCTAACATCGCTTAAAATGAAAACTACTCACCCTAATATACTTTGTGCATATAATTTATTAGCATTTTGCAGACATAACACTTCCATCTCTTCCTTGCTTTGCCCTCCCCCATCTTATTTTACTTCAACATTTTTTGCTTCGAATGTCGACCGTGACAGAGAATATGCCGGGATAGGGGACGGACAGACGGACGGACACCCATAATTACCCTATGCCATAAATTTTCTTTTGTTCAAAATTCTTCTATATTCGAATATTTTCTACATAAATATAAAATATGTACAACTTAATATCGTTGATGTGAAGAGAAATTATTTTAAACTAATTGAGAATGCATTTAAATTATGGTATATAATTTAAGCACAGTGGCACAAAGTGGATAAAATGTGAACATGAATTAATAAGAAAAACATATAGAGATATGTGTTCAATTACTATCAATATATTTACTTCCAAATTATGTTTTTTATCTCTCTTCATTTTGAATATTAATTTGAAAATAAGTTGTAATATATCCAGGTATATCTCCACAATTTAAGTAACATTTCAGGTATCACAACTTTTCAAAATGAATAATAAATTACAACCCTGCACATCTTTGCAATAAGACCTTTTCATTTTTATAAAATTTATTACCATTTGTGGACTCGAAAGATATTGAAAGTGTACCACAAAATTCAGCGTTTACGCATAAATGTTTAGCTAAACGATTTTTGTTCCAGTCTGCAAGAAGCACAGGTTCAGAGTAGATATGTCAGGCTCACTGTGATACCACGGCGACACAATGATAACATTGTGCTCTAAATGGACACTTTAAAAACGATAGACCCTACGGAGATGTATATTTCGAGAATGCTGAATCCAGTGATGGTAGACATTTTTCTGGGTTAGCTCGGATGTAAACATCAGGCATGTTTGCTAACTCACCAAGGAAATCTGAGGCTACCACAGGCACAGAACCGTCACCGTAGATTCTGCAGATGGCAGTTCGAAAGACATAAAGTCTTTCTGTGTGCCGTCCTTGAGAGACACGATAAGTGAGACGTCCCGTCTCGATAGAGACTGCTGGGCGTTGCTGGGCCACATCAGACAGGAATGTATGCTCTTTCGGACTAGTCACCTGGCATTTGTTGCCATAAGGGTACTACCTCTCAAGAAGAGCTTGCAGGTTGCTAGAGGCATGCCCACAAATTCCAGTTCCCCTGGAGCGAGTAAGGTAGTTCCCAATTTTGCAAGTTAATGTGCCGTGCATTTCTCAGGTATGTCCCTGTGGCCTGGCAGCAATCTCGTTAATAGACATTCGGCAGTCGAGGGCAGTTTTTGAACCCAGGAATATATGTAGTTTCCCGGGACCTGATTGCAGCCTGACTATCAGAGAAAATTTGGACATGGACTTTGGTCAGAACATAAATTTTCAGCCAATCCACTACCTCTTCAGTAGCTAAGATTTTTGTCTAGATAGCTGGATAGCTCAGAAAAGACACCAAGTGGGCTTGGCTGTAGAGTTTGAAACCGTCTGTATAAAAGTTAACGAATCTCGTATGTCCCAGGATACGACCGTACCATTCTGATGTATCAGGTATACGAGTGAGAAACTTCTTGTCAAAAAGTGGTTCAGTCATAGTCTAATCAAAAGTGGCCTGAGGGTAAGGCATTGTAGAATGCAGTGTCTATCAAGCCGAAATAATGGCAATATAGGAAGTAGGCAAGTGGCTGAGTCGCAACATAGTAACCAACACTGGCGTTGTCATTTACTCGGACAGCCAGGCTGTCATCAATTCTCTGGAGGCAACATCCCTAAATTCACTAATAGCCCTCGATTGCCGCAGATCTCTTAAAGAGATGGCTGAGCAATTTAATATACACCTCCTATGGGTGCCTGGACATAGGGATATCCCGGGGAACTGCAAAGCCGATGAACTTGCTAGGAAAGGGACGACATTACAAATTCTCGAAGAATTTGCATATGGTGCGCCACTATCCACGTGCAAGCGAAAGATGGACAGAAATCGGTACCTGCAGGGTAGCTAGACAAATCTAGCCAAGATATGACCTGAGAAGATCAAAATATTGGTTTCGATGAGGGGCATTTCAGCCCATGGTAACACTAGGGACCTCAACTGGTCTATGTGAGCTTATATAAACAAATACCGCTGCCACCCTAACCTAAACCTAACCCATAAACTATACTCGGGTTCAGCCCTAGCGCTTTACCATTGCTCTTTTCCGGGTATATAGCGCTACCACAGCCTTTCTCCCTTCTTTCAAGGATGTTAGGTTTGAAGTTCAGTTTACTAGACAGGACGAAGATACCCTTCAATACCCCCCAAGGGACAGGTGTAACTTTTGGTCCCATATATCTCCTAGTGAATAAAACTAGTTTCTTCTTGGTTGGATTACACCAATACCATTATAGGAAGCCCATCTGGCTGTTGCATGAAGAATATGCAAAGAGTACTCGGAAATTTCCCGATAACAGCTATTGCCACTTCATGACGTGGTGTTCTGCGTAGGAAACAACTCTGACACGCATCATCTCCAGCAGAATATTTTTATGGAGAGATTCCATAGCAGAGGAGACAGAACACCCCCTATGCTAACTGAAATGCGTCTCTTAATCAGAAGGGTTGTTAAAGTCGTAATTATAGCGGCTGGATATATGTAATTGAAAGCCCCCTCTATATCTAAGAAAGCTACCATAGTATATTCATTAATTCGTGTTGCCTACTGCTACATACAATCAATAAACTATACGCGGGTTCAGACCCCAGTGCTTTCATATTGCCCTTTTTGCTACTTTTACTTCTTTGTTTCTGTATTTTCTCAATTTCAAACCAATACAATTATCGGAAGCCCATATTGCGATGGTATGAAGGGCCTGAAGTAGAGTATCTCTAAGATTTTCTGTAATCTTCCCCCTAACCGCTATTGTCACATTATCTGTATAGCCAATAACCTTAACACCCATCTTCTCCAGAGATAATAGTAGACTACTGTTTACAGAATATACTTGGGGAGATTCCATAGCATAGGATACAGTACGTCAACTTTGAGGAGTTCTTTGACTTACAAATTTCTGAAGTTCTGTTCTGTTTCCAGAATGTTAAGTTTGTAGTTTAGCTTCCTGTCTAGCAAAAACCTAAGTATTTTGGGCTGTCAGAGAAGTACAGTTTAATACGAGTACCACCAAAGAGATAGGTACAACAGTTGGTACCTTATACCTCTAGCAAAAAAGAATTTTTTCTGTATTGTCGAGTTCGGACAAATGCCATTATCCGAAGCTCATCTTGCGGTGGTATGAAGGTCCTGTTGAGGAATATCTCTAAGAGTTTTTAAAAAGTACCTCCTAACCGCTATTGCTACATCATCCGTATAGCCAATAACCTTAACACCCATTTCTCCAGAGATAGTAGAATACTGTTGGCAGGATATACTTGGGGAGATTCCATAGCCTAGGAGACAGAAAGTCAACCAATTTATGGAGTTCTGTTAGTTAGTCTCTTAATCAAACCGTTACACTGTGATCGAAATGGACACCTTAAAAATGTCCTAATTCACACGAGGTAATTTTTTCCAAGCAAGTGTCAAAGTTTGTTGGAGAGAGTGGCAGGCGGAATGAGCTCTCTGTCTCTCTCTATGGCAAACTTTGACAATTGCCTTTTGTGAATCAGGACAATGTGATAGAAAATAGACTATATAAATAAACCTCTTTCGGCCACACTGAACTCGAGGGGATAGTTTAGCTTATATTTTCGAGATAATTGGCCACGATCAGAAATGTTAGCTGACTAGTGGAAGATTCTGAAACGGAACGCTGCGGAATACACGTTTCAGTCCGAAGAACGAAATAAAGAGGATCCTTGGGGAATTATTTCTCTCAAACCAGAAGCGCATGTCACCCCTAACCTCTAAAATTTGCAATCAAAATATAAAATATGTATATCAAAAGTCATAGAAATAAATCGTCGACATTTGTAGCTGTTGTCTTTGACCAAAAAATATTCATTGCCAAAAATTACACAGATAGGTCATGATTAGCTGCATCTATTTTGTATGTAAAAAAAACAAAAAACCTAATTTTCAGACATGTGCATTTATTCCAGAAAACCACAAGGCGGAATTAGTCAAAAGAGCACGATTAGTGCAAAAGAAAGTGATTGGTCGCACTACGTTATGCCAACGTTTACTACATGTTCAGCGTAAGGTTGCATTCGTCACTAATCTTTTATATGTATACACTCCCATATCCGTCGACTAAAAAGTCGAGCCACGTTACATTTAACTTTGCAATACGTTTGTGATTGCAGACATCGGATATATGTTATCTCACACAGACTCCTTGTGACATACGGAAATGTTATGTTCTTCTTGGACTGATTTGAAATTTGTTCCTGTTGTTCCAACAACATTCTCACACACACACACTCCATCTCTAGCCCCAGACTATTTTCATTCTTGGGGTAAATGGATAGCCAATGACACTGAAATATCATTTTTATGTTTTATTATAGCATATATAGCCGATGCCGACAACATTCAAGTCGGCAGTTGGCGTCAACGACAACGCCTAGCATCGTTAAGGTATGCGCCGACATCGACGCCCGTCGTGAGGAGAGGGTTAATGGGCCTGGTCTGAGTTACGGTGACATAGAAAAAGATATCGTCTTGTTTTATGTCTGGTTGACAAATTGAACAGGAAAATAACACGACATTAAAAATATCATCTTAATGTTTGAAAAAAATCACACAAACACCCATACTAAACATTAAGTATACATATACTCGTACATACAGAAGTATATTCGCAAAGTAGTGGTGAGGGTACCCCTTCACTCGATTTACTATTGGACGAATAGAGAAATTAAAGAAGATTGGGAATCTATTTTTCCATTTTGCTAAATTATAAAAACGGAAACATAAAATTGGGTTACCGTTTCCGGAAGAGTTTATTTCGGGTTTTTTCTGCTTTGTTGGCTTATGATTAGTAACTGAGCATAGAATAAACAGGATGACGACCTCAGTGGTCGAGTATAGTATGGAGGAAGTCTTCAGTGGTCAACTATAATAAAAGTAAGACCTCAGTCGTCGACTTAAGTATTGTGGTATGTCTCAGTGTTCTAATCTAATATCGATGAAGACCTTACAGGTAGATCTCAGGCTTAAGATACAGGCTTAAGTTAAGATGAAGAACTCAGTACTATAACAAATGACTTCATAATCATTGATTAGTAATCGATCATATAATAAACAGGATGGCGACCTTAGAGGTTGATGGAAGAAAATATTATAATATATATAGTTTCATATAATATTTGATCCTCCAGCGGCACGTATTAGCATACTTCAATCGTACTTTCGCTATCGTAAAATCTGCAAAGACTTATCATTTTGTGGGGTTCCCGTTGACAAAAATACAACATCGACTTTATGACGGTCACCCTATGGTCGACTATATGATGCAGGAAGAACATAGTGGTCGCCTCTAGTATGGCGGAATACCTTAGTGGTCGACTGAATTATCGTTGAATTCTTCAGTGGTCAACGAAGACCTCATTGTCGACTCTACATTGAGGACGACGTCAGTGGTCGACTCTCTCATAGAGGAGACCTCATTGGTGGACCCTAGTGTAGCAATCGACTATAGCATCCAGGAAGACTTCAGTGGTTGATTATATGATAGAGAAATAAATCAGTTGTCGACTATACGATAGAGGAAACCCGCAGTGGTAGAGGAAGACCTCAGTGAAGAATTAGAGGAAGACCTCAGCGGTCGACTCGCAAGATACCAGTTCGAGGACCTTAGAGGAAGCTCTCAGTGATCGACTCTTTTACAGAGAAAGTCCTTAGTCGACTCTAGTTCGAGCAGGACCTCAGTGACTGAATCTTGTATATAGTAAGACCTGAGTGGTCGACACTTGTACAGAGAAAGACCTTAGTCGGCTCTAGTTCGATGATGACATCAGTTGTCGACTTTATATAGAGGAAGATATCAGTTGTTAACTCTAACTATAGGATAGAGTCAACTATAGGATAGAGAAAGAACTCAATGGTCGACTTTAGTATATATATCGACTGTATTATAGTTGAACTTTTCTGTAGTCGATGAAGACCACAGTGGTTGGCTCTGCAGACACGACGACCTCGAATACTCTACTATAGTTTAGTGGTCGACCCTAGAATAGTATTCGACTATAGAATCCAGGAAGACCCCAGTGGTCGAAAGATGAAACTCTTAGTGTTCGACTATAGGATAGTGGAACACTAAGGTCTGTAATCGACACAATGTAGAGGTCGATTCGATCGTAGAATTTGACCTAGTATCGATGAGGACCTCAGTGGTCGACTCTACAATAGAGGACGATTCTAGTATCGACCTTAGTGGTCGACTCTAGTATAAATGTATACCTAAATGGACGTCTATAGTATATATGTAGGTCGACTATAGTCTCAATCAAGACATCAGTTCGAGGACTTAAGAGGAATGTCTCAGTGAGTTACTCTAGAAAGAAAGAACTCAGTCTACTCAAGTGGATCCTGATCTATGTGGTTTTATAGAGTAAGACCTCAGCGGTCGACTATTGTACAGAGAAAGACCTGAGTTGACGACTATTGACATCAGTCGACTCTAGTTCGAGTGGTCGACATTTCTACAGAGAAGAACCTCATTCGACTCTAGTTGGAGTATGACCTCCGTTGTTTATTCTTGTATAGAGTATGACCTCATTTCACGACTCTTGTACAGAGAAATACCTTAGTTGATTCTAGTTCTATGAAGACATCAGTTGTCGGCTCTAATTTCGAGGAAGAGAGCAGTTGTTGACTGTAATATAGAGGAAGACCTCAGTGGTCAACTGTAATATAGAGGAAGACCTCATTGGTCAAGTAAAGGTTTGAGGAAGAACTCGGTGGTCGACTCCAGTAGAGAGGTCGATTCTTGTATAATTGAACCCTTCAGTGGTTGACGAAGACCTCAGTAGTTGGCTTTACTTTGAGGCCAAGCTCAGTGGTCCTCTCTAGTAGATTAGGTAAGGTTGAAGAGAGGAGACTTTTAAACGTCTCATGTCCATGGAAAATACACTTAAGCTCTCTAGTAAAGAAGACAACCTCAGTGATCGACCCTAGTATAGTAGTCTAATATAGTATCCGGGGAGACCTCAGTGATCGATAATAGGATAGGTTTAGGTCAATGTAAGTCCCTAGTTATACCACTGGCATAGGTGCCACTCAACGAAACCAACTTATTTGATAAATAAAAAAGTTATCAATGGTACGAATATCGGTACCGGGAAGATCTGTCAGAACTCCTAAAAAGACCGACTCCATTATATCCAGACGTTGTTTACTTATTGAGGGACAGCAAAGCAAAGCAGGTGCTCAATGCTTTCCACTTCTTCATCATCACATAGCTCCTGCAAAAGTCATCGGACTCAACACCTAACCTCCTGTAATGTTCGCCGATCAAACAGTGTCCCAACAGAACTGACACTAAAGTAGACAGTTTTTTCCCCACTAGTGCGAGGAGTCATTTTCACTTTCTCACTTGGCCAGATTTGTCTAGCTATCCGGCAGGTGCCGATTTCTGTCCATCGGTCATTGGACTGTCTGATTGCCTCTTGCCTAAGCCAAAGCTTGCATGTGGACAGTGGCGCACCAAGATATGCAATTCTTCGAGAATTTGTAAAGACGCCTCTTTCCTAGCAAGTTCATCAGCTTTGCAGTTCCCCGGGATATCCCCATGCCCAGGTACATATATGAGGTGTATGTGAAACTACTCAGCCATCTCGTAAAGAGATCTGCGGCAGTCGAGGGCTGTTTGTGAATCACCAGTGTAGGTCGCTATGTTGCAATTCAGCCATGTGGCAACTTCACTTATTGCCATTATTTTGGCTTGATATACACTGCAGGAATCTAGTAGTCTGCGAGCTATATCAAGACTGAGTTCTTTAGAGTACACTTCAAAGCCTACCTTATCATCAAGCTTCGATTCATCCGTATAGAATTGGAGATGGTTTCTATTACCTGGTGTTCTGGCAACCCATTCATCTCTGGCTGGTAACATAGTGATTATGATATTCCTCTCGAAATTGTACACCGTTGGTTATAGTCCATACCATAGCACTACATTGTGATATCCTCATGTGGCCATAGTTTATTGATAGTCAGTTTAATCGTAATGCTGCTCTGGTGGCAAACCAGAGCCACAATATAAATGAACAGCGGATGGAGTAGGACTAGTAGAGACTCAGTCGCTGTAATCCTTAATGCTCTTATGCTTAGGCATGTAGTTCTCTGTACCTTTGATATTGCATAGTACAACAGTTTTGATCGAACTACTGCTATATATATCCAATGGACGATTTTAGGAGTGTTTCCCCAACGCGACCCTAGAGCTTTCCTACAGAGATATAAGTGACTTTCGCCTTCTGTACATTTTTCAGTATATTATGTTTGAATGAAAATTTTCTATTTAGAATTATAGAAAATTTGCACTATCAGAAAGTACTAGCTCTGTTTCATTTATCCGAGGAGGGATGTTATACTTGCTAGTAAGTAGAACCAATTCTGTCATGTTTGTATCAACGCTCAAACCTCTGATTATGGCCCTATTCAGATAGTCTTAACATATTTTAAATCTTAATAATTATTATTATTTTCGGTCACATTTTACTTTTGTTCAAGTATATTGATACACTGAAGGAGTGTCTCCTTTCCGTTCACCATCTGCCTCCAAAAACAGAAATCATTCAATTGTCTACTGTATTTTGCGGGAGAAAATAATAAATGTTTAGAAAAATTTGACTGTTGTTTTATTAAAATTGCTGACATTTTTTGTAATTAACGACTTTGATATTAGTGACTTAAGTCATCACTCTTTTGGGGTTTCTTTATGTTAAAGGCTGAATAACACAATGTGTTTAATATTCATAATTTAGTTTGAGGGAGATTTGCGCCATATGTTTCATTTACTTGGTCATGGTGACATTTAAACTAAAATGTGTATGAAGAAAGATTAGTGAACTTCGATTTTTTTTATAAAAATCATTCGAAAACATTTTCGGGGTAACTTTAAAAAATTCCCAGCACTTTTTTAAATGCATCCAATGAACCAAGCAGGTCTTTGATATTGTGCCGATGTACCGCAATAGAGTGCGTTAACCATTGAAGATGGAATTGTTGTTCTTAGTGAGTGGTGAATTTAATGAAATTGTATTTATAAGTAGGAACATTTTTGCTTAAATTACATTCAAGAGTAGGATGCTAGTAGCCCCATTGGGATTAATAGAGCCATCACTCGTATTTTTGGTACTTCACGTTATTCCCATTCCTTTTTGTTTATGTTGCCATATTTGATTATGTAAACAAAAACGATGTCGTTCAAGTTGATGGAACTTATCGATCAACTAGTACTTGTAACTCAGCAACGAACTTTGGATCACTCTAAAATCAATAATTTAGGGACAGAGTTGACATTGACTGTTGATAAATGAGTCGTTATCTAGTTGGCATTGTATCTCTGATAGTATCTCAGAATGAGTTCACCGACCTCCCTTTTATTGGATGACCGTCGGCTGAAGGTTCGTGAGCTAGCTGAAGTCAGAGGCATTTCAAAAAGTGCTATACATTGCACATTGACGGAAAATTTGATGATAAGAAAGCTGTGCGCAAGATGGGTGCCGCGTTTGCTCAAAATCAAGGCAATGCACAAGCTCACATATCCACTATTTCGATGGCCTAAATCAATGAATTGAAGTTCGTATTGCTTCAGCACGCACACCAGATTTAGATCTCTCAGATTATTTTTTGTTTCCAAACATGAAAAAATGGCTTGGAGTAAAATGATTTGCAAGCAATCAAGATGTGGAGGTTGCAGTTGATGGCTTTTTTCAGGAGCTAGACAGGTCTTACTATAAACAGGGTATCGAATAGCTCTTAACGAGAGAGAAATGCTCCAAAGACGTCATTAGTTTTTAAAATAAGTACATTTTGTACTTAAAATGTAGATAATTTCAATAATATTAAGTAATTTACTTAATTTTAAGTACATTTTCTTAATTTTAAGTACAAAATATACTTATTTTGAAGACTAAGGACGTCTTTGGAGCATTTCTCTAATTTTATGACAAATTTTTTTTCAGTGTGTCAAGGTCGTAAGTCGACTGGAAAGTGTTTTTTTTATTTAAAAAAAGGACTTAGCGCACGAAAAGTTGGAAATGGAGAACTGCAAATGTAAACACTACTGCTACTACTCACTTCAAAATCATATCATCCCTATTGGAAAACCCTTGTATACTGGTATAGGTTGGATCGATTCTAAATTTCTTGTAATAATTGCATATCACACCTCCATCCCTTTGGACAATGGCTCTGGTGGGGCTCGTACTCTTACTAAACGACAAATAACACAGTGCAACAACCAAAATGGGAATGGGATGAAACCAATTGCAAAAGAATGTTGACATTATCCCTAACAAAACCCTCAAGGGTTTTTATCAGTTCAGTGCTAGATTTTTTTTACACGCATTTGAAATTGGTAATTTTGAACCGCTTTTTCAATGAAAATCGACAAGAAGTAGCACCATTTGCATGTCAGCGCCATCTATCGTGAGTTGTAGGTAATAAATGATTTCCTCGACCCCAAAAACCGTAAGATACCAAAACTTTACATGATAATAAAAATAAATAATCATTATTTTATCAAATTTTCAATGATATTTTCTTGTGCAGCGTTCCAAAATCACCAACTTCAAATGCGTTTAAAAAAATATCTCGCACTGACCTGAAAAAACCCTTGAGGGTTTTGTTATGGATAATGTCAACTTTCATTTGCAATTGGTCTCATCCCATTCCCATTCGGAAAGTTCGATTTTGTATCACAGTGTAATTAATTTGAGACGAGTACATTCGAAACGAGAATTTTAGAAAATGATACATGAATTGGTGCAGATTTACATGTGGCATTTTTTTCCAAGCAAGTGTAAAAATTTGTAGGAAAGAAAGGCAGGCGGAAAGAGCTCTCTGTCTCTCTCTCCTACAAACTTTGACAGTCGGCAAGGGGGGGGGGAGGGAACTCTCCCTGAACGTTTTGAGTTCTTCGTGCAAGTTCAAAAGAGAATTTGATGATAAGCTGCTGAAAAAACTCGCCTAGTGTAAGCAACTGTGCGAATACATGTAAATAATATGTTCCAAACTATAATGTACTTAAGTGAACTTTTTCTTCAGTTCTCTCAGCTCTGTCTCAGTTCCAATTTGCTTAAGCAGGGTGCGAAACTTAACGCACATTCCGTACGGAATTGCTTATGCATATTATAGTTGGGCCTTTAGCTTTATATTTCTAAATCCAGAGTTGAGCTACTTTATTAGGTCTGCCAGATCTATTTCGGAGATATTATGAAGAAACGGTCGACCTAATGTCCTAAGTCTGCGTAGCATTAGCCATCGACATCATCAGAGGAGATGTTCAACTGTCACCTTCTCTTCGTCGTCACAACTACGGCAGTGATCGTTGTACTGAATTTTGAGTTGTTTAGCGTGGTTTCCTATTGGCCAGTGGCTATTCGTCACTGCGATCATTCTTGATAAGTTTCATCGATTTTGGTTTATCAAAAACTTTGTTCGATGTATGCTGTATTATGGTGAAATGCATCTAGATATTTGGCATGTTTCAGTTTTATCTCACCTAGACTTTGCTTGTTTGAGATAGTAATTAAAGATTTTCGTTTTAACGATTCCCAACGGGGTTGCTAATGAAGTCGCGTGATAAGCGTTAGAAGAGGATTCTGCAATAGCTACTTCATCAGCCTTTTTGTTTCGTTTCCCTATGACCTGGAATCTAAATGAAAACTACCTCAGATAGACGGCCTAACTTCGCAGCTGAACCATCTCCATAATTCATTTTGGAGCCGTCATTATCTAATTGAAGATAAAAAGTCAGCTCTATTTCAGCAGGTTGGTAGGGAAATCATACTATATTTTCCCCTTACTAACCTGGCGAAAGGATGCACGTTTTAGCTGGGGTTAATTCAGGTTTTGGTTCAATAGCACGACTTTGCGCAGGACTTTGCATCGAGAATTAGGAAAACAACATAATTTCGGGAATGTTTCTGAGGGTAGTCGTCTACAGTTCTTCTTCACTTCGAAAAAAGCTACAGGATATTCATGAAATCAAAAGTTCGCAGTTAATATAGGACTTCTTTATATTACCAAAGACCTTAAAACAATAATGATCATGTATATTACCGTAATAAGAGAGAACTTGACACAAAGATGGCGCTGCTATTGACTGCAATCGAAGACGTAGAACTCATGCCAAGAAATGACATATAGATGGCTAACGCAATACAATCTTTGACACTGCAATTGTTTATTCAAATTTCCATTTATCTCTGTGGTTTTAATTGAAACACATTTTATTTTTTAGGACAATTGTAATATCATTAATGTAAAAAAAGACCACCACTTTGTCTTTTCAGAATAATCTTCTCTTAAAAAACTATTCCCTGTCCATTTCACTACAGAATCATTTTAAACTTCAAACTCAACAAACATCCAAATGAATAGTGCAAAAGCTAATTAAAATCAATTGGATGCTGATCAGTCGGAGTGAACGGACGTGTTTAGCACAGAGCGGATAGTTAAAATCTATTATACCTATTACGCAATCGCAAAAAATAAAACAAAATCTGTACAAAGTCTGGAAGGCCTACATCGTTGTACCTATTACGGGCTAATACGGAAAAAAATCATTGGCGGGGATGCCTTCGCGTTCCGATGGAGCGGGGTTCCCCAATCGTCCTACTGTCCGTCCGTTGGTCTTGGCCAAAGCCGACCACACCAAACATGGTGAAAATTTCCCCCCAGTACTCACAACAGGTGGTACGGTGAGGGGAAAACGTCACGTCCGACCGTCAAAACGGAAACACAATGAGCACCGGATAGCGCTCAGAGTTCTGACGAAGTTGGAGGCTGTTGAGGTTTCGGCTCTTACCGAAAAACAAAAAGAGTCACTTACCTGGGCTAAAGGCGTCTTAGATGCTTCTAAGGCCAATCAGCCGGCTGAAAGAGCCACAAATTCAGCTGTGTTAACGGCTAATAAAGTCAAAAGAATCAGATCACCTGATGAACCCCTGCCCTCGAAAAAGGCAAGAGGCCCAAATGTCACTATCAACAGGACACTCACCAAGCCCTTCAATGAAGTGGCGAAGGAGAGTCTAGTGATGGCCGTTATAGACAGAAGTAGTGAGGATGGATCCATCCTCAAGGACAAATGGAGCCATGTGCAATCAGCCATTATGGCTCATTACCTCGATGTCCGTAGAGAGATGCCGGGCACACCACCAATCTGCAACGATGCAGGATGGCATCAGGGGAGAGTAAAGCTCTTACATTTCGGTGATGCCAGATCAGTAGACCTGTATAAGGCTGCTCTGAGTCGAGCGGGTGAGGTGTGGCCGGGTGCCCAGTTGGATATTGTCGAAAAAAACAACATCCCTAGTCATCCTAGAGCCATCACCTGGGTTACAGAAGAGCCCTCCAACCCGGCTGACATATTAGAAATAATAAAAGATTCCAATCCTGGTCTGCCCGCCCATAATTGGAGAATCAGCAAGGTGGGTGAGGCGGATGGTAAAAAGCGGCAGGTCAATTTGATCCTTAACGCTGAATCCACCTCCCATATACAACGTGCAAGTGCAACCCTACAGTATGGCTTCGAGACTATAGTCTTGAAGGTATACAAGCAGGATATAGTTCCAACTGCGGAAGGTGAGTCGTCCACCGCGGTTGAAACACAGCTTTCTGGAAGTGCGGAGGTATCCACGCCCATTATTTCGGGTGACTCCAACTCTAACAGAAGATCTGTAACGTCCTACTCTGAGGACGAAAGCTCTACTTCTGACACAGAGGGGCTGAGGGGAGTCTCCGGACTCTTTGACGCATCTGGCGGGGACACGCTTCTTGATGATACGGACGAAGAGTTCGATAACACCCTTGTAGGGGTGGAAGTTAATCTGTCAATTACCAATGATGGTAAGAATTTTACAGATTAACCTCCATCACGCTAAAGCAGCCTCAGCGGCTCTATTGCTGCGCCTGTCCACAGGTGCAGTAGACATCGTCCTGATACAGGAGCCCTACGCAGTGGGAGGAAGGGTGTGCGGTATCAGGACACCCAACTTTAAACTGCTTGTGGCCAACTGTGAAGGCACTCCAAGAACCTGCATTTTGGCCAGGAAAGATCTAAGTATCTTTCTCCTGGCTAATTTAAGTGGTAAAGACCAAACATCTGCTAGTCTGGAGATCGGTAATCGCATATATTGGGTGGTCTCCAGTTACTTGCCTTATGAAGCTGTAGTACCGACTGCTCTATTCAGGGAAGTAGTAGAAGAAGCAACATCTGACGAGGTCGAGCTGATTGTTGGCGCAGACACGAACGCTCATCATACTATCTGGGGTAGTACGGATATAAACAATAGGGGTGATTCGCTTCTTGACTTTATTCTAACTACCAACCTAAGTATTTGTAACATAGGTAATAAACCGACCTTTACAATTAAAGACAGACAAGAAGTACTCGACGTAACGTTTGCTACTGACCGGCTGTCAGACAAAATTATTGGGTGGAATGTACTAGACGACCACTCATTCTCAGATCACCATTATATTGAGTTCAAACTCGCTGAAAAAGCGCCTGAACCTGCCGTCCACAGAAATGTGAGAAAGACAAAGTGGCACCTGTATGAAAAGAATTTCAAGAAAGTCCTCAACTCCAAACTTCTGTACGAACCGAATGACAAAGCCGGTCTGGATCATCTGGTCGAGCATATCACCACATCATTCAATAGTTCCCTTGAAGAAGCCTGTCCAAAAACAAGGTACAAGGGTAAAACTAAACCCCAATGGTGGACTTCTGAGCTAACGGCTATGAAAAAGACCTGCAACAAGCTATTCAACAAGGCTAAATCTACTGGGGTCGCTAATGTTTGGGATGCCTATAAAGAGCAACTCAAGATCTATAAGAAAGAGCTTAGAAAGGCGCAAAGACGCTCTTGGTATACTTTCTGTGGCAAAGTGGAAAAGGTCTCCGACGCCGCAAGGCTGAGGAAAATATTATCAGCTTCACCCTGTACAGTGGGTTACTTGCAGGATGAGGCAAATAATTGGACCAAAAACAGCGAGCAGTCGCTCAATGTACTGCTCGACACACATTTCCCGGGGAACTCTCTAACAGAACCAGAGGATCAGCAGGACCAACAAGAGTGCGAGTGGACTGCGAGCGTCGCTAGCTTGTTGACTGAAAGATCCAGAATAAGCTGGGCTATTAATAGCTTTGAGCCCTTCAAGTCACCTGGACCAGACGGCATCACTCCAGCAGAAATGCAGAAAATGTTGAAATACATTATCCCCTGGCTGGAGAAAATTTATGTAGGCTGTATCAGGCTTTCATACATCCCGAATCGATGGAGGGATACCAAAGTGGTATTCATACCAAAAGCGGGGAAGATATCACACACTAGGCCAAAAGACTTCAGACCAATTAGCCTATCCTCCTTCCTATTGAAAGGTCTGGAACGACTTTTAGATTATTTCATTAGGGAAAACCTGGATACAAAACTCCTGTCAGTGAACCAACATGCTTACAATAAGGGGAAGTCTACAGAATCAGCCCTGCACGAACTTGTGAGCACTATCGAATCGTCCCTGCATTTCAAGGAATTCACCATGGTGGCATTTCTTGACATAGAAGGGGCTTTTAACAACATTCACTCAGATGCAGTAATTGCGGCACTGTCACATCTTAATGTTAACTTTAGTTTGATTAGACTAATTCAAAGTCTGCTCAACAGAAGACGCATAACAGCATGTCTTGGGTCCACAACTCTAACAAGGTTTGTAAACAGAGGGACCCCACAAGGAGGAGTACTGTCTCCACTAATTTGGAATCTAGCGTTGAATGAAATTCTGCTAGATCTAGAACGTTGTGGCTGCAAGGTCGTGGCATATGCGGACGACGTTGCAATCGCAGTGAGTGGCAAATTCGAAAACGTCCTCCGAGACATTCTACAGGTAGCTCTGAACAAATTGGCTAGATGGGCCAGAAGCAGCGGTTTGGGCATAAACCCAAACAAGACAGAATTGGTTCTCTTTACTAGGATGAATAAAGTCCCACATGTGGACCCTCCACCTCGGATAAATGGAACAGATCTAGTCTTTTCTGAAAGTGCAAAATTTTTAGGAATAATTCTAGATAGAAAACTGTTATTTAGACTTAATGTATTGGAACGTGTAAGGAAGGCTAACGTCGCCTTATATTCCTGCAAAAAGGCTGTAGGGTCGCGGTGGGGCCTCTCTCCTAAAATCGTCCACTGGATATATATAGCAGTAGTTCGTCCTATACTGCTATACGGCATTGTGGTATGGTGGACGGCAACTGACAAACTAACCATCACCAACCT
Source organism: Eudasyphora cyanicolor (assembly GCA_963930755.1). Lineage (NCBI taxonomy): Eukaryota > Metazoa > Arthropoda > Insecta > Diptera > Muscidae > Eudasyphora > Eudasyphora cyanicolor. Next base: position 190,813,965 of record OZ005734.1, read on the forward strand.
ACTAACAAAGGTTCAGAGAACTGCCTGCCTGAGCATAAGCGGAGCCTTAAGGACTACAGCGACCGAGTCTCTACAAGCCCTACTCCATATACTGCCGATTAATATTGTGGCGAGAGAAGTTGCAACCAAAGCGGCAATAAGATTAAACTGCCTATCAATGTGGAGGTACAAAACTTACGGTCACATGAGAATATCAAAGTGTAGTGCTATGGTAACCGACCGAGTGGACTATATACCAACGGTGTACACCTTCGAGAGAAATTACATCACTATGATTCCCGCGAGAGATGAATGGGTTGGAAGAAAACCAGGTAATAGAAACCATCTCCAATTTTACACGGATGGTTCGAAGCTTGATGAAAAGGTTGGCTTCGGAGTACACTGTGCAGAGCTTAGATTGGATATAGCTCACAGACTACCAGATACCTGCAGTGTCTATCAAGCCGAAATAATGGCAATATGGGAAGTAGCCAAGTGGCTGAGTCGCAACATAGTAACCAACACTGGCATTGTCATTTACTCGGACAGCCAGGCTGCCATCAATTCTCTGGAGGCAACATCCCTAAATTCACAAACAGCCCTCGACTGCCGCAGATCTCTTAACGAGATGGCTGAGCAGTTTAACATACACCTCATATGGGTGCCTGGGCATAGGGATATCCCGGGGAACTGCAAAGCCGATGAACTTGCTAGGAAAGGGACGACATTACAAATTCTCGAAGAATTTGCATATATTGGTGCGCCACTATCCACGTGCAAGCTTTGGCTTAGGCAAGAGGCAATCAGGCAGTCCAACGAAAGATGGACAGAAATCGGCACCTGCAGGGTAGCTAGACAAATCTGGCCAAGGTATGACCTGAGAAGATCAAAATATCTCCTCGCACTAGAGAGGCAAAGATTGTCTACGTTAGTATCAGTTCTGACGGGACACTGCTTGATCGGCGAACACGCCAAAAGATTGGGTATTGACTCTAATGACTTCTGCAGAAGCTGTGGAGATGAGGAAGAAGTGGAGAGCATTGAGCACTTGCTATGCGACTGTCCCGCTCTGAGTAAACGACGACTGGACATACTGGGGTCGGCTGTTCTAGGCAGCCTAACAGATCTTTCCAGTACCGATATTCGTAATATCGACAAATTTGTATATCAAACAGGTTGGTTTCGATGAGGGGCATTTCAGCCCGTGGTAACACTAGGGACCTAAACTGGTCTATGTGAGCTTGTATAAAAAATACGGCTGCCACCCTAACCTAACCTAAATCAATAGCTGTCGCAGTATTGCATATCTGTAATAACTTTATCTGTTTCCGCCTCCAATGTCGATCCTTCGTTTGTTGTTGCTCTCGTTGTTGGCGTCAGAAATGAACATGAACAACTTTAATTCACACCTTTTTTTCTTCACAAAAAAAAAGAAAAACACACATTCACATTTTACAAATTACATGTGAGTGTTAATTTTTCAATACTGCCAAACGCAGCAGAGAAGACATTAAAAATAATTGCTTCGGAAAAGGAACAAAATTCTACTCAATGATTTTAGAGGCACTTCGACGGCACAGAAAGACGGACGGATGGACGGACCCCTTGAAAAATCTCTCTCCCCATATTATTTTCGTTCACTTTGAATGCTTCAGTGATATTATCCCCTCAATTTTTTTGTAGTGTTTCTTTTTTAGTTACAAAATCTCAATGAAAATCATAAATGGAGGAATATACTTTTTGAGATAAATCATATTTCTTAGGGAGAGATTGGGACAGAAGACCACATTGGGCGGCTTGGGAGGGGGACAGGAAAGTAGATTTTCATGAAATGTACAAATTTGCTAATTTACCATAAAACTTTGAATATTTATTTAAGTTCTAAATGCTGATGTTGATGCTGTTGCTGTTGCCAGTGCCGCCACGGATGATTCCTGTTGCTGATGATGATCGGTCTCCCCATGGATGCAACATGCAGCCTGCAATTCGCATCCGATTGTCCGTCCATCCGTCCGTGGTTTGGCTTCTTGTTGTTTTCCCGCCACAGTCATTCTCAGAGTTGTAGTTTTTATTGAAATATTTTTCGTAATTTTGATTAAATTTTGGCTCAGCTCCAATAAGAAGCTAAAGGGCATAACAAGCACACAACCTATTTGTTAACATTAACGGGATGGGCTCTCCCTGATGGAGGTGTGGCAGAAGGGCTGAAGTAATGTCTTACATTGACCGGCAACGTTGTTGTAAGTAGTAACATGATGCATCCAACAACCAACCACCCCCCGCGGGAATTTCCATAAAGATAATTTTGAAATCTAAATGTTTTTCTTTCAAAAATCTGTGATACGCTTCAGTTAGAAACTATTTTAAATTAATAGCCCTAATGATGGTGATACAGAGCGTTGAGTTGTGTACTGGCCCATAATGAGGTCAGAGCAATTAAAAAGTAGAGTTCGAATTCGATTTTTTAAATAAGCCATAGAGGACATAGATTTCAGTATCAGAAATACTGTACATTTTATTGTTAAACATTTATTTGCCAAAGATTTCGTTAGACAACTTTAAACTATTGTTTTCAAATATAAATGACAATCCTTTTGTTTATTTTCTTCCGACTATATAATACCCTACACCACTCTCGTAATATTGAATAACTCTGAAATATAAATTTTGTAGTTCATGTATAAATTGTTTATTCTAAATTTCAAAACGATTGGATGTAAAATACAGCTTCTATAGAACTAAAGGGCCAAATCGCACGAAACATATATATGGGAGCTATAGCTAAATCTTAACCGATTTTCTTCAAATTCGGCAATGTTGGTTAATGGATCAAGAAACTCTACCATTCTAAATTTCAAAACAATTGGATATAAAATACAGCTTCTATAGGACTAAAGGGCCAAATTGGACGAAACATATATATGGGAGCTATAGCTAAATCTTAACCGATTTTCTTCAAATTCGGCAATGTTGGTGCATGGATCAAGAAACTCTACCATTCTAAATTTCAAAATGATTGGATGTAAAATACAGCTTCTATAGGACTAAAGGGCCAAATCGGACGAAAGATATATATGGGAGCTATATCTAAATCTGAACCGATTTTAACCAAATTCAATAGCGATCTTAACAGCTGCGAAATACTCTAAACTGCAAAATTTCAGAACGATCGGAGTGAAATTGCGGCCTGTAGTCGACGAACAACTTTACATGGACAGACGGACGGAAGGACATGGTTAAATCGACTCAGCTAGTGATTCTGAGTCGATCGGTATACTTTAAGGTGGGTCTAGCTGTGTTATTTTCAGGTGTTACAAACATCTGCCGTGAAACAAACTTATAATACCCTGTACCACAGTGTGGTGTAGGGTATAATTATTCCAGTTCTGGACGAGAAGATACAACATCTACACTACGTTCAGCATGTATTTCAATAATTACATATTCATGAGGGTCACATTTGCCAAACATAATATTCCATAATTTTCCAAACAAATTTAGTGACATCTGTCGCTCATGTTTCTACTTTTCCCTATGTTCAGCTTGGCCAAAAAACAATTGACATATATGTGGGTTATAAAACACCATCTTTGACATTGGAATTGTATGTCTGTGACTATTTGGCTGGCTGTCAGATACAAAATAATAAACATCTACACCACGTTCAGCATATATTTCAATAATTACATATTCAAATATTGAGGGACATATTTGCCAAACACAATATTCGATAATTTTCTAATCGGATTTAGTGACACCTATCGCTCATGTTTCTAATTATCTATATGCACAGCTTGCAAAAAAAAGGAATGACATATAGGTGGGTTATAAAATACCATTTCACTTTTTGGGTGGTTGTCAGATAAAACAAGTAAAAGCGTTAAGTTCGGCCATGCCGAATCTTATATACCCCCCACCATGGATAGCATGTGACCTCACAAAATAACTCAAACCTAAAGAAAATAACACCGAATAAACACAAATAATATAGACAGTAGGAATCATAACAAGTTAGATGCTATATATGGGAGCTATATCTAAATATGGACCGATATGGCCCATTTGCAATCCCAAACAACCTGCAACTATAAGAAGTATTTGTACCAAATTTGACCGCGAGCCTAATGGGAATTTCGATGCTGAAAAAAATGTTGCCCCCCGCCGTGAAATTTTCAAAAATATTTGCCCTTTTGTAGATGGCACTGATGTAGTCCCTCGAATTAAACTTAGCTCCTATTTCGAAATTCCAAAATTTGGTATAAAAGTCCAGTTTTCGGGCAATGAAATGTTGCACTTTATGGCAGAAAAGAAATCGCCTTATGCTTCTAGAGAGAGCGGAGAATAGACGCAGAACGTGTTTTATTGATTCCACCTCCTCTTGGTCTCCACAGCTTCTGCAAAAGTCATTATGCAAAACCTTCCATCTCAAATAAGCCAATGACCCGTCACGATAAGTGATACAGACATTCGGGCTCGATAACGACAGCAGTGCTTTTGGAGTTTAGTCAGGGCCACATCAGCCTGGACTGTATGCAGTTTCTGATTAGTGATCACCTGTTATTTGATGCCATAAAGAGTTTGCAGGTCGCTAGAGGCATGCCCACATGTTCCAGTTCGCCTGGAGCGTGTGAGGTAGTTCCTAGTCTTGCAAGTTAATCTGCTTTGCAGTTCCCTGGTTTGTCCCTGTTGCTCGGCACCCATGTCAGGTTAATTTTAAAGTGTTCAGCCATCTCGTTAAGAGATCTGCAACAGTCGAGAGCAGTTTTTGAATTCGGGAATATAGTTTCCAGGGACTTGATAGCAGTCTGACTATCAGAGAAAATATTTATACCGACTTTGGACAGAAAATTAATTTTCAGCAATTCCGCTACCTCTTTTACAGCTAAGATTTTTGTCTGGTAAACACAACAGTGATCAGACAGTCTTTTTGTAATGGATAGCTCAAGTGCCTCAGAAAAGACACAAAATCCCACTTGGTTGTCCAGTTTGGAACCGTCTATATAGACGTTAACGAATCGACCATGTACTGGGATACGACCATTCCACTATGATCTGTCTAAGAGTGAGTTATTTCTTGTCAAAGAGTAATTAAGTCATAGGGTAATCAACAGCCATTGTGTCTAGAATGAAAAATGAATTTTCAAAAAAATGTAGCAGAAAAATGCAATTTACTAAAAAAAGTAAGAATTTTTGCAGAAAAATTAGATAGTGATGAAGTTTTCTATAAAATTTCAATGTTTATTACATTTTCTAGAAAACTGCAGCTTTTTCTTGAAAATCTAGAGATTTGATAGTTTTTCTAGAAAATTTCATTGAAATGGAATTTTTTTTTAAATTTCTTCGACGACCTTTAATAAGTGCAGTGGGCACTATGTAATCGCCCATTAAACAACACATCGATCTTTAATCCGCTCATCGACCATGAACATTTCCAAAAAAAAAAATTTAATGCAATTTTAACAAAAAAAATTCTATAGATTTTTAAATTTTTCTAGAAAAATTAAATTTCAACTAATTTTAGCAGAAAAGTTTAATTTTCTAAAAAAGGAATTTAATGAATTTTTGTTGAAAAATTTAATTATGATGAAATTTCTATAAAATTGCAATTTTTATTAAATTTTCTAAACGACATTTTGTAGAACCAGTAAGGAAAGGCTAAAGTCGGGCGGGGCCGACTATATAATACCCTACACCACTCTCGTAATATTGAATAACTCTGAAATATAAATTTTGTAATTCATGTATAAATTGTTTACATAAATATACTTTTGAGTCATTTTATACTTAAATAATACCCTGTAACACAGTGTGGTGTAGGGTATAAAAACGATTGGATGTAAAATACAGCTTCTACAGGACTAAAGAGCCAAATCGGATGAAACATATATATGGGAGCTATAGCTAAATCTTAACCGATTTTCTTCAAATTCGGCAATGTTGGTTCGTGGATCAAGAAGCTCTACCATTCTAAATTTCAAAACGATTGGATGTAAAATACAGCTTCTGTAGAACTAAAGGGCCAAATCGGACGAAACATATATATGGGAGCTATAGCTAAATCTTAACCGATTTTCTTCAAATTCGGTAGTGTTGGTTCATGGATCAAGAAACTCTACCATTCTAAATTTCAAAACGATTGGATGTAAAATACAGCTTTATTAGGACTAAAGGGCCAAATCGGACGAAACATATATATGGGAGCTATATCTAATTCTTAACCGATTTTCTTCAAATTCGGTAGTGTTGGTTCATGGATCAATAAACTCTACCATTCTAAATTTCAAACGGATTGGATGTAAAATACAGCTTCTATAGAACTAAAGGGCCAAATCGGACGAAACATATATATGGGAGCTATAGCTAAATCTTAACCGATTTTCTTCAAATTCGGTAGTGTTGGTTCATGGATCAAGAAACTATACCATTCTAAATTTCAAAGTGATTGGATGTAAAATACAGCTTCTTCAGGACTAAAGAGCAAAATCGGACGAAACATATATATGGGAGCTATAGCTAAATCTTAACCGATTTTCTTCAAATTCGGCAATGTTGGTTCATGGATCAATAAACTCTACCATTCTAAATTTCAAAAGGATTGGATGTAAAATACAGCTTCTATAGAACTAAAGGGCCAAATCGGACGAAACATATATATGGGAGCTATAGCTAAATCTTAACCGATTTTCTTCAAATTCGGTAGTGTTGGTTTATGGATCAAGAAACTCTACCATTCTAAATTTCAAAATGATTGGATGTAAAATACAGCTTCTACAGGACTAAAGAGCAAAATCGGACGAAACATACATATATATGGGAGCTATAGCTAAACTTTAACCGATTTTCTTCAAATTCGGCAATGTTGGTTCATGGATCAAGAAACTCTACCATTCTAAATTTCAAAACGATCGGATGTAAAATACAGCTTCTATAGGACTAAAGGGCCAAATCGGACGAAACATATATATGGGAGCTATAGCTAAATCTTAACCGATTTTCTTCAAATTCGGCAATGTTGGTTCATGGATCAAGAAACTCTACCATTCTAAATTTCAAAACGATTGGATGTAAAATACAGCTTCTATAGGACTAAAGGGCCAAATCGGACGAAAGATATATATGGGAGCTATATCTAAATCTGAACCGATTTTAACCAAATTCAATAGCGATCTTAACAGCTGCGAAATACTCTAAACTGCAAAATTTCAGAACGATCGGAGTGAAATTGCGGCCTGTAGTCGACGAACAACTTTACATGGACAGACGGACGGACGGACGAACGGACAGACATCGTTAAATCGACTCAGCTAGTGATTCTCGGTCGATCGGTATACTTTAAGGTGGGTCTAGCTATGTTATTTTCAGGTGTTACAAACATCTGCCGTGAAACAAACAAACGTACCACAGTGTGGTGTAGGGTATAAAAATAAAAGCAACAATCGTGAAATTGAAAGCACAGGTTTAAGCGAAATTTGCATACAAGTTTTGTGTTCTTTTCGTGTACTAAAATGTTTGTCAAATATTTCCACATCTCATATAGTAATGAATTTGTAATATGGGATTTTTAATTTTGTTATTAATTGTTTTGTTTTTTGTTCAATAAATAAAATAAAAATTAATGAGAACTGTTTTTAATTAATTGTCGGTAGTACATGACTGAAAAATTGTCAGAACAACCAATTTTTTAAAACAGTTGGTTGTGGCAACTACAACAGATAATTTAAGCCACCATTTTCGTAGTTGGCGCAACCAAATATGATTGTTGTCAACATGGAAACAGAAGTATACCACAACCAAAATATTGGTTGTCCTGATGGAACCGCATGATAGTAGACAGAACTACAAAATTCGGTTGGCAAATAATTCGGTTGAGGCAACCAAACTGTATTCTGTGTGCGCTCATCGACCTTTGAAATTTCAAAAAAAGAAATCTAGAAAAATATTAATTTCAAGAAATACAATTTTAACAAAATTTGCAATTGAACGATTTTTCTAGAAAATTGAAATTAAATTTCAAGACATTTAATGTGGACATGGGCCACTAAGCGGGAATCATTGTCCTTTAAGCAACTCATCGATCTTTAATCAGTTCAGAGGGCTCAATCGACCTTCGAAATTTAAAAAAAAATCTAGAAAAAAAATGTTATTTCAAGAAATACAATTTTAGCAAAATTTGTTAGCGAAGTGCAATTGAACGATTTTTCTAGAATATTGCAATTTCAACAACATTTCAGAGAAAAATGCATTATCAAGATTTTTTAGAAAACTAAAAATGTTACGGCATTTTTTAGAAAAATTCAAATTTGAAAGAATTTTCTAAAAGAATGATGAATTTAAAGAATTTTTTGTAGAAAAATTTAATTATGTTGACATTTTCTATAAAATTGCAATTTTTATTAAATTTTCTAGAAAAAATTTAACTTTAACGACATTTTGTAGAAAAATACAATTCCGACGTAATTTTTTACAGAAAAGCAATTGCAATCAAATTTCCAAAAAAATTCAATTTAATCGAAATTTTGCAAAAAAAAACACAATTTCGAGGAAATTTTCAAAAAAAAATGCAATTCAAAATACATTTTCTGTGGGAAGGGGGCCAAAGTTTTTTTATATGGTTGTGGGGAGCCGTATGCACACAGAATACAGTTAGGTTGCTTCAACCGAATTATTTGCCAACCGAATTTTGGTAGTTCTGTTCACTATCATGCGATTCCATCAGGACAACCAACATTTTGGTTGTGGTATACTTCTGCTTCCATGTTGACAACAATCATATTTGGTTGCGCCAACTACGAAAATGGTGGCTAAAATTACCTGTTGTATGTTGCCACAACCAAAATTAAAAATCCCATATTACAAATTCATCACTATTATGAGATGTGGAAATATTTGATACAAATTTTTGGACACGAAAAAAACACAAAACTTTTTAGGCAAATATCGTTTTACCCTGTGCTTTCAATTTCATGATTGTTGCTTTTATTTGTTATTTGTGTAAAACATTTTGCACAACATATTCTGCATTCCACACATTATTATCCACGCGAGATTATTTTTAACTACATATACCGCTCTTGAACATAATGTTGAAGATTTATTTTTTTCGAGGAATTTTATTTTTTCGTTTGTTTGTCATGTATCAGCAAAAGAACAGCAACCAATCTTTCGGTTGTATTTCCCAAAATATATTTAATTATTCTAAATTTGGGAAATTATTGGGATAACGAAAAAACAATTATTTATTAATATTTTTTCTGTTGTAGTAACCAATTATTCGTTGCAATAATAATCTTTGGTCTATTGATACAATTTCTGTTGTCAAGAATAAAACATTGGTTGTCACAACCCAAAATCGATCATATGGTACTATAATGCAAATTTAAAATTGGTTACCACAACTAAACGAGTGTCAATGAAAACGACAATCTTAAATCGATTGATACAACCATCGATTTAGTTGCAAGCATTTTTATTTGATCATATCCATGTTATTATTGTTGTTTCAACTATTTATCGAATTCCAGGCAATCATTTTCCTGGGTGTGGTTGGACGGGTTGGGAAGCCCTGATATATAAGTAGATATATAGATGTAAGTTTAAATGGCCATAACTTTTAACTTATTAGGCATATGTCCATGTCAAATCAATTAAATAAACTACTAACTGATAACACTGTGCAACAGTGAAAAAAATACACGGACTTGAGAGTATAGGTTTGATTCTACTATCAAAGGGTAGTATAACCCTATACTCGGTTTGGCGAAATTGGTGACCAATTTTTTTTATGGGCCTTTAAAGTTTCTGATAATCAGTGGGTCCCTCGAAAAAGGTGTCATCAGCTTTTGTCCAGCAACTAATTCAGACTTGGTGATACCGCTTAACTATATTTGGCAATAATGTTGCTAAGAATATGCTGAACAAAGTTTCTTAAAATTTTTTGCAAACAAAAAATTTTTTCGGTACTTTTTTTTGAAAAAGTAAAGGAAAATAATTTTTTTTTTCACTTTTTTCAGCATAACTTCCAGGGTCTCGTAATTGGTTATACTACCCTTTGATAGTAGAATCGAACCTATACAGTCAAGTCCGTGTATTTTTCAAAAAGTGTTCATTTGTTGCATAGTGTAATCGTAAGCTTTTATATACGAGTACTAAAATGAAAAAATATCAAACATCGTAATGTGCTTGGCCATTTATTACAATCTCATTATTGAAAATATCTTGTTATGTCCATGTTATATATATTTGCAAAAAATTGACGTCATGTCGTCTGCGTATTCCTCAGTGAGACTACAAAAGATCTAAATTTAAATTAAATGAAGCGAAATGTGTTACGAATTGCGCTTCACTTACAAAAGAAATAATAGGAATACAATGACCAACAATGTTTATAGACAAAAAATAGATTTACATATATTTGCGACTTCTATTAAATTAAATTTTTCTTCAGTTATCATATTACATTTGAAGGAATAATTATTTCATTAATAATTCAATGAAATAATGAATTTAAAATTATAAATTTAAATCAACTGGAGTTTAATATTATTGATACACTAAAAAGAGATATGTCTGCTCAAAGCAATGAGTTTATGTATTCCTAAATTTTCCAAAGCTAATTTCATATGCAGCAGTAGATTTTAAAATTGATGACCAAATATCTCCAATTTTAATAAATTATTTAAATCATATATCTATCCTATCGAGATCTTCAGATTTTCTTTTAAAAAATTGCTGACCCATTAAATTTTTGAATATATATATTTTATAAAATTAAATTAAATTAATTTATATTTTTCTTCGAGTGTCTTCTCGTAGTATCATCCACTACTCCGACCAAGCAGTTTAAGCAGACAATTTCATTTGAATACCTAAAACCACATCAAACATATATTCTACTGTATTTGGACGACCAAAGGGCTAAGACCGCAGAGAATATGCAATAAGGAGAGGGCCCGGATCTTGCAGAGGGGGTTGGGTGAATTTCACCTCCTCATTAGACCAACCGACACAACCTCGAAGATAAAGAACAATTGCAACAATTTGTGCATAGAATTGTTGGCATCTTGTTTGTGGTTCAATGAATTTTAATTGGATTCACATTTGGCCAAAATGCCGCCCAAATATTTGACTGGTGTTCAGCATATAATGATCCTCAAAAGCGACTACTCGCACACACACACACACACGCATTACATGTATGCCGAAATGTAATGGGTAGAGATGTCGACTTTGTTGGTTATGCACGAGTAGTGACACAAGGAGATAGAGGGAGAGAGAGAGAGAGAGAGAGAGCGAAAGAAATGTGTTTATCTAATTTGGCCAACAATTAAAATACATAAATTTTGGCTTAATCTCATCATTAGACTAAATATTTTGTTTGTTTATACATAATTTAGTTAAATGTGTAGACACACAATTTAACATAGATCTGCAAGTAGATACGAGTATGTATATATTTACATATATGTATGTATATGGGGTACTCCGCACTAGATGAATAATGATTACAACGAATATTTGAATCAAGCAATCGGTACTGCTGGATTGCATGAGCAGCATTTAAGGCTAAAAGCAAAGCCATAAATTGTTAGTTAATATACTCGTACATATGTTGCTGGATAAAAATATCCCAAATAAAATACAAATTCTGAGTACATTTTGCCCTGTTTATTTGTAGACCCTAAATTAAAAAATTTTTCGATTTCCGTTTGTTGCTCAGGCACACTTTGACAATGTTGTCCATTGTAATATCCCAAGAACGGAAGGAAAACTATAATTTTTTAGACCCTTCCACTGAACTAACCCGCGCAAGAGTTGGCGAATGCGAACAGCCATGATTGACAGCTCCCTAAAAAAATATTTGCCTTGAAGCAGGCACAGATACATACGGTGTTTTATCCTCTCCTCCTCCTTTTCTTTACCGCTGGTCCTGCAAAAACAATTGCTCAACACCTTCAATCTCTCTGCGTGTCGTCCAATAAGACAATGACCCTTTATGACAGACACGATAAGTGAGGCATCCTTTCTCGATAACGACATCAGGACATCAGTGCGAGTTTAGGCAGAGCCACATATATGTACATAGTTTCTGACTAGTGACCAATTGCCATTAGTTGCCATAGGACAATATGTCTGACGAAGAGCTTCAACGCATGTAGTTCCTAGCATTGAAAGTTAATCTGCACTTCAGTTCCCAGGAATGTCTCCTTGGCCGGCACTCATATCAGGTGAATTTTGAGCCAACCTTTCTCAGCCATATTGTTAAAAGATCTGGGGCAGTTGCGCGGGGATAAAGAGTCCAGCGAATCTATAGCAAACGAAAAATCAGACAAAATGTTGATACCGACATAGGTCAGACCAAAAATTCTCAGCCATTCTGCTACCTCTCTAATAGCTAAGATCGACAGACTTTTTGCAAAGCATTGACTTAATTCATTAAAAAAAGACACCAAAGACATTGATTATTGAGTTTGGAACCGTTCGTATAAAATTTAACGAATCTCCTATGTTCATTGATCGACAAATTCAGTCTGATCTTCCAAGCATACGAGTGAGATACTTGCCATAATTCATCAATATCTATCGACATTTAGTTCCGGTATAACATTTAGATCCTTAGTCGGTGTTGTTCTGAACATACCAGCCATTCGTTGAACTTTATTTAGTATTGCTCAAAGATGAAATTCTGTGGAGTCGTCTGCCAGACGACAATGCCATACATTATAAATCGCACTAACTACTGCCGTATACAACAATAAACTATACTCAGGTTCAGGCGCGCGAAAAGTCTTGTGGTACATGTGGTAACTTCCCAATCAAATCGAATGGTTGATAAACAAAGTTATCAATAGTCCAAATATCACTACCGGAAATAAATGTTAGATTTTCTATAAAGGCCGACCCCAGTATATCCAGAAGTCGTTTTCTTAAATGGGGACACTTTCTCTTCTTCCTTATCACCACAGCAGAAGTCACACCCTTCTGGTGTGTTCGCCGGTCAGTCAGTGTCCCGTCAGAACTGACACTAACGTAGACAGATTTTCCTCTCCAGTGCAAGGAAACATTTTGAACTACTCAGTTCGTATCTTGATCAGATTTGTCTAGCTACCTTACAGGTGCCGATTTCTCATCATATTGCATTGGACTATCTGATTGTCTCTTGCCTAAGCCAAAGCTTGCAAGTGAACAGTGGCGTACTAATACTGCAAATTGGAGTGGGACTTGTAGAGAATCAGCCGCTGTAGTCGCCGTATGCAGGTACTTCTCTGAACCTTTGATATTAGATTGGAAACTGATCATTTATCACTTGCGTTTTCAAAGAAGGGAATTTCAAAACCCAAAAAGATACAGGTACAACAGTTGGTACCTTATATCTTCTGCGGAAAATAACTAGTTCTGTTTTCTGTTTGGTTCAAACCAAGCCCTTTATCGGAAGCCCATCTTGCGTTTATATAAAGAGCCTGCTGCAGGATGTCTCTAAGAGTTCTCGGAAACTTCCATCTAACATCTATTGTCACGTCATCCGCATAGACAACAACCTTAGCACCCATCTTCACTCTCCAGAGAAAGCTAAATACTTCCCCGCTGACAAATCTTTGGAGGTTAGTTGACAGATGAGTATTTTGATTTAGGTGGATTCCTGCCAGTCAAGGCTAAACTCCACCGTGCTCTAAACACTCGGGTAAATTTATGCGTCGACCAGCGCCCTCACACACAATGTGCATGAGTTCCAATGAATTCAGTGTTTCTGGCCACTGGTTCCCCTCCTTGGTAAGGAGCGGAGCCCATCTAAAACTCCTTCCAATCTTTGGGTCATGGCGCCCGGTTGGTTTGCAACTCCACATCCGAGACTCCACTCTCCCAGCGATTTTGGTTTCAACCACAGCCACCACGTTGCATCCAACAGGATCCTCACCAATGGTCAGGCCGGTACCTGCGTACCGAGGGCTTTCCTGACCCCCGTGGTACCAGATTAAGTGCTCTGGTCAGACTGCGTAGCCGAAGATACTACCCGTTAGACTCCAGAAAATCTAGGACTGGTGACCAGTCTTGGATTTACTTATTCAGCCCCCATCCTGAGAATAGATGGAGCTTTAGAATTCGTAAATCCTTTCGTGGAACACCGACCATTTGGACTGTGCTCCTCTTGGATCTACTTGTTCAGTCCCCATCCTGAGAATAGATGGGAGCTATAGAATTCGTAGATCCTTTGTGGATCACAAGACCGGTCCCTATAACGGACTGTGATCCTCTAGGGATCTGCTTGTCCAGCCCCCATCCTGGGACTAGATGGGAGCTATAAGATTCGCAGATCCCAATCTGGGATCACTGTCCAGTCCCCACCCTGAGAATAGGTGGGAACTATAGGATTCGTAGATCCCCCGAGGTTAGTTGACAGTAATGTAACGGTAAAGCGTCTCTTAATCAAAAGGTTGTGAATGAAGCTTCATATATTCTTATGAACCGCCAGGATTGGCAGAGCCGCAACTATTGCGGCTAGATTTGTGTTATTGAAGGCCCCTTCTATGTCTAAGAAAGTAAACATTGTATATTCCTATTGTATATTCCTAACCTTCAATAAGCTGACTAGATCATTGAAGACAGTATTGATGGATTTGTCCTTACTGTATGCAAGCTGGTGATCACTTTTAATCCAGAAGTAACCATAGATTAACGCTAGACCGCTTCCACGTAGCGCACCCTGGGTAACGCGTAATGGGTCTACTTAAAAAGAGCACCCCTTACACCGGGGTGTTATGCGACCTCGTGCACATCGGTGTATGGTTTGCAGTCAGAGTAATCGACTGTATTTGTACGGAGCCTTTCTGATACATTGGTGCCTCAGCTAGTAAGAGATGTTTTGCCTCGCAATTCAGGGGTTATGCTGTGGTGGACATGTAGCTCACCTACATTCGAGGGAAGATAAAAAATGCATTATACAACAATAACAAACGCGGTATCTGAGCTCTAAATCCAACGGCAAACAGAAGAAATCTTCGTACTCCAATGGAGCTGGTTTCTTCAATTAACCGACTGTTCGTCCGATGGCCTTGGTCCAAGCCGACCTTACCAAAACCGATGAAAATGTTCCCCCAGTACTTTCAACAAGTGGTACAGTAAAAAGGGAAGGTTATGTCCAACCGTCTAAGTGGAGGTAGCTTAGGTAGCGGATAGCGCTTAGAGTTATGACGAAGTTGGAAGCTGATGAGGTTTCGGCTCTTACAGAGACTAAGAATGTAATTGATGCTTCCAAAAAACAATGAGTCGGTTGATAGAGTCACGACTTCGGCTGTGTTAATAGCAGGCAGTAATTCTACAAAAGAATCAGATCACATGATGAACCCCTGTCTTCAAAAAAGGTTAGAGATCATTACGTCACGGTCAACAGAACACACACAAAACCCTTCAGTAAAGTGGCGAAGGATAGTCTAGTGATGTAAGTTATAGACAGAAGTGATGTGGATAGCACCATCCCTAAGGACAAGTTGAGACATGTGGAATCAGAGATGCCAGGCACACCACCAATCTGCAACGCTGCTGGGTGGCACCAGAGGATTGTAAAGCACATAAATTTCGGTGATGCCAGGTCGGTAGACCTGTATAAAGTGGAAAATACATGGTACAATAATCGGGAATGTAATTTTATGATTGTATAGTGTGTGTGCACAAAATCATAAAATTTTCGAAATACACGGTACAATTATCGTACCGATATTAGCACCAACGATATCGGAAGATCGAACGATCCAGGCCGATTTTGTGCACGCACACATACTATACAATCATGGAATTACATTCCCAGCTGGTGCGCTAATCGGTACGATGTTTGTACTTTATGTTGTCGAGAAAACAGACATCCCTAGTCACCCAGAGCCCTCCCCTGGGTTACTGAAGAACTTTCCGACTCTAAGAGTTTTCAATCCTGGTCTGTCCAACCATAATTGGATATTTGACAAGATTGGTAAGACGGATAATTTAGAGCGGCAGATTAACTCGATCCTTAAAGATGAATCGATCCCTCACTTACAACCGGCAAATGGAACCCTGCGATTTGAAGTTATACAAGCAGGACGTTGTCCCGAATACAGAAGGAAAGTCTTAGATGAAGATGTGGAGAGCATTGAGCACTTGTCTCGTAGTGAGTAAACGACGGCTGGGTATACTGAAGTCGGACTTTGTAGGAAGTCAGAAAATTTTTTCCGGGACCGATATTCTTCTTATTGATAACTTTATGTATTCGATGAGGTACATCTAAGCGTTCGGCCGACAAACGTTTGATGCTCTAATGGACGTCTTTCCCGCTTTTGGAATGAAGACAACCTTGGTTTCTCTCGATTTAAATGTTCATAGTCTTGCTTCATACAAGTGTCTCAGGGTGCTCCCTAAGACAGGATCTAGTATTGTATGGTCCTGGCGACATAAAAATGTTAAAGCTTTTTATAGCACAAAGAATTCCAGATTCGATTCCAATCTCGCTGGGACTAATATCCGCTTTTAAATTGAATCTGCATCTGAAGTCTTCAATTTTTTTTCAGAGTAGCCCGGAAAATTTTTTATTCCAAGGCACTCACATTGATTCCTCACTGGAAGTCGTCCAAGAACTATCATCTTTCTTCATGTACTGAATAGTAGAAGGTGTTGAAGCTAAACTTTTCCGCAATTAGTAAACCAGTATAACGGCCACTGCCTGTAGCTCCGCCGTTGAGACATTGTCTGGTCCTGTCAACTTGAAGGGTTTTAAACTTTTTGTAGCCCAAAGAATTGTAGATTCGGTTACGATCCCTCTGCACTGAAAAAAAATTTGTCATAAAATTAAAGAATTGCTCCAAAGACGTCCTTATTCTTCAAAATAAATACATTTTGCAATTAAAATATAGATAATTTCATTAATACTAAATAATGTACTTAATTTTAAGTAAATTTTCTAATTTTTAAGTACAAAATGTACTTATTTTGAAGACTAAGGACGCCTTTGGAGCAATTCTTTAATTTTATGACAAATTTTTTTTCAGTGTGTAATGACAGCTCTTCAAGAGCATATCTAACTAAATCATCCAATTCCTCTTCACAGTTACCCAGGAAACGTGTATTCAGGAGTAGCCCAAGCAATTCTTCAGTGAACGTCGACCAAAAACAATTACATTTTATAGGGTGTTAAGGCCAAAATTTACCGTACCCTTGAGGCTTCTAACGATTTTTCTACACCGTTGCAGATATCTATCCAGGATTTATTTTGAGGTTTTCTCAACTCTGTTTGCTTGAGTTTTTCCTTGCAGATGTTCCAGTTTTGTGGAGTTCTTGTGGACTCCTCAGCATAAGAAGTTGCGACGACAACTATGAAATATGTCCAGGATTTATTTGGGCCTTTCTCAGCTCTTGTTTGTACTGCTTTAGTTCATCTTTGTAGTCGTCCAGTTTGTGGAGCTCTTCCGGACTTTGATTTCTTAAAGAGTTGCCTGCAGAACTTCTTACGCATAATTAGTTGTGACGACCATCTGGTGGTCGCTGTTTGCGCGGTTGTATAATTTTGCGACATGCAGCTTGTAGCGAGCATTTCTATTCATTCATTATAGCCTACACCTTTGTTCCAGGCCTCTTTGAAATCTGTCTTAATAATATTGTGTGGGAAGACGAAGCTATGAGGTTTCTCATTTATGAAAAGCTTATATTAGCTGTGGTCGGAATCTTTCCAAAAAGAAAATTTTCCGCTTAAATTCTTGGAGAGAAGGTTGACATCAAGTCCCACTTTTCTGTTACTAGTATGAAGGTAGTTTCAAGCATTTTAGAATCAAGGTAGTTAATTTTCACTACAATTTATATTACATTTATGCTGAATCAAGCGTGTTGAGCCCCATATGTATGTCAGACTGACGTGTAAAATTGTCATGTGCAAGTCGTTGTCGTTCTTTACATCCGAAATGCACTTTTGACGTTGTCGTCTTTCGTTGATCGCGATGATGTTGATGTCGTTGATGCTGATACTGATGAGGCTTCTCCGCTTTCCATGTCGGGGAGGGACATCGTATGACGGGTTGACCAGGGATGGTGCGGATTATTTATTGTTCTTGAGGAGCATCAGATCGTTTTGGCGATATAAAAGAAATTGTTTTCGAGACATACATTTTGAAATACTTTGCGAAGGCTGCTGTGCATTACATTGCAACGCCGAATGACGAAGGATAATTGTGTTGGGTTGGTCTGGCCTGGTCTGGTCTAAATGTTCTTGGAATCCCCGCATTCGATCTCGTCGTCGTCGTCGTCATCGACTGCCATAAATAAGATTTTAAATGATAGCCATTCGTTGCACTGTATCATTTTCCTTTGGGGGGTTCTTGAGTGCGGCCGAGTGTCGTGCGTTTTCTTTAAATAAAAAAAAACAAATATGTAATAAAATTTAGTTCTTAATTGCTTTATTTTTATCAACAAACAGAACTATACACACACACACAGAAAAAACTAAATCTACTTAAATGAATTTATTTCAATGGCTAATACTAATTTGTTTATTTTTTTCTCTTATTTTCTCTTTATCCCCTCCTCACGGCTCTATCACGGATCATCTCTTTTTGGTTGGTCTTTGCAGAACTCGTATACAGGTGCGTATATGTATCACAGATTGAATCTCTACGACAGAGCATCCGACGGATTTAAAGGTATTTGGATTTATTGTTCCATTTTGAAATTTATATCGAATTTATAACATTTTTCTTTGATTTTAATGGATTTTTAAATTGATTGCATTAAATTTGTTGACACATTTTGGGGACGGCTGATGATGATGATGAAATCTTAAGCAGGGGATACCCTCCAGAATATGTCGTGTGTGTCATACAGTTGGTGGCGCGTTTATTGGTTTATAGCTTTGATGCATTTCATAGACAGCTGTTCAATTAAAATTCTAGGCCAAAAAATCAAATACATAGTGGAATTTCCCTCTATTTAAGTTGGTTTTAAATACCAAGGAAAAAAATACGTCGCCACTTGGCAACTTCCAAGACTAATGGTGATTTCGTTTCTGGAAAACGTGCAGCATTTTCCTTACAATTTTCACGAACACTGCACTTTTCTAACTTATTTTGGAAATTTAAAAATTGGAGTTAAGTCAAATTTGAGGGACTACATCATTTCGACTTAAAGGGTGCAAATATTTTCTAGTATTTCAAGTCGAAGGGGCAACATTTTTCAACCTTCTCATGATGCTTCGAGCCATCTGTGTAGAAGTGAAGATAGATTATATTTCCTGGTATTCGCCAACGCATTCCTCTCTGGCAGGTAATCTACGTGCTAAAGTCCCTCTCGAATATGTATACGGTTGGTATATAGTCCACTCGGTCAGTTACCAGTGGACTATAATGTACCTTAATGGACAATTTTAGGTTTAGGTTAGGTTTGGCAGGCAGCTTTGCCAACTCAACTAGATAAAAGCAGGTCCCTAGTGATATCAAGGGCACATATGCCCCTAATCGAAACCAACCTGTTTGATCAACAATGTTGCCAAAAGTACGAATATCGATACCGGAAAGATCTGTCAGACTTCCTAGAAAGATCTCCACTTATTTCTCATCATCACCACACCTTCTACAGAAATCATTGGCCTCAATACCTAACCTTCTGGCATGTTCGCCGATCAGGCAGTATCTCGTCAGAACAGTCACTAAATACGATTGTCAGATCGGACATCGTTATCAACCCTGTTAAAGTTCTGCAAATGTACCGAGAATGACAAATTGTTAGGCAAAGGTGAAATAACAGTTCAAACGATTGCATAAAAAATAACAATTTCGTACATATGTATATTTACAATATATTTTGTAAATATATTTATATGCAGGATTGCCAATAAAAATATTTTATTTTATAGACAGTGTTGCCAATAAAATGTTTCTCTGACAATGGCGCCGCCATTGTCACATGCGTAAGCATCGCACAACTAGTAATCCGATAATTAGCTTACAATGACTTTTCTGCCAACGTTGCAAGACAAAAATTGTATGTTCAGACGGTTTGTTCACAGGGTTGCATTTTTCCGCCATTTATCTGACAATATTGTCCGTCCAGGCAATCGTCTATACATAGCTAAACGTGGACAGTATTTTCCTCTCTAGTGCGAGGAAACATTTTGACCTTCTCAGTTCGTATCTTGGCAGGATTTATCCAGCAGCCCTACTATGTTGCGAATCAGCCACTTGGCGACTTCCCTTATTGCCATTATTTCGCTTGATAGACACTGCAAGTATCTGGTAGTCTATGAGCTATATCAAGACTAAGTTCTTTACAGGGCACTCAGAAGCCAACCTTATCTTAAAGCTTCGAACCATCTGTGTAAAAGTGGAGATTTCAATTTCCTGGTGTTCTGCCAACCCATTCCTCTCTGGCAGGTATCTTAGTGGCAAAGTTTCTCCCGATAGTTTACACCGTTGGTATATAGTCCACTCGGTCGGTTACCGTAGCCCAACATTGTGATAGTCTCATGTGGGCGTAGTAGAGCTACGTCCAAATTGATAGACAGTTTAATCCTAATGTCGCTCTGGTAGCAACATCTCTCGCCACGATACATGTAGGCAGTAGATGGAATAGGACTAATATAAACTCAGTCGCTGTAGTTCTTAAAGTTCCACTCATACTTAGGCAGGCAGTTTTCTGAACCTTCTTTGATAAATGGTTGGTAATCGAATGGAAATAATTTCCAGTCTAGAATTATTCCTAAAAATTCTGCGCGTTTAGAAAAAACTAGTTCTGTTCCATTTAACCGAGGAGGATCCACATGTGGAATCTTATACTTCATGGTAAAGGGAACTAATTTCGTTTTATTTGAATTAACGCCCAGACAACGTTTCTGGTCCATCAAGATTATTTATTCAGAGCCACCTGTATAATGTCTGCTGAGGATGTTTTCCAGTTACTGCGATTACAACGTCGCCGCATACGCCTCGACATTGCAGCCACAACCTCCCAGATCTAAGAGAATTCCATTATCCGCTTGATTCCAAATTAATGAAGACAGTATTCCTCTCTTTGGAGTCCTTCTGTTAACAAATCTCTTTATAGTTGTCGCCCTGAGCCTTGATGTTATGCATCTTCTGTTGAGCAATCTTAAAATAGGACTTATCAAGCTATAGTTCACCCTGCGACAGGGCGCAATTGCCGTATCTGAGTGAATGTTGTTAAAAACCCCTTACATATAAAAAGGCAATCATAGCGAATTCGAAAGTGCGCACAAGTTTTTGTCCTGTTATTTGCTCATTCTGCAAATAATCCACTGTACATGGTGCAGTGAATAATATCTTACGCAGCCGTGCGGCATCCGTGATCTTTTCCACTTCTTCGCAGAAGGTGTGCCAAGAACGCCTTTCCGACGCCTAAGTTGCTCTTTATAGGCATCCCAGTCATTGGTGACCCAAACAGCTTGCTGCAGGTCTTCTTTCTAGCCTTAAGCTCAGAAGTCCACCATAGTGGCTTAGTTTTACCCATGCACCTTGTTTTTGGATAGGCTATTCAAGTGAGCTATTGAATGAAGTAGTGATGTGATCGATTAAGTTGTCCAGACCGACTCTGTCATTCGATTCAAGAAGTGTCTTTATTCTGTTTGTATCCGTACTACCCCAGATAGGATGATGAGCGTTCGTGTCTACGCCAATAATCAGCTCGCGCTCATCTGACGTTGCCTCTTCTACTACTTCCCTGAAGAGAGCTGTTAATACTGCATCTTCATGATGCAAGTAACTGGTTTGGACACTGAAATTAGTCAAGAGAAAGATGTTAAGATCCTTCCTGGTATAATTGTAGGTTCTTGGAGTACCATCACAGTTGGCAAGAAGCAGCTTAAAGTTGGGTGTCCTGATACCGCATACCTTTGCTGCTACTTTGTAGGGATTCTGTATCAGGACGATGTCTACTATACCTGTGGGCAGGCGCAGCAGTAGTGCCGCTGAAGCTGTTTTAGCTTGATAGAGCTTAATCTGTAGAATTCTTATGATCATTGATACCCGACAGATTTACATCCACCCAGACAAAGGTGTTGTCGAACTCCTCATCCATGATCATGTACCCATCAGATGCGTCAAGGAGTCCAAAAACCCTCCTCAGCCCCACAATGTCCGAAGTATTGCTCTCGTCCTCAGATAAAGGTGTTACACCCTTTGTGCAGCTCCGCACTTCCGAAGGGCTGGATGTCGACCACGGTGGATACCTCACATTTATAGTTATCGGGCTCCGAAAGGCTTAACGCATTTCATGAGAAGCGGTTTCAAGGCTTTTGACTTGGAAATGTCGCCAGAAATAATAAGATCGATTAATTAAAGGGGTTTCCAAAAATGGCAGGACGATGTTGAAATATATGAAAACAATATATACATATACGAGTATAAGATATTAATAAATGTACCATATGATTATATGTTTGGAATATGTTCGTTACAGCTTGGGTTAAGTTCCAGTTTTATTGATCCTGCCACTCAAATCCCGTTGAATATAAACGCCGTCTCAAAAAGTTTTATTTTCAACGACTCTACAACAGAGAACCGGCTGAATTTGACCGATGACCTTTGTTATGTTGATATTTAGGGAATCGGCCAATTGAGGCTTATTGGCATACACCTGTGATTTCAAGAAAAACCCCACAAGAAAAAGTCTTGCGTGGTCAAATGACTCGAATTTAGTGGTCAATTCAAATATCATCCGCAAGAGATTACCATATACTAAAATCTTTCATGCAGAATATCCATTCTAACGTTCTAGCTATATTCATATCCTTCAATTTGGGCGAATAGAGTTCAAGTCTGCGAAATCCGGAATCTTCTTCATTCTCGAGGAATCTGCATTTTCATTTAAAATCCCATATACCAAAGGTGACCTATTTTGATACCATGTTGTTTAGTCACTGTATGCTGTAGAAGATCATATTCAAAACATAAGCCCAACAATGAATATTCTATGAATAAGCAGATTTACATCCGTTTTTCGTCATAATTATGTATTCTCGAGGAATCTGCCGTATCGGGTTTTCTACTATTATGGACCTCAGTCCGAAGTACGTGTGTTGTTACCGAACTGGTTGTTTCAAATGTGGCAACTAAACAGCGACTTCTGGAATCCACCGCGTCTACCATAAAACTAATAGAATCCTGCAGATGTTTGACTGTCCTATCCTGTTTCTGACATTGTTTATGAGGAGAAATGTTTGCATTCTCAGTTTCGGGGAAAACATATAGTTAGGCAAATGAAACCGTAACATAACTTTAGCGTAACCGTAACGTTGCACGCACTGTTTCAGACATTGTTCATGAGCAAAAATGTTTGCATTCTCAGTTTCGGGGAAAACATACAGTTAGGCAAACGAAACCGTGACATAACTTTAGCGCAGCCGTAACGTTGCACGCAGAAACGATTATACAAAACTGTAGGACTCAGACATTCACAACACATATACAAAAAACTTTATTTTGCTATATACATATGTGTCTAATAGTTTGCACTATTAGCTGATTCGTTATGCTACGTGGACGTTACGCGTTTGCCTAGCCAAGACTTCTCACGAATATTTAAATAACTATACTACAGCGCCACCTATCGAGTCATGTTTACAAACGTTTCTTAGAAGCATTTTAAATTTCACTTATGGTGATTTCAATTCTGAAAAAAATTTTGCCCGTCTACGCGAAATTCTTAAAAATATTTCCCATTTTTATGTGGAACTGGTGTAGTCCCTCGAACAAAACATAGCTCATATTCCAAAATGTTGTATAAAAGTCCAGTTTTCGGGAAAAGGGCAACAAAATAGCCATAAAATTGCTCTGAAAATAAATTTTTTGCAAATGTTTTAGTCGCGTTTGAAATTGTTCGAAAACACAGATAAGCTGGAAGTAAATGTAAGGTTAAAGTTTCAGCCTGTTTATCAGACTCAATAACACTATGCAGTCCATAGTGATACCACAGGGACGGAAGGATATGGATGACATTTCCCTATGTCCTCCCTTGTTCCAACCCGATTGCTTTAAAAAGCCCAATAATTGGCAGAGAGCGAGGCACAGACACAGAAGTTCGTCTATGGATTTCTCCTCTTCTTCGTCACCGCAGCACCTGGAAAAGTAATTTCTTAGGACTTTAAATCTTTCCGCGTGCCGTCCAGTAAGACAGTGATTAAGCACTATGAATGAGACGTGAGACTGCAGGGCGTCGGCGCGTTTCGAGATTAGGCAGCGCCGCGACAGCTTTGAGTGTATACAGCTCCAAGCAAGTTACCATCTGCCGTCCCATAAGACTGTCATCAAGCACTATAAGTGAGACGTGAGACTGCAGGGCGCTGGCGCGTTTCGAGATTACGCAGGGCCACCCACTTCAGCTTGGAGTGTATACAGCTCTTAACTAGTTACCATCTGCAAAAGGACACATTCTTTCAAGAAGAGTTTGTCAGTTGTAAGAGACATGACCACATATTCCATTTTCACTGGCGAATGTAAGGTTGTTCCTAGCGTTGCATGCTCATCTCCACTTCCTAGAATGTACCTGTAGTTCCGTACCCACCTCATGTAGTTTTTAAACAGCCCAGCCACCTCCTTAAGAGATCTGCGGCTATTGAGGGCTACTATGAAATTCAGGAATACAGAATTAATGATTTTAACTAAAACTATGGCACAAAGTTTGGCAAGGGCACTCCTACAGTTTCAGATATTATGCGTTACAAACAATAGAGCTCAGATTTTTTCGTTAAGTCTCGCGAGAACATTTTCATTTAAAATCCCATATACCAAAGGTGACCTATTTTGAGACCATGTTGTTTAGTCACTGTATGTTGTAGAAGATCATATTCAAAACATAAGCCCAACAATGAATATTCTATGAATAAGCAGATTTACATCCGTTTTTCGTCATAATTATGTATATCATCACATTTAAAATGTAGCTACAATAGCTCATTTACCAACCTGCTGAAAGGTCTGCAGCATATGTTTGCAGTATTAACAATCTAGGAAAGATCTATAAACAATTTTCAAATATTCCATCTTCAGAAGGTTCACATACCAACTATTCATTGATCGTTAGATAATTTCTTTCAATATAGAACATTAAAAAAAATCCCTTAAAATTCGTATATCTAGCTCTCATAACTCACAATCTCTCCTCATGAAATCTTTTGCTAAATCAAAGTTTTTCTTTCCGACCATTTCTTTTTGCAGATTCCTACGATTCATCATCGTCACCCAATGGTTCCAGTTTAGATTGCCTCAATTTGATTGTGCAGAATATCAACAAGTGCACGACCACAACCATCAATACAGCAGCAACATCTCCGACCAGTTTGCCAACAGTAACAGCACCGACACATCACAGCAACATCCACCACACATCCAACAACAGTCAGAACATCCAAAATAGCAGCAGCAGACATACAACATCCAGCGGCAGCAACAGTAGCTACAATGGCATGGGAGGAAATCCAGCATTGAAAAATGTGGCAAATGCACGACTAGGACATCATGGATCAGCAGCAGCATCAGCGGCGGCAACGACAACACCAGTCACCACAACACATTCATCACTGAATGCAACATTTAAGCAAAAATGTACAACATGAACTCGCTGAGGGATAAAGCTGAGGCGGATGCTGGTGGAGATGATAATGCCGACTCACTCTTCCTCTGATGGAACGCGTGTGTGGCAAAGTAGCAGACTTTTTGTGGGATTTAATTCATAATGCCAAAGATTAAAAAACAACAGAGCAAATATTAAAAACCCAAGAAACATACATATTCGTATAATGTAAGAAAAACTGTAAGATAAATGGGAAGCGATACGGACATGTAGTATTTTAAAACACAGTCACTGAGACAAGAAGACTCCGACTGGCAAAAACTGCAAAGAATCCCATAGACACTTTGACGCCTTAAAGTATAGATTCAGTTCTATTTTGTGCTTACTAGATTAATTGGATTAAAGAATAACGATACCTTGATTTTTAACTATACTAAGTCATAAGATTTCTAAGTATGCTAAAGGAAATCTTTCTGATAAGGTCTTCAAAGCTTTTTAGTAAGCAGTATGTGTCAGGTTAGGTTGAGTGGTAGGCTATATTTTGTCGACCACAGGTACTAAGGATTTGTATTTAGAGAACCTTCTGCTGAAGTATTTTACATACTTTGGAAAGGTCACATTTGTCCAAAGTTAGTAACAACAAGATCTGCTAACGCCCTGCTAAAATTATAATTCATTGTAGATCTCTATATATTCAACTGTTCAAAAAACATATAATTGAAATGTTTATGGATTCTTCCCTCAGGTGTCTCGACAGCTTCTATTGAAATTATTAGTAGTAACTTTCACCAGAGTGTCTTCCAATCAGATAGAATTCCGTCATAGCGAACCATCCGGCTTTGATAACGATTGAAGATCACTCGATAGTTTCGGTTATTGCACAGAGCCATACAACTGTGAAATGCTAACCACTTCCAGACCGAAGACCTTTCCCGGAGTTTAATTTGTTATGCCTACAGGTTCAAGTTCCACTGGAGTGATTAGAACTTTTTCTTTCAATTTATTTTACAATGTAACTATAAACTTGTCCACAAATTCAAGTTCCACTGGAATGCAAAAAGTTTTCCATAGACATGAGAGCTAATTTGCTCCACAAATAGAAACAGAAAATCTTTTACCGATTTCTCCTCGTCTTCGTCACTGCAGGTTCTGCAAAAGTCATTTCTTAAGTGTATGAGTCTTCCTCTGTGCCTTCCAATAAGACAGTGACCAGCACGATAAGTGAGACTTCCTGGAGGGCATTGGTGCGTTTCGAGTTTAGGCAGGTCCACATCAATATAGAATGTATACAGTTCCTCACTAGTGACCATCTCCCTTTTGTTGACAAAAGGCTACACTCTCTCAAGAAGAGTTTGCTTGTTGCTTGGTGCATCTGCATATATTCTAGTTCGCCTGGAGCATATACGGTTGCATGGTTGCAAGCCCATTTGCACTTCAATCCAATGTGGTCCATATCAGGTAAATTCTGATCTGCCCAGCCATATCTAAAAATCTCTAGAATAGCCTGGTATGCATATCCGGCATATTTAGATCAGCTCACTCATGTCTTTAAGAGATCTGCACAGTTGAGAGCTATACATATTTGAGTTCAGGCGATGCCAAATATTGACCGAACGAAAATAGTTTACACAGTCTATGCTAATGCATGCAGAACTTTAAAATAGAGCTCCGGTAATCTGAATAATTCTGAATAACTTTAAAATAGAGCTCCAGTAATCTGTATAATTCCTAAAGATGGGTTCCCATTTCGAATATAATCCCATTTTAATAATCTATGAAACTTGGAACTCGGGACTTTTCTTTATGAAGAATATCCACGGAGATCCAAAATTATAAAATTTCAATGATTATATGGTTTGTCCACAATACCTCAGAGATAATTTCGATGAATAATGTCGGGTATGAAGTTCAAACTTGTATACCCGGCAAATTCGTAGAAGTTGTCATATCCCTTTTGTCAAAAAAGGATAGGATCAACCGCATTATAACTGCTGACAGAGAACTTATCATAACGATGTTGTCTGCTGCGATCAATACAAATATGTTTTCCTGAGACTTACTGCCTGACACACGAAGTCGAACGTTAACGTTCGCATGACTGAAAAAAAATACTGAAAAACAGCTGATTTTCGACAAATTAACAGGCATTAGGCAGTATGTTTTCATTCGCTTTGTCGTTCTGATGCCTTTTTGTAGGTCACAAATCAGTTGTTTTTCGCATAGAAGTCATGCGAACGTTAACGTTCGTCATCGTGGGTCAGGCAGTTAAACTTGGAAATTAAACAGTCACGATGTATTATGAATTTATAAATTGTTTCGCTCCGGCCCAAGAGCAGGACCCAACGTTAATTTGAGTGCCAAGACTTTAATACTAAGCTAAAGAATTGTCAGAACTCTGTGACCGATCATTGGCCAGAAAACCACAAAACAACTACTGGCTTTCCAAAAGATCATAAAGCACTCTTATATGAGATCAAATCTGTTCTGAATGCGTGCATTTCCTTGTAGCATGATACTATTGTAGGAGGTATTTCGACGAGTATGATGAGGAATCAGTGGATCTTATGTTGTGTACTTTTGCAGGTCTTCAAGAAAATGCATATAAATTCTAGGAAGTAGGATATTTACTGCTATGGACAAATGTAGCACTATGAAGTCAGAATGACCATTAAGGTCTGCGATCGAACTCGCTGCAACCCATTCAATCTAGCACATTTTATCTGGTATTAACAGGAATCTACAAGTTAGCCGATACCTAACATTCTCGATAAAAGAGTTATACGATTATTAAATTAATGAGGATACGACCAACATCGATATGCATAATTTATTTGGGAAATGTTTTTCCAGTCTCTGTTCAGTTTCCTGCATTCGGTTAGGTTAAGTTAGAGTGACATGAGGTCCCTAGTGCTATCACGGGCCCAGATGACCCTCATCGGAACCAACCTGTTGGATACACAATGTTATCAATAATTCTAGGATCGGTACTGGCAAGATCTGCCAGACTTCCTGGAAAGACCGACCCCAGTATATCCAGACTGATCTCTACTTCCTCCTCATCTCAACATCTTCTGCAGAAGTCATTACACTCAATTCCCAACCTGCTGGCGTGTTCGCTGATCAGGCAATGACCCGACAGAACAGGCACTAACGTAGACAACGTCGATTTGTGCCTATCTCTCATTACACTACCTGACAGTGACACACTATACGCAAATTCTTCGTCATCATATGAGGTATATGTTAAACTGCTCAGCCATCTCGTTAAGAGATCTGCTACAACTGAGGACTGTTTGTGAATTTAGGGATGTAGCTTACGGAGATTTCATTGCAATTTGACTGTCGGAGTAGAACGACGCCAGTGTTGGTTCCTATGTTCCGACTCAGCCACTTGGCGACTTCCCATATTGCTATTATTTGGACTTGATAGACACAGCAGGTATCTGGTAGTCTGTCAGCTATATCCAAATTAAGTTCTTCACAGTGTACCCCGAAGCCAACCTTTTCATCAAGCTTCGAACCATCCGTGTAAAAGTGGATATGCTTTCTATTACCTGGTTTTCTTCCAACCTATTCATCTCTGGCGGGAATCATAGTGATGTAATTTCTCTCGAAGGTGTACACCGTTGGTATATAGTCCACTCGGTCGGTTACCATAGCACTACACTTTGATGTCCTCATGCGACCGTAGTTTTTGTACCTCCACATTGATAGGCAGTTTAATTTTATTGCCGCTTTCATTGCATCTTCTCTCGCCACAATATTAATCGGCAGTATATGGAGTAGGGCTTGTAGAGACTCGGTCGCTGTAGTCCTTAAGGCTCCGCTTATGCTCAGGCAGGCTGTTCTCTGAACCTTTGTTAGTAGGTTGGAGATGGTTAGTTCGTCAGTTGCCGTCCACCATACCACAATGCCGTATCGCAGTATAGGACGAACTACTGCTATATATATCCAGTGGACGATTTTAGGAGAGAGGTCCCACCGCGACCCTACAGCCTCTTTGCAGGAATATAAGGCGACGTTGGCCTTCCTCTACTATAATTCTATCTAGAATTATTCCTAAAAATTTTGCACTTTCAGAAAAGTCTAGATCTGTTCTATTTATCCGAGGTGGAGGGTCCACATGTGGGACTTTATTCATCCCAGTAAAGAGAACCAATTCTGTCTTGTTGGGGTTAACGCCCAAACCACTGCTTCTGGCCCATCTGGCCAATTTGTTCAGAGCCATCTGTAGTATGTCTCTGAGGACGTTTTCTAATTTTTCAGTTACTGCGATTGCCACGTCACTCGCATATGCCACGACCTTGCTGCAAAAACGTTCTAGATCTAGCAGGATTTCATTCACCGCTAGGTGCCAAATTAGTGGAGACAGAACTCCTCCTTGCGGGGTCCTTCTGTTTACAAACCTTGTTAGAGTTGTGGAACCTAGACATGCTGTTATGCGTCTTCTATTGAGTAGTCTTTGAATTAGTCTAACCAAGCTAGAGTTCACCTTTTGATGTGACAATGCCGCGATTACCGCATCTGGGTGTATGTTGTTAAAAGCGCCTTCTATGTCAAGAAACGCCACCATGGTGAATTCTTTGAAATGTGGGGACGATTCGATAGTGCTCACAAGTTCGTGCAGTGCAGATTCTGTAGCTCTTTCCCTTGTTGAAAGCATGTTGGTTATCCGATTTGTATCCAAGTATTCCCTAATAAAAGAATCTACAAATATAGGCCTAGTGTGTGATATCTTTCCCGCTTTGGGTATGAATATCACTTCGGTACCCCTCCATCGATTGCGGATGTATGAGAGCCTGATACAGCCTTCATAAATTGTATTCAGCCAGTACTTCAACATTATCTGCATTTCTGCTGGAGTGATGCCGTCTGGTCCAAGTAATTTGAAGGGCTCAAGGCTGTTAATCACCCAGCTTATTCTGGATTTTTCAGTCAACAAGCCAACAACTCCACTCTCTCTTATTGGTCCCGTTAATCCTCGGGTTCTGTTGGTGAGTTCCCTGAGAAATGTGTGTCCAAGTTTTTGTCCAGTTATTTGCCTCATCCTGCAAATAACTCTCTGCACAGGGTGCAGTGGATAATATCTTACGCAGCTTTGCGGCATCCGAGATCTTTTTAACTTCTCCACAGAAGGTGTGCCAAGAAAGCATTGGCGCTTTTCTAAACTCTTTCATATATATTTTGAGTTGCTCGTTATAGGCATCCCACTTTATAGGCATGATCCCAGTAGATTTGGCCTCATTGAATAGCTTGTTGCTGTCTTCCTTTGAGCCTTTAGCTCAGAAGTCCACCATGGTGGTTAGTTGATCTTCATAGGCATCCCAATCATTGGTGACCCCAGTAGATTTGGACTTGTTGAACAGCTTGTTGCAAGTCTTCTTCTTAGCTTATAACTCAGAAACCCACCATTGTGGTTTAGTTTTACCATTGTACCTTGTATTGGACAGGCTTCTTCAAGGGAGCTATTGAATGAAGTAGTGATGTGATCGACTAAGTTGTCCAGACTGACTCTGTCGTTCGGTTCGTACAGAAGTTTAGAGTTGAGGACTTTTTTTGAAATTCTTTTTTAAAGCGCTTCAATGCTATGGAAGAATATTTTTAAATTTTAGGGGTAGAAACTGCAGTAAGTGAAGTCTACATTAGAAATGACTTTGCACATCAGCGTCCTCTATTAGGGAATTGTAGTACATATCGAGACCAATACATTGATGTATCGCATGTGAATATCGACCGACAAACAAAAAAGTTACGATAAAAAAAAACGATGTTGGGCCGATTCAGCAGGCTCGGAAAAAATTTAAAAAAATGTTTTTGCGATTGTCTCGACGTAAGCTTTCATATTTCACCTCGCATTCGGGATTTTTTTTTTTGTACATGGAGGCCAACCCGGTTTAATAAGCATACTCTTGTAAATTGAGTGTACATCGTCTCTCTTATGGAGTGTTTAACCGTGCCTGGCTAGTTCGTCCGCCATACAATATGCTGCCACTCCAGTGTGGTCAGTTGATCGTATCAGTCGTACTTTTGAATGTGACGCTATCACTTTTAGAGATAGACGATATTTATAGACTTCCCTGGGTGTCATTTGTCCACTCCGAAGGTATGTAATAGCCTGCTGGCTATCATGTATTGTCCCAGTTTATCCTCTACAAGCCGTCAGGGGCCAGTTTTATGATAGACACTTCAGCTTGTTGAACCGTACAAACAGAGGCAGCATGTAGCATTGGTTGAAATTCTGTTCCTGAACATGAATTCCCATCAGTGCAGATCCCTAGACGTTCACCATCGACTATAGGGATTCTTCGCCAAGTATCCTTTCCGGTATCCACGGTCCGAATAGCGGTAGGAATGATCCTGTATAATAAATTCGGCTTTTGTGGTACACTTTAATTTATATAATTCCCTGAAAATGTAACAACAATTATATCAATGAAAATTTATTCTCTCCAAGATGTGCAGAATCATATTTTGAATTGATTTTAATTTAAACTTTTGATTAAAAGAAAATAGACTGTCTTACCTATGAAAGTAACCAGGAAAGTTACACAGAAAAAATTTTAGCAGAACATGAATCGATAAACCTATTGAATAGTATCTGGAAAATTTCGAATTAATTGTTTAGTTGAGTCAATTAAGTTTTTGATCAAATTTTAAAATCTATGCATCTTTTCATCGACTCAGCAATTGAATACAGTTTTTCGTGTTTACTGTGCACGATTCTTTACACACTGGGCTGTCTGTGGAATTATTTTCAATTTTTGCCTGACTGCCTGGAATGGAAGTCTCAAAATTATAAAAAATTAACCTTTTCCTTAACCTAAAAATATTAGATCAATTTACCATTTGCTTTTGAAGAATATATTTGACATCCCACAATTATTATCTCTCCCATTTAGTGAATAATATAAACCAATAGCTCTTAGTTAATTTAAAAAATCAATTTTGTCCATAATATTTATATCTATGTAAATGTAGTTCTATGTATGAACGTATAATTAGTATTTATGTTTAGTTTGTAATATAATACAATAATTTAATGAAATGTAGTGAATAAAGAAGTAAAAAAGAAATGCTGTATAAAACCAAATTACTACACTAATTTTATTTATATTACTTCAATTAATTAATCCACTTCCAATTTACGAAATGAACCATTCAATCCGGTTAGCTGTGATACCTCCAGACTGGCGCTAATGCCAACTCTCAATCGGTCATTGGTGCCGTAGTTATCATCAATGGCAAAGTAATCCTTGTACTTGAGCATTATGGTCTCCCAGTGTTTGAGAGCTTCGGCCTGATAGCCATTGTGGCCGCCATATTCCACTGTCATGGCATCGCGAGGTATATGTTCGTACAAATCCTCAGCCTTCCGATGGACCACAAACTGTGTGGGATATATAAATAAAATTAAACGAGTTTCTATTCCTTGCAAGTGAACATTAGTAAGGGTCGGTCCCCATACAAAAAAAAATTGTTGCGCCAGTCACCCCCTAGTTTTGAAGATTATCCAGAGACAATTCCGGGGCAACAAAAAAAATTTTTTTCTGTGCACCCTACATGACGCCCTTTTAGTTTTATTATGCTGCGTTGCCATTTGATGTCCGATCGTAACGGGATGCATATTGTTGTTCGAGTTTTGGCAAGGGCTATATTTCGTCCATATGTCACTTTTGACTCCGAGGTCAAATTCGACAAGTGACCTCTGTCATCTCGTTTTCTACCCCCCTAAGTGGGGAATATTTTGAAACGCTAATAAAGGTTTTTACAAATAATGAAACTTTTGCTTTTGAAGTACCCACTATTATTCATAAACAAAAAAGTTATAATAGTTTTAAAATTACATAATATATGCAGATATCAAATTACACTATCTACTTTTGACGTCGTTTTCTGTCTCTCTCTCACACACACATACACACAAGTAAACCCCGTACCCAAAAATGCACATCCACTATGAGTTCGGTTTAGTGCGAACGAACTAAATTTGCGAGACTCCACTTGAACAAATGCAGTTGCTAGTGACTTCAGTTATCCGATTTTCTGCCCATGTAAATGGTATTTATTTTGCAACAAGTAACGTCATTTGAAAATAAATAATTTTCCTTTCACGATTTATATTTGCATTCATAATATTTTTATTATTATTAACGGTATGTATGGCATTGAAGATAATACTGACGTAAATCCAGTTTACTATAACGCTCCCGCCTTCTTATTTTGGAAAATATATACCCAATCCCCTTTTCACATATCCTTACTTGCTGATTTATTAACAATCAGCACAAAAATTCTTATTTTTAAAAATGGCACGTAAAATTAATTAAAATAGTGTTAAAGCTAATATAAGCTTCTAAAATTCAATTACAGAAAGTGCAACTTTAAGATAAGTCTGAGAATCTAATACAAAGAGAGAAAGAGATGCAAAACAGCATTACAACTGTATTACCTTGATTGTTGTTTCTTGTCCATTAACTTCGATCTTCCGATTGTGCTCGTAATTTTGGACATACGTTTCAAGTTTTTTCTTGGACTGTAAATTTAATATACGAGTATATATTTATGAATAAAAATAAAAAACGTAAATGAAAAACTATTTATTTCAAAGTTCTTTACTTTACAGAGGTAGAAAATCGGATAAGTCACTAGTAAAAATTCGACTCGGATTACTGACTGACATAGGGAAAAAGTGTAGCCATTGTAAATATATCATCAACGACGTATCATACGTTAAGATCATACGTTAAATAAGCACACAGTGACAAAATTGTCGTGTAGGGTGCATGGGAAATCAGTGATTTTATTCGGATTTCGTTCCTTAGAACGCTTTAACATTTGGTGACGAAGCTCTCAAATTTAATTCGTTCGTATTAAACCGAACCGTCATAGGGGATGTGAATGGGGTATATCTGTGTGTACACACATACACAGAGGCAGAAATCGACGTCAAAAGTAGATTGTGTAATTTGATTTCTGCATGTATTTTGTAATTTCAAAACTAGTATAACTTTTTTGTTTATGAATAATAGTGGGTACTTTAAAAGCAAAAGTTTCATTATTTATGAAGACCTTTATTGGCGTTTCAAAATATTCCCGACTTAGGGGGGTAGAAAACGAGATGACAGAGGTCACTTATCGAATTTGACTTCGGAGTCAAAAGTGACATATGGACGAAATGTAGCCCTTGCTAAAATTCAAACAACGATATGCTTCCCATTACGATCGGACATCAAATGGCAACGCAGGATAATAAAATTAAAAGGGCGTCATGTAGGGTGCACAGAAAAAAATTTTTTTTGTTTCCCCGGAATTGTCTCTAGATAATCTTCAAATCTAGGGGGTGACCGGTGCAACTTTTTTTTGCGACCCACTCTAGTGAACATACCTTAAAAGTCGTTTTATTTGGCAAAAATTGTGTCACGAAATTAAATACGTTCCGACCTTCTTTGCGCATATTTATCAGGTGTATTTCGGCAAAGTGCAGCGGGAAACAGTGTTCAATCAACATCCAGATTTTCTTCAGCAAGGATGGATGATATTGCATCATTTGTTCCATGGTCACATCGCGGGCATCTACAATATAGACCACTCCGGATACACTGGCATTGCCAACTTCATTTGCCATCATTTCCAAGAGCATAAAGAGCAATTTGAAAATATCGTTGGGACTAACTTTCTTGGGATCATATTTGCTATATTGTGAAATAACAAGGCAGGGTCCACCGGGCGAAACTGGCTTCAAAGGAATGGTATGTATGCTAGAAGTGATAGAACCATGTATAAATTAAAAATCAAATAAAGAAAAGCTAAAATCGGGCATATACAATATCATATACTACCCTAATTTTTTTAATTATTGGTTTATAAGTCGAAAATAGGACGGCACATATATATGTGCGATCTGGCTATGTGATACCCTCCAACAACCTAGGGTCCCGAGTTCGCCTGGGATTCGGTCGATGAACTGTTACATTTGTATGGCGAGCTGTCAAAATTTACACCGTTTTACGGTAATCCGGATCTTAGCATAGGTTTACATTAAAAGTGGCATACTATATCTTCCATTATGCTATGTAGACTATATAATCCATTATGCTGCCACAGGAATCCTGATCTTAGCATCCGCCTTTAATGCAGAATAAGTACACACATAGTTACTATAAGTTGAACCGATTATATTCAAATTCGGCAGTCTTTGTTCTTGGATTAATAATTTTATAAAGATCGTTCGGAAATCATGGCTTCTGAAACGAATCGGTAGATACATATCGATACCTCCATTCTAAACTATGCTAAATGCAAAAAGGTAGTTTTTCAGGAGAGGCGATCAATGTTTGATAATTTTTTTAATTTTGTGTGGAATTCCTTAATAATCGAATGACCTGTACAGTTTTGTGAATAACTTTTAATTGGG
The DNA here is from genome assembly GCA_963930755.1 of Eudasyphora cyanicolor. NCBI lineage: Eukaryota > Metazoa > Arthropoda > Insecta > Diptera > Muscidae > Eudasyphora > Eudasyphora cyanicolor. Next base: position 190,849,885 of record OZ005734.1, read on the forward strand.
TTGACGGATAAACACCAAATTTTGACTGAATAAAATTTGGAATATTTTGGAAATTAAAAATGCAATCTCCCTAAAACTATGCTAAGTCGACTTAGCATGTTTTATAATGGAGGTATCGATATATAATGAAGACTTAACGGCATCTGTTACTTATTATTCAGTCACTAATGCCAAATCATCATGTCTAGTTGCACGATTAAGCAGAACTTCAAAGAGAAACACATTTAACTCAAGCTTCATCAAGTGGCAATGCATCCACAAGAAGTTACTGTCTGGTACAGCACGGCGCCATCATTGGCCAGTCCTTCGGGTAAAATGGCTGAGATAAGAGTATGAAGTTCTTACAAATGTTGGAAAAAAATAAAATCTATAATACCGAGACTGCTATTAAATTCCTGAATTCTGTTTTACTCAATTCTGGGACAGACATCAACTGCCACAGATCTCTTAACGAGATGCCTGAGCAGTACAAAATCCACCAGAATTGGGTTTCGGGCCACTGGGACATACCAGGGAACAATAAAGCAGATGAACGTGCAAGTCCCCATTTACATGGTACTTTTTTTTTAAGTAACTTATCGGCTTATTCTCTTTTGAAAAAGTATTTACGTTCACACGCGTACTTTTTTTTCAATACTTAACTTATTTTCATTTGTTTTGTTTCGGCTTTTCCTGTGTGAATTGTTGTTGTTTCCAAGTGCGAACGAAAAAGACAAAACGATGAGTACGATAAGTACGAGTACGGCATACTTTTTTTCCCCCGTTTCCGACTGCCTCTCTCGCCCACAAACCGCCGATAAGTATGCTTAATACTTAAAAAAAAAAGTATCATGTAAATGCAGACCAAGACCATGAACTAACCCTCGATTATACCGACGACATCTGTCTCTTATCCCACAACTATGACGACATTCAAGCCACGATTAATACAGTACAAACCGAAGCGTCCAAAAATGGTCTAAAAATAAACATCGCAAAAACGAAGGTGATTGATTCTCAATTCATCAAACATTAGATCATTCATGATAAGCGACCAGAACCTTGAAGACGATACCTCATTCTGCTACCTCGGCAGTCTTCTGACTACAACTGGAGGATCTAGCGACGAAAATAAAAACCGTATTAAATGTAGAAAACATTCTTTTGGCACCCTTAATCCGATATTGCGGTCTCCACACATCTCCAAAAGAACCAAATTAAGCATTTCCAACGCCTACATCAAATCAACTCTCCTCCATGGTAGCGAGTCATGGAATTCCGCTCGGAAAGGCGTCAACACGCTTCAGGTGTTTATAAATCTATGCGTTCGCAGGATTCTAAAGAAGGAACAAGATAAAAAAACACCCGCATCGAATTTGTTATGGCCCTATGCTCCTTATACGAGCATGAAAGACGGAAACATTTATATGTATATCGAATTGGTTACACGGAGGAACTAGGAAATATCAAATTTTTCCTTCCGTCCCTGTGGTATTACAATGGGCTAAGTGGGTTTGGACAAATGCCACCATAGGGGTTTGCTAAAACCAAAATCTGAACTTATTGATACCGGCCAGATCTGTCAAATGTTCCAGAGCCCAGTATATCAAGACGACGTTTATTCAATGTGCAACGGGATCAATGCATGCGCTGAATTCTCTCCACTTCTTCTTCAGTCATGGCGGTCAATTCCCAAACTCAAAGCGTGTTAACCGATCAGGCAGTCGCGTCAGAACCTACAAAAACGTTGACAGTTTTTCCTCTCTATCGTGAGGAGATATTTTGACCTTGTCAGTTCGTATTATGGCTAGACTTGTCTAGCTACCCAACAGGCTTAAATTTCTGCGCATCACACTGTCTCTTGCCAATGCCAAAGCTTGCATGTGTATTCGAGAATGTTTAATGTTGTTTCTTTCCAAGCAGGTTCAACGGTTTTGGAATTTCCTGGTACCATATGAGGTATATGTTAAACGGCTCAGCCGAATGGTTAAGATATTTGCGGCAGTCAAGGGCTTTTTTTGATATAGGGTCCAGCGTTTTATGGTAGTTGGGCTGTGTAAGACCCGATACACACGAGACAAATTTAGTTGCGGCTAATCTTCCTTATAGGAGAAAGAGGAATTCCCCTTTCTATTCCTCCTGCCTCTCTCTCCACAACTCAGTCACTTGACGACTTCCCTTATTACAATTAGACTATTCTCGACTACTGCAAAAGTACCCATTTGGACATGAAACAAATTCTCTTACTACTTCTTTGGAAATACAAAGAGATAGCATTTGAAGTATTTTTTGCTGGGTACTTTTTGTATTCAAGTTTATAGACAGTTCTTAATGCCAATCTGCCACAATATCAATTTAGATTACTTAGCTGGTGCTCAGGCAGGCAGTTCTCTAAAGCTTCATTAGTTGACTGGTGATGGTCGCCGTCATGTATAATAGCATTTACCAAACTATGGCTATGTAAATCCCATGACGTAAATCCCATTGACGATTTTGGGAGAGAGGCCCCAACGTGCCACTACAGCCTTCCTACAGGAACATAAGGCGACGTTGGCCTTCCCTACCGTTACAAAACATTTTTTAATTTTGCACTTTCAGGAAAGACTAGCTCAGTTCCATTAAACCGAGGAGGGTCCACATGTGGAACCGTATGCTTCCTGATAAAAAGATATCCAATTCAGTCTTGTTTTACTTAACGTCCAAACCACTGTTTCTGGCCCAGTTAGCCAATTTATTCAGAGTCACCTGTAGAATCTCTGAGTATGTTCGCCAGTTACTGCGATTGCAACGTCATACGGATATGACACGAGGTTCTAGATCTAACGTGTTTCCAGTTGCCGCTAGATTCTAAATTAATATGGTCCCACTGTTTACAAACCTTGTTAGAGCTCTGAGACTTGTTGTTACGCGTCATCTATTGTGCAAGCGCCTGATTAGTCTAATCAAGCTATAGTTCACTCTTAGATGCGACAACTGAGCATTTACCGCATCTGAATAAATGTAAAAGCCTTTCTATTTAAAAGAAGGCCACTATAGTGAATTCCTTGAAAAGTAAGGACGATTTAATAGTGCCCAGCAGTTTATACAGGGCAGATTATGTAGACTTTGCCTTGTTGTACGAGGGTTGCTATTTATATTTCGGTCCTGGCAATGCTGGTGTTGCCAGATGAAAACTGGAACTTTCATTGGAAATTTTGACATTTTTTAGCATAACTTCACTCGGACCGTTTTGTAATTTGGGCGCGAATTGTTTTGGTTACAGTATGTTGAAAATTCACCTCCAAAACATGGCAAGCTCTCCGATGTGTGAGAGCTCGCATTGTCATGGTACACAATGATTCGCCTTCTCTTGTTCGTTTTTCGAATTTCTCCGAAGACTTGAGGCAAACAAATTTTGGTGTACCACTCAGAATTGATCGTCCTACGTTGCTTAAGCGGAACAGTCGCCACATGAACAGTTTTGCCGAAGAAACAGGCGATCATTTGCTTCGAAGTGCTTATTCCACGAACAACTTTCGTTGGATTTGGTTCGTCTTCGAAGACCCACACGGTCGATTGCTGTTTTGTTTCGGGCTCAATCGTATTTTTTCAAAATTTCTTTGCACCAATCGTGGTTTTCTGCTTTTCTCACTTTGGAGTCGAGCTGAAGATCAAAGTGTTGCTTCTAAGTGAGTGAGGAAGGTATTTTGTATTGTCAAGTGAAAAAGAAAACGACCTTGAAATCCAACAACAACCAATGCATGTCGCCTTTTGTTGCATTCCCTACAAACATGGAATTGCCTTGAAAAATTGCTTCGTGTAAACCGGATCTTAGGTAGGTTGTGTTAAGACTAGCATATAGTCTATTGTGTTAACATAGGGACGTAATCCCAGATAGCTTACTCTCCAAAGGAATGTGAGCCTAGGGTTGCATACCGCCTTCTATAGAGACACGGAAGGTGTTATATTGATTCCTCCTACTCTTCTGCTTGTCTTCACAGCTTCTGCAAAAGATATTATACAATACCTTAAATCTATCTGCGCGGTGTCCAATAAAGCAGTGAGCCATCATTACAGACACTATAAGTGAGACGTCTAGTCTCGATAACGAGAGCAGTGGGGTTTAAGCAGCGCCACATCAGACGGGCATGTATGCAGTTTCAGTTAGGAAGAGCTTGCAGGTCGCTAGAGGCAAACCCACATATTCCAGTTCCCCCGGAGCGTGTACGGTAGTTTCTAGTGTAGTGAGTTCATCTGCCTGGCATATATAACCTTGGCCCGGCACTCATATTAGGTGAATATTGAACTGTTCAGCCATCTCGTTAAGAGATCTGCGACAGTCAAGGGCAGTTTTTTAATTCAGGAATATACTTTATACCGACTTTGGACAGCACATTTATTTTCAGCCATTCCGCTACCGCTTTAACAGCTAATATTTCTGGCTGGTAAACACTACAGTGATCAGTCAGTCTTTTAGCAGTGGATAGCTCAAGTTCCTCAGAAAACACACCAAAGCCCACTTGGTTGTAAAGTTTGGAATCGTTTGTAGAGAAATTGACAAATCCCCTATGTCCTATGATACGAACATTCCATTCTGATCTATAAGAGTGTGATACTTTTTGAGTCATAGTGTAATCGACGATGCGAGAAAGGACAGGTCTTGAATGACACTATGTTTCGTGGCCATTTCCTGACCAGCGTGTCAGTTCCCTAAATCTAATAGCAGAACATGCTGCATATTGCTTTGATATAATGTCTAGCACCATTAAATGTAGTATAACATTTAGTGCCTCAGTGGGCATCGTTCTCAACGCACCCGTGATAAATGTAGCAGCCATTCGCTGAACTTTGTTTAGTATCGCGCAGAAGGTGGATTCCTGCAGAGCTGTCCACGGCACGACAATGTCGTACAGCATTATCGGTCTGACTACTGCCACAACCAATAAGCTATATACGTGGGTTCTGATCGCAGCATTCTCATATTGCCCCTTTACAGGTATATAGCGCTACCACAGCCTTCTTTGCTCTTTCCGGAAGGGAATTTCAATACCTCCAAGGAGACAGGTGCAACAGTTTGATACCTCATATCTGCTGATGAAAAGAACTAGTTCTGTCTTGGTGGAGTTCACACCAAGATACTTGGAAATTGCCGCGTCATCTGCATAGGCAATAACCTCAACATTCCTCTTCTCCAGAGAAATCAGAATATTCTTCATGGAGAGATTCCAACAACTTGGGCGTTCTCCTGCTGAAAAATCTATGGAGGTAATTCGACCCTAAGCTAGCTGAAATGGGTCTCTTGTATTGAAAGCCCCATATTGAAGGCCTTCCTCTATATCTAGTATAGTCCTTAACAAAAAAAATCCTTCCATAAAGCTAACTAGAGTATACAGAGCTGTGACCAAATGGCTAAATCGACTCAAAAGATGTATTGATCGTTATAATACACTATTTGTATATCTCGATTCTTTTTATACGTTAGAGACAAATGCACAGATCCATAATACACTGTTATAATAATGATGTATTCAAATAAATACAATTTTAGCATATTGCTGAAATTGTATCATGTTTTGCCGAATTTGATCAAAAAGTTCAGATTTTCATAAATCGTACTTCTTATAAATTCCCACTTCCAAACTACTTACCCTTGCCGGTACAACGTCAGCAGCGAATCGTCCAAAGTACGATTCATCAACACTTCAGGAAAAGCTACCTTCAACGTATAGAAACTATCCAAGCGCTTTTTCGTATCCTCCAGACTAAAACAACAATAGCGCAGGAATGCCAAAAGCCATTCGTCATTTGATCGGGCCTTCAGATGGGCTGTTTTCTTCAGCCACACATGTAGCGAGGCCAAAGAGTTTTCGCGGATATCCGTAGTTTCATTGCAATTTTCCTTCGCGACCTTTTCCAATTCAACGCAAAGTTCGGACATTTGCTTTAGGCGACAGGTGGAATTGAACTGATTTGTTGGAGAAATTATGCATTTCTATCGCGCAGTGTTGAGATAAAAGTGACACCCACCAAATACTATATCACAGTCGGAGAAGATAAACAGTCAGGTGTATATGATACATGATGGGTCACTGGAATGATAAGTGTTATCATTGTCGATAGGTATTTAGCGATAGCGACAAAAAATGCTACTTTTGTATCGGAAATGTCGAAGCCATTGATGGATAGATACATATTATGAACCTCATAGGACAATCGGTGAATATACCCACTCAAACTCGTATGTTCCAATTTCATATTGTTCAATAGAGCTATCAGTAAATGAAAGGGGTTGGAGGAACTGAAAGGAAATACATAGCTTTTAATTAATCGATTAATGATATGGGAGTTGTTTCGGTTTCCATTAAATGACAACAATAAAGAATAATAAATTCGTAAATTATCTTTAATAATAGATACAATGCAAATGTTTTGTTATGTATATTTCGTAGCTGCGTTGGTTGGGGGTACTTTATGCGTAAATACCTTGGCAAGTTTGCCAATTATGAGACTCATAGAAAAATAGGTGTATTGAGGTGAAATCTGTAGCAATGATAGATATTTCTGAAGTTGAAAATGTTTTTGAAGTTGTAATACAGCCAACAAAACAATCATTTTGTTAAAGGAAACTTTTGGTGAGCGCATTATCTAGCGTCGTGGGCCTGTGGCGTGGCCTCCAAGATCGTGCGATTTAACACCGCTGGACTATTTTTTATGGGGTTATGTGAAGTCGCTTGCCTACGCAGATAAGCCAGTAGACGATTGACATCTTGGAAGAGAATATGCGGCGCGTTATTCCTGTAATACAGACCCAAATGAAATTTATTCGAGCCAGCCGCGGCGGCCACTTGCCCGAAGTCATTTTTAAAATATAATGGCAAACCCTTATCTGTATAACAAAGCTAAATTCTTGGCCATAGCATTAAATTATATGCGTTTTATTTGTTCAAGAAAACCACACGTTAAAAAAACACCCTTTAGAAGAAGAGATATATATAGATATACGCTCCAAATAAATAGTAACGATTTTCAAATAAAATGTGTTTATTCAGGAATATATAATATTTAAAAATTTCTGTTCCAAATATATTTTCTTTCTATTCAAACATATCAAAAACGGGGATTTTTTGGGGCAGAAACATGGTCACAGGTATGCAAAGTTAGCTCTAGGAACATAAACTTCATAATATTGTTCATTCGGGCAAAAAAGGTATTAAGAAAATACATTTTTCAAAATTTGTATTTTTACGGACACGGCAGGACAAAATAACTTAAATATGGTACTGTTGGGCAAAAAGGATTCAATATAGTACAAATGACTTTTTGGTGCACAGTGGAGCAAAAAATATAGTACAGTGGGACAAAATAAGTTAATTATAATCCCAGTGTGCGATGGTAGATCGTAAACTAAGATAAGAAGTTGTTTTTCGAAATATGGTTCCAGAGAGCGAGTGTAGTTCACATAGCATAATCTAGAAATAACAACAGGCGTTTATTATTTATTGTATAAAAAGAACCAAATCTGCTTAATTTCCCCGCCATGTGAATAATCAGATAATTTTGAAAGAAAAAATATAACTATTTTACAATACCCACATAAACAACTATAGATCGAACCCTAACCGCCAAAAAAAACTTAACCGACAAAATGATCGATTTTCGTTTTTCAATGAAAATCAATTTAGAAACATAATTCCCATCACCTGTAAACATTTCACAGCTGACAAATGTACCGTTACGAATTAAAAGCAATGAAGAGGACCCATTTAACCATGTCCGTCTATCCATAACATAATAGACTTAAGCCGATCCTTACTGGTTTTTCAAATATGTTTGTTTATACCCTACACCACACTGTGGTACAGGGTATTATAACTTTGTGCATTTGTTTGTAACACCCAAAAGGAGAAGAAATAGACCCATCGTTTATTATACCGATCGACTCAGAATCACTTTCTGAGTTGATTTAGCTATGTCCGTCTGTCTGTGCATGTATTCTTGTAATCAAAGTACAGGTCGCAATTATGGTCCGATCTCGACGAAACTTTACACATATCTTTTTTTTGGCCCAAGGACGATCCCTATTGAATTTGGTTAAAATCGGTTCAGATTTAGATATAGCCCCCATATATATGTTAGCAACGATTTGACATGTAAGCGCTGTAAAAACTTTATTTTATATCCGATCAGTATGAAATTCGGCAGAAAGAGGTTTCTTATCATAAGAATGAACACTGTTAAATTTGGAAGAAATCGGTTCAGATTTAGACATAGCCCCCATATATATGTTAGCCCCGATTTGACATGTAAGCGCTGTAAAAACTTTATTTTATATCCGATCAGTATGAAATTCGGCAGAAAGAGGTTTGTTATTATATGAATGAACACTGTTAAATTTGGAAGAAATCGTTTCAGATTTAGATATAGCCCCCATATATACGTTACCCCCGATTTGACATGTAAGCGCTGTAAAAATGTTATTTATATATGATCAGTGCGAAATTCGGCAAAGAGAGGTTTCTTATTACATGAAGGAATACTGCTAAGTTCGGAGAAAATCGGTTCAGATTTAGATATAGCCCTCATATATATGTTACCTCCGATTTGACATGTAAGCGCTGTAAAAACTGTATTTTATATCCGATCAGTGCGAAATTCGGCAGAAAGAGGTTTCTTATTACATGAAGGAATACTGCTAAATTCGGAGAAAATCGGTTCGGATTTAGATACAGCCCCCATATATATGTTACCCCCGATTAGACCTGTAAGCGCTGTAGAGATTGTATTTTATATCCGATCAGTGCAAAATTCGGCAGAAAGTGGTTTCTTATTACTCGAAGGAATACTGCCAAATTTGGAGAAAATCGGTTTAGATTTAGATATAACTCCCATATATATGTTACCCCCGATTTGAAATTCAAGCGCTGTAGAAACTGTATTTTACATCCGATCACAGCGAAATTCGACAGAAAGAGGTTTCTTATTATATGAAGGAATACTGCCAAATTCGGAGAAAATCGGTTCAGATTTTGATATAGCCCCCATATATATGTTACCCCCGATTTAACATCTAAGCGCTGTAGAGACTGTATTTTATATCCGATCAGTACGAAATTCGACAGAAAGAGGTTTCTATTTTACATGAATGAGTATTCAGGGAAAATCGATTCAGATTTATATATAACCTACATATATATGTTTCTCTTGATTTGGTTACAAAGCGCTATAGAAGAAGTACTTTACTTCCGATCAATTTAGGATCGAATATTGATTAATTTAGCGATTATCGGTTCAGAATTAGGTATATCCACATATATATGTTCTTACCCATTTACCAATTATTCCAAACTTGTATCGCATTGTTAGGGAGATGTAGGGTATTATATAGTCGGCCCCGCCCTACTTTCTGCCTTTCCTTACTGGTTTTGTTATAGGATTAATTAAATATTTTATATTTAACTAGCTGACCCCAACAGACGTTGTCCTGCCCGTCCTGTTTGGAACGTATTGGTTTGTTATTTATTGATATTTCATTCAAAAATGCATACATCCCGAGTTTCAGGAACAAATCATCAAAAAAATGTATATTGACCATATGTCCACTACAACGCCATCTACCGGTTAGAATCTTATATACATATCATGACAAACCACATATACATTTTAAATTTCATTCAAATCGATCTGGAAATGCGAATTTTGCAAATAACTTGACCATTCCGCAATTTATCGCGGTATAAATAATTCTAAAACACAAATGTTCAATTTTCAGCCCATTCGCTTTTATGGTTTCGGAGATCATGCGTTACTAACAAACGTACAAAGGATTTTATATATATTTAATAAATCAACTTCAATACACATATTGAATTAAAAAGACAGAATGATTATATATATAAATGTATTGCTTCCGTAAATCAGTTTTTGACATTCGCTTCGTATTCTCAAAAAACAAAAAATATTATCCGTTTTCGCTATCGCATTAGCTTTCGCAAAAATGCGTTTTTCAATATATTCGCAAGCCAAATATTTCAATATTGGCTTTCGCTAATGTCACTTACGTTACATCCCTGACCCATTCGATCGGTTACCATAGCACTACACTTTGTTATTGTCGCTTGCCCAGTCGCTGTAGTCCTTAAAGCATCGCTTATGCATAGGTAGGCTGTTCTCTGAAGCTTTGATAGTAGGTTGGTGATGGATTTATCAGTTTCCGTCCACCATACCACAATGCCGTACAACAGTATTGGAATTCAAAGCCATCCAAGGCTATATCTATGCTGATGCTGAAGCACCTAGGTTGCGCAGGAGTAGAGTACCTGACGCAAACCCTCAAATTTTCCATCGCCACCCTCATCATACCCGAGATGTAGAAACTTGGTAGAGTGGTGACAGTGCTCAAGCCTGTGAAAACTGCGAATCAGGGAGAGTCATATAGACGCATTTTCCTGCTATCCCCTGTAGAAAAGATAATTTAGGCACTCCTCCTGCCTAGTTTGAGTCTACACCTTCAAGCTGCAGAACATCCGCATGGATTTCGCAAGATGCACAGCAATATCACAGCACTTACTGCAGTAAGAATACACATAAGCCACGGTCGTAAAAGGAAAATACCTTGCGAACGGACTGTTCCCTCGTGCCACTAGTCGAGTCCTCATTCCCGAACAGAACGAAGGGATGGGTGGTAAACTATATGTGTGGTAGGAAGTTATTTGTAGAGTTCAGGAACAGGTGCTCAAAATCCCGCAGAGTTAAACAAGGAATACCACTCCTCTCCCCGCTCCTGTTTAACTCTTATGTATCCAAACTCCCTCCTCCCACAGATCTTTTGCCGTTTTTCAGTTCACGGAGCTTGAAACTTTCCCCGGCAAAATCATCAGCCACGCTGTTGAGAACATGGACGAAGGAAATCTCCCTCGAGCTTTCCATTGAGGTCGACGGTACAAGAATTACCACACTAAGCCACCCAAAATTTTGAGTGTTACTTCGCCTATTTACTAATGAACCGAATGCCCATTTCCAGGAACTGGATGTTGATGAGTCAGCTAAAGAAGATAGAAATAATACAAAGTCTGAATAACAGTTTCCTATCAAGAATTATTCCTAGAAATATTGCACTTTCAGAAAAGATTAGATCAGTTCTATTTATCCGAGGAAGGTCCACATGTGGGACATTATTCATCCAATTTTGTCTTGTTTCGGTTAACACCCAAACCGCTGCTTCTGGCCCATCTAGCCAACTTGTTCAGAGTCACCTATAGGATGTCTCTGAGGGTGTTTTCAAATTTGCCAGTTACTGCGATTGGCACGTCTTCCACATATGCCACGACCTTGCAGCCACAACTCTCTAGACCTAGCAAGATTTCATTCACCGCTAGGTTCCATATTAGTGAAGACAGTACTCCTCCTTTTGGAATCCGTCTCTTTACAAACCTTGATAGAGTTGTGGACCCAAGACTCATGCGTCTTCTCTTGAATAGGCTTTGAATTAGTCTAATCAAGCGAGAGTTCCAGAGTCCTTCAGATGTGACTGCGCCGCAATTACTGCATCTGAGTAAATGTTATTAAAAGTCCCTTCTATGTGTATTGAAGAATTTAAGCTTTAGGACCTCAACAAGTTTTGTCGCAATCAGTTTGCTGGTTAATAAACGAAAGAATTATTCTACTTATTCTGAATTCCTCCCATTGTGTAGCGTGGAAACTGCAGTGTTCTCCGCCCGATTTAAGTCGCCAATCAACGTATTTTGATCTAAGAGAAATAATGTTTGGTTTGCAACCTATGTTCCTAAGTTTGAAACACATTCAATGTTCTGATGAAAGATATCCAAAATTAAATATTATTCATGATTTATAACCCCAAATTATATTGAACATAAAATCTATGGCCTTAAACAACTAAGAAACTTTGTTTTATATACCAGGAAGATGGCATTGTCGACCGATATATGATTGACCACAAGCTAGGCGACATTGTCGCTCATCGTGTCGTCAATGATTTTCGCAATTTTTGTGAATGTCTTCAGGGACATATTTTCGACACTGTCGAATGAATACCTGTATATCGAGCCCCTTTAAAATTATTACACGATTGCTAGCGGTTCCCTATTGGCTGAATTCCTACCATAGATTTTCTGTATGATCACCTTTACCATACACTGTATATTATTTTCCTTTTGCGCAGATTTCTATAAGTATCTGCATGGGTAATACGTAGATGAGAAATAATGTACGTACAGAGCTACGAGCCCCTAAAATCAGCTTATCGCTAACAAGCACATCCATTATCCATGACTATCGAATGATTAGGAAAACATCCGCAACTCTACAGCCAATGAATGAATCAATGATGATTACAAAAGGCAAACGAATTGCAATCAATTCAATCAGTTCAATGCAAAAAGTCCAGCAACACATATCTGGCAAAAGCGAAGTAAATCAGTTACAAGCAATAATAACGCAGAATGAGACCACTTTCGCCAACATTGGCCGAAATTGCTCGCCGAGATTTGAATGAAACACCGCAGCGCATAGAACAGGATTTGCTCATTCTACGGGAATGGATAAGAAAGCAGCGCCATCTAAGAGCCCGGACCAGCGATGAGTTCCTGCTGGCTTTCTTGAGAAGGTGTCGCTTTAGTTTGGAGGAAACCAAAAAACGTATTGAAAACTTCTTCAGTTTTTACAATGTATTCCCCGAGGTCTACAAGAACAGATGTATCTCGAGTCGTATATTTAATATCAATAGATTGGGGTAGGTTAATTATTGTACATATGAATAATGCTAAACCTTATGAATAATGGTTTATCCACTCTTCTCCTTCTAGGGTCCACTATTATCCGGAGTTTCCCAAATGCAACGATAAGTCTGCCATACTTATAGCTCGCATGGGTCAATTTGATCCGAATCGCTATAACATTAAAGAAATCTTTCAATTTATTATGATGGCCATGGAAATGATATCGCTGGAAAATGACTATGCCGCCGTTGCGGGTGTCTGCCAAATTTTGGATCTGCAGAATATAACATTTGAACGCATCAAAAGATTCGATAATACAATCTTCCAGAAATATTGGATTTGGCTTCAAGACTGTTGTCCGTTGCGCATCAAAAATGTCTATATTATCAATGCAGCCAAGGATATTCAACGCCGAATCAATATGATTAGATTATTATTGAAAATTAAAGTGGAACAACAACAACGGGTAGCTAGTTATGGTCAAACAATGAAAATTGAGAATATACTAAAATTCGAGTTTTATTCTGAATATTTTAGATTCATATCCTGAAATCAATGGATGAACTATATACCCACATACCGAAATGTAATCTACCCGAGGAATATGGCGGCTCCAATGGTCACATTGCCGAATGTGTGGCTTATATGGAAGATCTTCTGCAAGACTATCGCAACTACTTTGACGAGGACCCACTGTATGGTTGTTCGGAAGAGTTAAGATCTGGCGATATTGTCACCTATGAGGTTGAATTTGGTTTAAATGGTTCATTTCGTAAATTATCATTGGATGAATAAAGTATTTTAAAGTAGAAGTGTAGAATAGGTCCACCATTTATTTACTGATCGACTCAGAATCACTTCCGAGTTATCCCTGTCCGTCCTTCTGTAAATACATTATTGTGATCAAAGTAGAGCTCGCAAATATTAACCGATCGACGATCGTTATAGGGACGATTCGATAGTGCCCACCAGCGCATTTGTCCTTATTGTAAGCATGTTGGTTTCCCGACAAGAGCATTGTATCCAGGTTTTCCCTAATGAAAGAAACTAAGAGTCTTTCTAGACCTTTTAATAGGAACGAGCATTGACATTGACCTGAAGTGCTTTGGTGAGTGATATCTTTCCCGCTTTGGGTATCTTCTCCAGTTGGGGCATGATGACTTCATAATTTTCTGTATTTCTGTTGGAGAAATGTTATCTGGTCCAGGTGATTTGAACGGATTAAAGCTGTTAATTCCCAGCTTAGTCCGGATTTATCGGTCAACAATTTTGCAACCTTTGTCGTCCACTCGCCTTGTTGTTTGTCCTGCTGTTCCTCGAGTTCTGTCAGGGAGTTTCCCTGGAAATCTGTGCCGAGAAGTACATGTAGTGACTGCTCGCTATTATTCGTCCAGTTGTATTTTCATCGTCAGTTTTTTTCCAAAAAGACCTGAAATAAAGATTCAAACTATCCGGGATAGAGCAAATATGGTGGAAAGAGTCACCTTAATTGCTCGTTACAAGCCGCATGTCCCAAACTAAAGCCAAGCGGAAAACAACGACTGTCATTGTGGTCGTCTCAATTTGTTATGTTGAGGAAGTGCTGCAGCAAGCTCGTTAGGTTAGGTTGAAGAGAGGAGACGTTTAAAAGTCTCATGTCCATTTACATACACTTAAGCCAGTGGTTCGGCCTGTTGTGCGCTCCTTATTTATGATCTTTTTATACCTCACGAGTTACAGAAAATCCGTACTAGACACGAATTTTCTCAGTATCTTCCAGTCATATTCTCTGAGATGAGTCAAGTCTGGTAATATGTCGAACCCGAAATGTTGGGATCTTGCATGTGTGAAAGCCGGGCAGTGACACAGAAAATGTTCCATCGTTTCGATGTTTTCTCTGCATGCCCTGCATTCGTCGTTTCCTGCTAGTCCTATGCGATGAAGATGTGCTTGTAAGCTTGAGTGTCCCGTTAGAACACTCATCATCTTACTAATATCGATCTTGTTTAGTTTCAGAAGACTTCTTGTTTTCTTTTCATTTGGGTCACCCCACAGTATCTTTGCAGTTGCTCCTACTGTTGCGCTATTCCACAGAGTTTTGTGAGCCATCTCTGCCCAGTGCTTCAACTCATCTCACCTGATGGGCCTTAGGAGCATACCGTGGAATTGCAAAGCAGATGAATTTGCAAGAATAAGGAACATCTTTACACGCTCCAGGGGAACTACAATATTTGGGCATGCGACCTGTAAGCTCTTTTTAAATAATAATGCCCTTACGGAACATATGACTGGTGGTCACTAGTGGCCCGGCCTAAACTGTTGCTAAACACTGCTGTCGTTGTCGAGACCGGACGTCTCACTTATCGTGTCTGTAATGGCGGTGCACTGCCTTATTGGACGGCACTTGGAACTGTGGAGATGAAGAGGAGAAGGAATCAATAGAACACCTTCTGTGTTAGTGGCCCTCAAGGACTTTCCAGAGAGGCGCAGGCTTCTTCGGCGACACATTTAAGGAACACCTCCGGTGAAATCGTAACCTCAAAAGCAGAACAGCTCAAAATATGGACAACACATTTGGTGAACGAAACACGTGAATGATGAGTTGAAGGAGGGAATCATTATTAAAATCCACCAATTGGAGAGGAATACAATTGTTTATATCACACATAATTTCACGCAATTTCACATCTGCATTAGACCAGGAGCTTCGTCCAGAACAGACAAGTTTTCAGAGAGGGAAATCTTGCCTAGATCCTCCTGTGGTATCCAATGACGATTATGTAAGCTATTAGGTTATTTATATTATGTGGATGATATCTGCCTTCCCACGCTCACCTTCAACGACACGCCACAAAAACGACTACTCTTGGATCTGGAAGCAACCAAAGCCGGCTTAAAAACAAATATTGGAAAAACAAAATCATTGCGAATTAACTGCCTTTCAAATCAGGAACATTGATATAGAGAATATTGACCGCTTCGGCTACCTAAAGGCATAATTGACAGCAAAGGTGGATCAGTGCCAATCGTATTAATTGTGCTCGACCATCCTCCGGCCTTCTAAATTCCTTATCGAAATCCTCCCACATATTAAAAAGAACCAAAATAAAAATGTTCAACTCCAACGTGGTCCCCAGCCGCCAGAGTCATAAAAAATTCGTAAACAAATGTCTGAGAAGAATAATGAAAATCTATAACCCTATACGCAGCCATAGATCAAAGCCCTTTACAAACTGAAATTGTGAGAAGAAAGTAGAACTAGGTTGGTCATACCATACTATGATTAGGTCATCAGCGTACAGCGATGGAACAGCAGAAGAAGAGGAAGGCTCGCCCAAACATGGAGGAGGCAGTTAGACTGGGAATTTGCGATGTCGAATAGATAAAGTAAAGCACAAACATAAGAGATCTCCATAGAATGTATAATAAATAAATGTATGTATCGTCTGAAATTCAAAATGACGTAACCCACATGTTCATGCTTTTTCAGGAGAAGCAAAAAACAAAGTAAAGTGATTTAAGCTTTTGACCAGATTTTTGGATTTCCAGACTATTCAGGCGAAATCAAATAACAAATCTAGTGCAATTAGTTGTGGCGTACATTCTGAATAAATAAATTTAAATTTTATAAATCTTTCCGCTTTTTAAATGACCTTGTTTGCTGTTACTTCGTCTTGAATTTCACTCATAAAATGGTAAATTTTAGATATTGAACTTTAAAAGTGTAGTTTAGTCTAATAGACGAAAATCAATCACAAAATTCATTATGATTTTTTTGATGTGACGTCATTTTGGATTTCAGATGACGAAATGTGTCTGTGCCACGCTCTCTCTATATGGAGCCATGTAACCCTAGGCTCTCATTTCTTTGGGGAGTTAACTTTGCTGATATTTGAATCCGCCAACTTTTGAGCTTTTTAATGCAATCAAATTGGATCAACGCGAGGGGGTAGGGATAACTAATGTTTTTCTCTACGCCGCTTTGGTAGTTAGCACAATGGAATATATAGTCTAAGTGAGTCCGTTTTACAGGCTGCCACTCTTACCCTAACCTTACCCCCAGTAGAGTGAGAGGACCACTTTGTGCCAGCAGTTTTGCTTTGTTTATTTTAAGCCGCCAAATTTCCGTCTTGACGCTTTGAGTATTATTGGCACTCAGGATTTATAGGAACCTGGTGCAGCTCAAGATACCCCCAGAGACCCTCCTCTCGAAGCCGCTGAATTGTCCGCGACTGCTTAATGCGGCTACACCGCATATCTACGGAGCGTCCCACTATCCGCACCTGTGGACGCGTCCGTTGGCACTCAGCTGTCCCCCCTAAGAAGTATATTTCCTGTGGCCGGGAATGCAATCCATGGTGGAGTGCATATAAAATTCGGCATGGCCAAACTAACTACAGTTCTTTCTTGTTTTTCAGAAATAATTTTCTACAAGAAAACCATACCGTCAAATTATTTGTTTCTTTTACAATTCGAAGATTTTTCCTCCCATTGGGGAATATATACAAGGTGGCGCAAAAGTATTCCTCCTATCAGAAAATGCTATACATTTTGCGATCGGCCCCTAATGTCAGTTCTGTTTTGACATTTGTGTAGTAAACACATGCGAAATACACGTTAATAAACAATGTTACGCTACACTGCTCCAGAACGCGGAATATTGCTGACTATTTATTTGACCAATAATCGGTCGGTGACTTTGGCACAGATTTCCTGGCCGTCCAACGCATACTGGTGAAACACTGCGACGTTTAGCCGCTCGCCTCGAAGACCGACCAGACGACGTGCCACGCAAATGGGTATCAGTCGACGGTCTCTACAGCGAATTTTGGTACAAGATTTGAAGATGTTTCCGTACAAAGTCCAGACGGTGCATCAGCTGTTAGCTGCTGACCGCCAATCGCGTCTGACATAACATCGAAAGGTTACTTTTGCGCCACCTGTTATAAACATCGATCCGGCCCAAATTACTAGACTTACTTGCTATTCCATTATAATATTAAATCAATCAGTCCTACTAGATTTAGGAAAATGCATTCTTACTTTTGAGACCGATTTTTGTTTTGATTGCAAAGTTTAAATATGATTTAAAATCTTTATAAAAAATTGATTATCAGATGTTGACACTGTTTTATTCAAAAATTTTCAACAAAAAAAATATCACTGAAGTGCAACTGTCACTAAATAGTGCGTTCGTTGTCAAAATCAATCAAAATATTGTTCATAAGTGGCCCTCCCTCGTACTTTAAAAGAGCAGTAACGCAAAGTAGCTGCACCTCTTAAGTGATTACATCCGGAAGGTGTCAATCACTTGAGATTTTGTTTTTCTTCTTGGTTAACATTCATTCTCCTCTCTCCCTCTCATTCTCTGTGAAATAGCCGAAAAAAAATATATCCCTCTTGAAACCGACACGACGTCATCAAGTTGTAAGCGGAGTTAAGTAGCTCCGCCTATGTGAAATTTGATCGATACTTCATGCCTCTTAAGCAAACCATCACTACACTCGACTCGACGTCCCGTCAACGTCAAGGAGTATAAAAATCTCTAAAATTGAGATCTTAATTAGGGACTCTTTAAGAGATGAGCGCAGTATTTAGACTGTCTTCATGTGAGTTCGAGAAGGAGATACTTTGGCTACAGTGTTGACAGTTGTATTTGTACAAGCAGTGACTGAGTTGGAGGAGTTTTGTTTTATACGAGTATTTTGCTTCTCTTTGGGGCTTTTAAAGATTCCCGTTTTTATACATGTTGTTGTTTTGTTTTAATTCCTGACATTGTGACGTTTAACATGGCATTTCATGTGGATGTTGCGCATTTGTACTCGGTACTCTCTTACATGTTACAGACGATCACAATTCAAGGAGTACCCTGAGTACCTAGGCAACGAGTCTGTCAACATTTGATGTGAATGAAGTTCGAGTTCGTCTGGTTGTCGACTATAACATGGCAAATTAGCCTGACACACATTGTCAGCTGTGTTGACACCTCCTCTCCCACCCTCCATTTTGTCATCTTCGTACACACATCACCGCTAACGCGACTGACAGTGACAGCGACATCGACACCGGTCCCGATACATTCAATTTACTGTGTAAGTGATGATCACTACATTGCTGGTAGCATTCACAGTGGGGGATTTGTCCTAAATGTATCCTATAAGTAGTTCAGTTTACAGTATGGTAGCCTGTGGTACCTATAGGATACCAATACTGTACTGGCAGAAGAGAATATAAATAAAAGTGTGAAAAATCTCGCGCAGTCGTGTTGATCTAAAACATAGTCCACGTATATTATTTGGTCCGACATAAAAAGGTTACCAGTTTTACCAATCTAACGTTGAACATAGCGAACACATTAGGCGTGTTTTCGTTACACCATACGTGCTTAATTTGTATGGGGAGCTAAGCAATTTTAAGCACTATTAGTTCCCGATGATGTTTGGTGCTTGTGTTCATGTCTTAATCGAGTATGATGTTGCCAGATTGGGCACCCTATATTTAGCAATATGGCATCCCATTTTTGGAGAGATTTTATCAATTATTGTGAATTAACGGGAAGAAGAAGAACAAAAATGGGAAATTATTTTAATATTTGCAAAAAGAGTGTAAACATAGAATAGTAAATATATGGTTTATAAATACTTTTCACGATTTTTTTGTCTGTTTCGCACTGTTCTTTCTTCGCAACTCATGACACCATTGCTACCAGATAGTGAAAATCCGCCACTTATTGCTTATGTGCCAGTTAGTGGAAGTCAGTTGTTTTCGTTGCAAAGTGCTAAACTAAAAGTGCTAGCTTGTAACGAAAACATGCCTATTAACGTTTAAAGACCTATATCTCATGAAGGTAACGTGAATTGACCACCAATATCGTGCTAATAGTCCACGCTAAATGTTTTTGTGTAGGGTTTTTTTAAGTTGAAGGGTATGTTAATATGCCGCAATTGACCGATGCCACTAAAAGTCAACGTAACTCTGGGCATTGCTCAAATTCAGCCAGATTTCGTTAAAAGTTTCCCCTGGATCCACGCTTTGCACTGCGATACTCTAAATTATATGTTTTCAATGGGATGCTGACTCACAATATCAAGTGATTTTCAGAAATTCGTGGTGTTAGAGAGTTTAATGGAGTAGAACTCCGGTGCCACTGCCAAATCCAAATGCTTTGCCAGCTGACATTTTTTTTTTTTTTTTTTTTTGCGGGTAAGGTGGGAAAATGCGTTGAGCATTCGCGTTGAGCCGTCGCTCAGCGTGGTATGTCGGACTCGATCTTCATACCGACTAAAAACCCACCTTGTCACCTCCGGGAGCTGCATCCACCTCGGCACCGCTTTCGCATTACTTCGAGGTTTGCCAGCTGACATAGACGAATGTAAGTCACTAGTGATATCACGGGCACACATGCCCCTCATCGAAACCAACCTGCTTGATAAACAAAGTTATCAATAGTACGAACATCGGTACCGGAAAGATCTGTCAGACTTCCTGGAAAGGCCGACGTCGTTTACTTAATGAGGGACAGTAGCAAAGCAAGTGCTCAATGCTCACCACAGCTCCTACATAAGTCATTGGACTCAATACAGTGGATTTGGCAGTGTCTCGTCAGAACAAACCTTAGGTATGAAAACCAACTTTACTTTTCTCCATGATAGGTTAATCTCAGACAAGCCCTAAATAAATCTATATAATCAGATATCACCTCAATTGACTCTTGTAGCATTATGGGATAAATGCCATCAACGCCTGGAGATTTAAAGGGCCTAAAAGTGTACATTGCCCATTTAATTAGATTACCCTAGTTTAACTCGTAGTGATTTCTATGCTGTACTGAATCGCACCCTGGAAATTGTACTCTCATCAGATGTGATAGTGTATCGTTAGGGGATTAAGTCCAAAGACCTGACTCATCCTGGTTACTACCTACGAAGTGTGGTTCCTTTGATTCAATTCAATTTCCTAATTCTACAGTTCCCCTAATATTGGATAAATCCTCAATAAGGTTGCGAAAATCCTCTCTTTCTGATTACCGGAGTTCTTTCTGGTATGTGCAAAGGGAACTTTTATAGACATAACATTATTGATCACTAACCAATTTCTTCACCGTGTTAAAAGCTTTCCTAGCTTGCTTTCTTGGACAACTAAAATTGCGATTCCACCATTTTGTATTATTGAAGTTCCTAATACTAATCTCAATATACTTGTGATCCGAGAAACTGACTTCCCTGGACACTTTCCAGTCCTTAACCATGTATTTAAAACCGGTGCAAAGAGGCAGGTCTAAAAGCCTTTTCCTATTTCTGGTCTCGAATGTGGGTTTCTGACCTCTACTATGAAGAAGCAACCCGTTTTCGAGTAAATATTCCATTAGAGACTCAGCTCTCATATTGGAACCAGTATGGTGTGCTTTGTCGTCACAACCTAGTACCACATCTTTTTCCGTGGTTCTACAATATTCAATAACTCTCTTACTCTCGTAGGAGGCGGACTAACTAAGTGATCATGAGGGAAGTAATCGGAGGACAGGATAAATTCTTTACCTTTCTGTAATCAGATTCCGATCACAAAACTTATTAAAAATGAAACATAGTTTTAGTTTTTCTCAAAATGTCTTTAAACTCGATTTTTATTAAAATCTCTAAATCATCGAGGCCCATTATTTTCTTCCCTTGAATCCAGGGTTGCTGTACGATTGCCACGTCTATGATGTTTCTTATTAAATGGAGTATAATAGTAGTTGAACCTAATATACAGATTAGGGCTCGAGAAACACCCTTACCTTCTGTTGTTTGGGAATGTCTTCCTCCGGAATGATCCGCAGCTGGACCCTTCCCACAGCGCTCGTCAGACAACTCTGTAGCCATGACAAAGTCTCCTTGGACTTGCAAGATAGGATCTTGATGCCGATGCTAGTCAGTATGTTACCAAAAAATGGAGTAGCAGCATTACCTTTTCTAATACACTCAGAGACGAAGAAAAAAATTTTATATCACATAGACTTATTGAGGTCCAGTGCTACACGGATACACAACGTTATCATGATACCAACATCGGTGCCGACATGGTCTGTCGGACTTCTTAGAAAGGCCGACCCCAGTATATCCAGACGGCGTTTAGTCAATGCAGGACAATCCAAAAACATATGCTGAATGCTCTCCCCTTCATCCTCATCTCCGCAGCTTCTGAATAAGTCATTGGACTCAATTCCAAAACTCGTCGGTGTGCTCGCCGATCAGGCAATGTCCCGTCAGAACTGACACTAAAGTAGATAGTATTTTCCTCTCTAGTGCGAGGAGATATTTTGACCTTTTTAGGTTGTATTTTGTCCAGATTTGTCTAGCTACTCTGCAAGTGCCGATTAGGGTATCCAAAACCGGGACCGGTTATCCGGTTAACCCGTTTTGCAAACCAAACCCGTAACCGGTTTCTTAAAAAATGTCATTTTCGGTTAACCGAGAAAGCCGGTTTTTCCATGTCGGTTAAGCGGTTTTTTTATTTATTGTTTAAAACAAAAATTACAGTATTGATATATTTTTTCTACTTATTGTAGATACCATTTATACAAGATGCAACAAATAACAACGATGAGGTGGATAATTCTGAAAGTTTTTCTGAATATTTTGAAAGTGAATGTTAAGGGAGTACAAATCCGGCTCGAATACGACCAAATGTTTAGGTGGGGCGACGAAAGCTCAGTTGATGCGATGTCCGAATCCACCTTTTTAGAGTAATTTGGTACGTGGTTTGCCGGCAAGGGAGGGGGGGGTAAACAATTCAACGAAGTCCCTTCTATGACAAACTCCGCACGAATTACAATAACAACGATAGCTCAGTAGTGGGGGGAATGATGTGTGTGTTCACGTATGTATGTAGTGACCGATGTTGGCGATGCAGCAATGCAAAGGGCGAAATAGAAAATAGAATAAATAAAACACAAGATTTAGTATTTTCGGTTATGATAAAGGCAGAGCTTTATTTGTAGTAACGTATATTACCATGTATCAGGGTGGCGACAAGGCCGGTGCGAATATTACGATAGCAAAAACTACAAGTGCTCAGTAGTCGAGCCAAAGACAAGTAGATGTGCGCGAGAGTAGTGCAAAAACAACGACTAGTAGTAATGTGCGCGATAGTATCGCCGAACAAAGACTACAATTGACTACTTTACACGGAGAGTGCTCGACAACGACTAGTGAACGCAGAGGCTCGTTAGAAGAGTCAGACTCCTTAGAAAGTGCGAGGAAAGAGAGAGAGAGAGACCCGAGGATAATGCAAGGCAGCCACACAACAACCACCGCCCAGTGGCAATCTGCACTCTAACACATCCGTACTAAGCGAATTAGGTCTCCGAAGAGAGGTGTAGAGGAGATTCCAGTGATGTCAATACGCGACCGGTATTGATCAGGCTCGGGAAGTTGAGACAATGCTGCGTACGTGAACAGTGAATATGAATTCACTGATCTTGAAAATGATTTTGGCTTTATTCCTGATATCATGATGTAATAAATAAAGTCAGGAAGTACAGCAAAGCATTTAATAAGTCGTCCATGAAGCACAGAACACTTCAAGCATACGTTCAAGAACGGAACGACAAATAGCTTCGACTTTTTTGCGATGTAACAGCCAGATACCTCTGATTCGGTTTGATATATAAGTTGTTATATTGATGAGTCAAATAATTAAAATTTGGATTTATGTCACACACAGAATCGGAGAACGAAATGCAAGCAACATTGTATGATGACTTTGCTTTTTTTGAAAAGTTTAAGAAAAAGGAGAAGCTGTGTTACTTATACAATGCTTTAATGACTATCGGACTACATCAACGTTTTGACTACATCAACGTTTGTGAGCTTTTTCAACGTCGTTACATACAAAATTAAAAGAAAAATGTTTTAAAAATAATCATTTAAATTGTATTCTATTTTTAAGATATTTGTTACGGGAATTGCCCGAGCGCAAAGTTTCCACGGAATTTTGAACACCAAATACAAAACTCAAGATTTCAAAGCAAAGGTTCTATATTTAAGTATTAAAATTCCTATTAAAAGGCAAAGAAATTATACGTTTATAAAGGAATACACAATGTCTTATTATACTTATACTAACTTTTTGGTATGAAAACAAAGTGCAAATTATTTAAATATTCGGAATTAAAATTACAAAATCTTTATATGATTTTTTTGAAACAAAGATATAAAAGTTGTAACCACAAATAAACTTTTCTTATTTCTGCAGAAAAGGCGCTTGCATTCGCTTGAGTTTACTTTTATCTTTTGACATTACATTACTTGACGAAAAACAAAAAAATACAACTAATCGATAAATACGACACAAATAAAAAAAATCGATAACTTCATAACCGACAGTGGCGTTAACAATATTATTATAAAAAAACATTCTAAATGATTTATTAGTTTTTTAAGAAAATTTCAGAAATATAATAATAAACGAAATAATAATCTATTTTTGTTTACTAATTTTTACTACAAATGATTGTACGTTGTTTTTTGTTTTACAATAAACATTTAATGAAATTTTAATCACTTTCGTATATTATTTAAAAACCGGCCTTAAAACCGGTTAACCGGTTTCGACAAAAAATTGTAACCGAAAACCGGGTTTTAAAAAAAGTAATATTTCGGTTAAACCGGAAACCGCTTTTTCGAAATAACCGGTTTTTTGGACACCCTAGTGCCGATTTCTGTCCACCTCTTATTGGACTGCATCTTGCCTAAGCCAAAGCTTGCATGTAGCGCGCCAATATATGCAAATTCCCCGAGAATTTGTAATTTCGCCTCTTTCCCAGCAAGTTCATCGGATTTGCAGTTCCCCGGGATATCCCTATGTCCTGGTACCCATATGAGGTAACGAGTGATTTTTTAGGAGCTTTCGGATTTGATTTAAAAAAAATCACAAAAAATTTAGAGAAATGTAGGAAATCTTTATTTGAGTCGATAGAACAGTCTATATAATTCAATGTTTAAAGATGAAAACAATGTTTAAAGACAAAAATACGAAAACAGCTGTGCTGCCAAAAACACTGTTGCCAAAAATTACCCTTTATAGGTTAAACTGCTCAGCCATCTCGTTGAGAGATCTGCGGCAGTCAAGGACTGTTTGTGAATTTAGAGATGTAGCCTCCAGAGATTTAATGGCAGCCTGGCTGTCAGAGTAAATGTCGACGCCAGTCACTATGTTGCGACTCAGCCACTTTGCTTATTGACATTATTTCGACTTTGCTTATTGACATTATTTCAGCTTAATCGACACTGCAAGTATTTGACAGTCTATGGGCTATATCAAGACTAAGTTCTTAATAGTGTGAACTGAAGCCAACCTTTTCATCAAGCTTAGAACCATCTGTATAGAAGTGGAGATAGTTTATATTTCCTGGTATTCCGACATCCCAGTCCTCTCTGGTAGGCATCTTAGTGTCAATGTTCCTTTCGAAGGTGTACAGCGTTGGTATATAGACCTAAACCATAGCGCTATAGTTTGATATATTCATGTGACCGTAGTTGTTGTACCCCCATACGAGTATTGATAGACAGTTTAATCTTAAATCCGCTCTGTGCGCAACAAAGTATCAATCGGCAGTAGATGGAGTACGACTTGTAGACACTCTGTCACTGTAGTCCTCAAAGTCCCGCTTATGGTAAGGCAAACAGTTCGCTGAAACTTCATTAATTGACTGGTGATAGATCGCTTATCAGTTACCGTCCACCACAATGCCGTACAGTAGTATTGGGCGAACTATTGCTATGGAATTTGATTGTAAAGGAAGTCTGATTGAGTTGAAATTTCACAAATAATGTTGAAATTTTTTTTTTAATTGACCGCCAAGGTCGTGTGATTTAACCCCATTGGATTACATTCTTTGGGGTTACGTAGTCACTCGTCTACGCCGTCATTCGACTTATTAGCGAAATTTCCAGAATGGTTCATGCCCCAAAAAAAATTTAACATTAATGGCATAAAATTATCTATCCAATAAAGCCAGTTAAATTGATATTAAAAACCAGTAAGGAAAGGCTAAAGTCGGGCGGGGCCGACTATATAATACCCTACACCACTCTCGTAATATTGAATAACTCTGATATATACATTTTGTAATTCATGTATAAATTGTTTACATAAATTTACTTTTGGGACATTTTATACTTAAATAATACCCTGTACCACAGTGTGGTGTAGGGTATAAAAACGATTGGATCTAAAGAGCCAAATCGGATGAAACATATATATGGGAGCTATAGCTAAATCTTTACCGATTTTCTTCAAATTCGGCAATGTTGGTTCATGGATCAAGAAATTTTACCATTCTAAATTTCAAAACGATTGGATATAAAATATAGCTTCTATAGAACTAAAGGGCCAAATCGGACGAAACATATATATGGGAGCTATAGCTAAATCTTAACCGATTTTCTTCAAATTCGGTAGTGTTGGTTCATGGATCAAGAAACTCTACTATTCCAAATTTCAAAATGATTGGATGTAAAATACAGCTTCTACAGGACTAAAGGACCAAATCGGACGAAAGATATATATGGGAGCTATAGCTAAATCTTAACCGATTTTCTTCAAATTCGGCAATGTTGGTTCATGGATCAAGAAACTCTACCATTCTAAATTTCAAAACGATCGGATGTAAAATACAGCTTCTATAGGACTAAAGGACCAAATCGGACGAAAGATATATATGGGAGCAATATCTAAATCTGAACCGATTTTCTTCAAATTCGGCAATCTTGGTTCATGGATCAAGAAACTCTACCATTCTAAATTTCAAAACGATCGGATGTAAAATACAGCTTCTATAGGACTAAAGGGCCAAATCGGACGAAACATATATATGGGAGCTATAGCTAAATCTTAACCGATTTTCTTCAAATTCAGCAATGTTGGTTCATGGGTCAAGAAACTTTACCATTCTAAATTTCAAAACGATCGGATGTAAAATACAGCTTCTATAGGACTAAAGGGCCAAATCGGACGAAAGATATATATGGGAGCTATATCTAAATCTGAACCGATTTCAACCAAATTCAATAGCGATCTTAACAGTTGCGAAATACTCTAAACTGTAAAATTTCAGAACGATCGGAGTGAAATTGCGACCTGTAGTCGACGAACAACTTTACATGGACGGACGGACGGACGGACGGACATCGTTAAATCGACTCAGCTAGTGATTCTGAGTCGATCGGTATACTTTAAGGTGGGTCTAGCTGTGTTATTTTAAGGTGTTACAAACATCTGCCGTGAAACAAACTTATAATACCCTGTACCACAGTGTGGTGTAGGGTATAACAACCCTTACCTTTCGCAGTAAATACTGCAAAAGATATAAATGTTGTAGCA
Organism: Eudasyphora cyanicolor; assembly: GCA_963930755.1. Classification (NCBI taxonomy): domain Eukaryota; kingdom Metazoa; phylum Arthropoda; class Insecta; order Diptera; family Muscidae; genus Eudasyphora; species Eudasyphora cyanicolor. Next base: position 190,876,920 of record OZ005734.1, read on the forward strand.
CCGCCAAATTTGGCTTTCAAATCCGTATATTAAGTACGTAGTAATGATTCTTATTCCATATTTAAAAGTCAGTAAAGTTTAAAAAATCTTTTTTAAATAAAATTTATTTGGAGAAATTCCTAAACAATGATGTTATTTATATTTAAACACATATTTTGTTTGAGAAAATTAGTTCGCAAGTATATTTTGTTCTAATATATTAATATATGCGTTCAAAATACATTTTATTGATTTTAAAATAAAATGTATTTGCTCAGAAATATATAATAATTAAAAATTTGTTTCCAAATATATTTTCTTTCGATTCAAACAAATCAAAAAGGCAATTTTGGTCCGGGTATGAAAATCTTCCACTGTGCACCGGAAGAACTGCATTTGCCATTCTCGCATTCTCCGGTTCATAACTCAAAACGATGAATATTAGTTGCGGTGCTCGTATGAGATAGAGGTTGTTCATTCATTCGTTCCCTTCTTCTATGTATACGTATCATCTGTTTGTTCGTCTGTATATTCATCTTACACAGTATGTTTCTTTGTAAATATGAACGTATGTTAATATTTCGTAAATTATTGTTTTTTGTTCGTTTCTTTGCGTTCTCCTTACTTTGATCTCGATGACAACTTTAAAACAAAAACTGTGTAGTAGGTCTAGAATATTTTCTTTCTCTCTCCGATCACATTTCGAACCCTCTCTATCAGCCGATCAGTCTACCGCGTCTGTCTTCTAACACCGAGATGTGGGGGTGAGTGCCATTGCCCCAAAAGTATCTCTGATTCGGAATTCTGAAAGGGTTGTTGTTGCCGTTGTTGCTGCTGGTGATGATATGTTGTGTCATGTACTTGACTGCAGTTTTTTATGGAAATTTTGAATATGACATGACAGCGTGTATTTAATATTAATGGCTTCTCATTAGTATTTCTTAACGAAATGAAAAGCAAAAAAGAATAAAACATTGCGTTCTTTAAATGGATAACATGATTATAAACATAAAATGTTGTGTCTTCTCCAAATGGATCTCAGACTATTTAATGGAAGGAGGAGTGGGATAAGTGGGAAAATTCATTCATTTCAGTTGATTTCACTAAATATTACAAATATACAATTTCTCATCTGGAATCAACAAAATGCCGCTAGATTTAAGGATGTGATGTTACCGGAAATAGTGGTTTAGACTATATTCTTTGACAATTTTATAATAGTCTGAAATTATGATTGATCTGTCTTATACATTTTGGTAAAAGTGAAACTGATAGAAGGTATCGAGCATTTACTTCAAAATTGTCACACCACAAATGTGCACATTTTCAATGTGGACAATTTTGAGTCTACGAATATACGTATTTTAGACCGCCAATAAAATTAAACTGCCGTTTAAATCACAATTTCATTGATAAGATATCGCCCGAATGTTGGAAAAAGCGTGGACATTCAGAATAGACCTACTGAAGCATAGCCATGGACAACATTTAAATTGCAAAATTATCTTTAACAAGTAAATGGCAGGCATTGATTTATCGACCCTAATAAATATTTCATTCACTCCCAGCAAAATTTCTCATTACCAAATAATCCGACGAGTAAGCAAAGTTCGATAATGGTAAGTACTTGTTATTTAGCCACTTTTCTCATTATTTTAACATGGGGATGTCATTGGAGGGAAGTACTTCCCAAAAGCATACAATAAAGTAGCATAATAAGTACTTATTTGTTGCATAGGCATACCACATAAATATGTGCTTATGTTTTCACGATTTTAAGTACTTGAATAATGCCAAAAATTTAATTTGCCAAAAATTTTTTTGATAAAAAAATCACTTATTTCTTTCTTTCATGTCACAGGTTTTGTACGAAGTTGGTTCGTTTTCGTTTTTCAAAATCGTATCGTTTTAGTTTTGCTTCTACAGCTCTTGTACGTTTTCATGAAATCGAAAGAAAATGAAAACCGAAAAACACTATCAAAAATATGGCAGAATAGAAATCAGAAACAGCTGTTTCAGCCACCGCCGTCAACAATATCGTTTCGACTCCAGATTCTGATTGGCGGTACTGAAAATAAATAAAACGTTAAAGCCAAAAATAAACAAAAGAAAATATTGCTTGTAATTTCAATTGCTGCAGTTGCTGCATAGGGATCTATAGTTGAGACAAAAAGTCGATTTTTCGACTTTCATGATTTAGTGAAAAGTCGATTTTTCGACTTTTCAATTATTTGGATAATCGAATTTTTGGAAAATCGATTTTTTTCGACTTTTCGGTTTTGTCTTAAACCGATTTTTGTCTCCCTTTTGTTTCTTTTCCATTACGCAGATTCCAAGCAACTAAAACTAAATATTCACGACTGCCTGATCGGACAACGTTATCAACCCTGTTAAAGTGCTGCAAATGTACGGGCAATGATAGATTGTTAGGCAAAGGTGAATTGACAGTTCAGACGATTGCAAGAAAACTATACAATTTCATATATTTACAATATATTTTGTAAATATTTATATGCAGGATAATACAAATATTTTATAGACAGTGTTACCAATATAATGTTTTGCTGACAATTGCGCCGTTGTCCCATGCATAAACTTCGCACATCTAACAATCTGCAAATTATCTCACAGTGACTTGTTCTGCTAGCGCTGCAAGACCAAAATTGTATGTTCACACCCTTGTACGTTCATAGGGTCGCATTTCTCCACCATTTTTCTGGCATTATTTTCCGATCAGACTACTTAAATATTTATTTATACTCGGCAATTTTTTCCAAGCAAGTGTCAAAGTTTGTTGGAGAGAGCTCTTTCCGACTCTTTCCTAAAAAGCGTTTGAACTGGTTGGAGAAGTTCAAAGCCGCCGTCTATTTAAGTAAGGCCAAACTCGACAAAAGTCGAAATGGTAATCGATTTCGGTTGATATTCCGCCGTCGGATAAAAATCGAAAAAAGTCGAAATGATAAATCGATTTTTCAACTTTTTGCTTGGTGAAAATCGATTTCGACTTTTGCCAATCAAAAGTCGATTAATCGATTAGTCGAAACTCGATTTATAGATCCCTATTGCTGCATTGATGGAAGAAGAGAGAAATATACATTCTGAAACAAAATTACACCGCAGAAGTTTGCGAGATGCATCAGAACAAATGGAGTGTAAGTATATAAGTATGTATATCCATTTAATTGTATATTCGCTTCATTTTTTGTTTAGTTTTATAAGCTTTTATCGTTTGAATAAAGAGGCATTTTTAATGGTACTAGAAAAAATTGAACCGTTCCTGAAGAGCTCCACAATACCGGGAATTATTAAATTGGCAACAACTCTTCGTTTTCTTGTTACAGGATCGTACCAAGGTGTTATAGCCAACGACGTAGAGCTAAGTATGGGAAGAAGCACCGTTTCAGTTATTCTGTGGAGAGTTATGAATGCTCTCGAGAGTAAGATATGTCGAGAGTAAGATATGTCCAGAGAAGACGAACTCAAAATTGCACTTCTTTTCAAAATACCAGATACCCGGCATAATTGGATGCATAGACGGTAGTCACATACAAATTTCGAAACCCACGCAGAAAATCAATTTCTTCATTCTCTTTATCACTATCTGATACTCCATCATTCGAATTACAAAGCATATTCATACTTTGTTCGAAATCCAGCTCGCCAAAGCTTCTTCCACCATCGATTCCGTCTAAAGGAGTGTAAAAGCCACAAATTCTGGCGATTGTTTCCTCCTGATCAGACAAAACATACTGATTATATTCTCCACACTGAAAAAAAAATTGTCATAAAATTAAAGAAATGCTCCAAAGACGTCCTTAGTCTTCAAAATAAGTACATTTTGTACTTAAAATATAGATCATTTCAATAATATTAAGTAATTTACTTAATTTTAAGTAAATTTTCTTAATTTTAAGTACAAAATGTACTTATTTTGAAGACTAAGGACGTCTTTGGAGCATTTCTTTAATTTTATGACAAATTTTTTTTCAGTGCAGCACCAGTTTTTTTATTCTCTCTCTTGTTGTGATACATCCTTTTCTTTACATTAGCCTTCCAATCCGTCCAGTTTTTTTTCCATTCACAAAGACTTTTTGTTGGTGGTCCGGCACAATTTAATTGGTTTGACAATTCTTTCCACAAAGACTCCACAATCACCTTGTCTCCTTTAACATACGCCCTGGCCATGTCTTGCTGGCATTCCATAAAATTGACCAAAATCTTGGCTTGATTACTGTTTCTGTGTTTGCCCCTTTAAATATATAACAATTATTATTATTAATTAAGTTTAACATTAAAATAAAAACTTACTTTTCATTGGTCGAATCTTCTTTTTTGATTTTTGTTTCTTTTTTTAGTTTTAGGGTTGCATTTTCTCTTATTTTTTATTTTTTGTTTGTTTTATGGTTGCTTTAGAGTGTACATATAGCACTTCGAAGACCAAATGTATTAAAATTTTCGTACGAAAAGTTTATTTTTTGATTGAAATTAATACAAGTATTATTCATACTTAATCCTTAGTAGATTTTTCAACTTTTCTGGAGTTTAAATTACTAAAAACATAAATTTCACTTCAGATTTTGTGAACGTTTTATACCGAAATTTTTTTTCTTTTACGTTTTCTGTAGAAGCTAAAAACGTTTTCGATTTCAAAAACGTATATTCTTGTACGATTTTGCACTCTGTGACATGCCTGTATATAAGACATTGTTTAAGACAAAGTTCTCAGTCGATTTATTCGTATGAAGGTTGCCCTCACGTTGTGCCGGGGATTAAGGAATAGTGGACAAATTTTTCTCATTCTGTATAAAACATAATCAATAGAGAAGAAATCTAATAAATTGTGTTCGAATGATTCTGAATTTTGTTGTGGGAGTACCAGATGGGGCTTGACAAATGAGCCTATTTTATGCTGAACAGTAGATCCTTTAAAGCCATTGGACTATACCGAATTATAAGTGCTTATGTGCGATTGTATTAAAGTTATGAGCTATTAAATTTGGTATGATTTCGCCATCTTGTGTGGGAGGTACCAAATAACGCACATTTTTCACTGGACTGTAACGGCATCACATTGCACATCATTTCACTAACTTTATGGTATTAAGTTATAAGGGTATCTTTGTGTGGCAGGTACCAATAGGAGCGGGGAAATTTGGCAAGGAGATAGCTGGAGATTAACTATAACTATGTGTGGAATTACAGAAGGTACTAGAAGGAGTGAACCAATATGGCCCAGCTTCAAACTTAGCCTGATATAGAAAACAGTTTTACCATATACCAATTTTGAAGTCATTCGGTTACTCCTTTCGAGAGTTGTCGTGTGCATAAGCCAGACAGATATACGGACGGACGGACATTGATCAAATGACTTAGAATGTTATTTCCACCGAAATAGTTAATTCCTTCGATCTGTTACACTTAAGGCCAGTAGCAAATGATATATTATACCGACCCTCTATTCAAGTGGGTTTTTACAAAAACCCATCTCCAGAAAAATCTTCCAAATTGCCCTGGCCCTCCTGGTACCACTCACACAACAATTAAATAACTCGAGATTAATGAAATATCCTTTGTACCAGTTAATACGTTTTTTCTTCAATTTCTTAATTTTTTCTAATAAAAATAACGTACATGATATTCTGAAATTTAAAACAAGTAAGAAATTTTAGTCGGGTAAACCGACTTAAGAATCACCTCACCTTGAGTCCCCAAAAAATATTCGTAAATTTATTATTTTTTGTTTTAAATAAATTATTATTAATTTAAATTGCATTTAACAAATTTGAAGTATGTACTGGTATTAAAGGTATAAGCTGTTAACTCTTGGTACTAAATGGTCCATTTAAAGTATTTGTATGCACTGGTATTAAAGGTATAAGCTGTTAACTCTTGGTACTAAATGGTCCATTTGTGTGGGAGGTACCAAAAGGGGCGTGCCGATGACGTCTTTCATCTTTCACTGGACTAAAGGTACTATAAAAGCATTACACTGTACTAAATTTAAAGTATTTCTATGCACTGCTATTCATGTTATAATCTGTTAACTTTTGATGCAAAATGGTCCATTTGTGTGGGAGGTACCAAAAGGGGCGTGGAAACTTCGCCCATGATAGCGACTAATAAACAAAAATACTATGTATGAAATGTCAGCAGATTCGAATAAGCAGTATAGAAGTTATTAATGAATTAATATTTCTCTAAATGTTAACCCTTTGTGGGGGAGGTACTAGAAGGAGTGGACCAATACGGCCCATCTTCGAACTTAGCCGGAGATAGAACAAAATATTATCGGATACAAAATTTAAAGTCGATCGGTTAATCCTTTCGAGAGTTATCGTGCGCACCAGCCAGCAAACAGACGGACGGACGGACGGACATTGCTCAAATGACTTAAAATGACCCAAAACGGATTTCCGCCGAAAATACTTGGGGGTCTTAGTTCACTCCTTCGATGTGTTAAACTTCTGGCTCGTAGCAAATGATATATACCCTCCTCTCTAAGGTGAGGGGATGAAAACCCATGAACAGTTGTCTTGCATTAGACCCTATGAATAGACCTATTTCGGCCATTCTGAATCCAGTAGCCTTAGCCGTTTTTCTATGTTAGCTATTGTGACCAAAAAGTTTGTTGGGAAATCTGAAAGGTTAGTTATCTCGGGGGTGATTTTGAAGTGAAAGACTTCGTAATGCACGAATCAGTCCTAAGAACGAAGTAAAGGGAACACTTGGAGAATTATTTTTCTCAAAACAGTAGTCCCCGCTTCTCATCCCTTACCCATAAAAATTGCAATCAAATCTTATAATGTGCCAAAAATAATACAAATCGTGGACATTTTTAGTTGCTGTCGTTGAGAAAAATATCCCTCGCGAAAAAATATTATGAGTCCTTTTTCAGATAAGATTTGATTGCAATTTTCAGTGGTAAGGAGGGGGTGTTAAACGTGAGCGACTTTTTTTAAGAGAAATAATTCTCCAAAGGTTCTCTTTATTTCGGTCTTTGGACTAAAGGGTATATTCCGAAGTCATCCACTTCAAAATAACCACCGAGATAACCAACCTCTCCGATTTCCAAAGAAAATTTGTGGTCAAATATCGCGAAAACAAAAGCTAACCAAGAAAAACGGCTGGATTCTCTGGATTCAGCATTGCCGAAAAAGGTATATCCATAAGGTATCCTTTCTGTTACATTTTCGAAGTGGTCATTTCGAGCACAGTGTTATTAATAAGTACCCGTAAACAAAAATGTGAAAAATTGCAAATACACGATAGTTCATTTTATTGGCGATTTCCCCTTGGACGATTATTCGCATATCACGATTTATCTTCTCACGCCATTTAAATATGAAGTGTCGCCCTTTTTTTTATTTTTAATCATTTTCCACGATTTCATAATAGTTAAATGCATTTTCACGAAAATGTAGCTATGATTATTCGGGTTGAAAAGTCTGTTCTATCAGAAATAATTTCTTAAGGTAAAAGGTATTACTTTCATCTGCCATTTAATCTCAAAATTTAGAATTCCATAATGTTTTCTCTAGTAAAGTATTATCTTCACAGCTACCAAAACTCTACTCAAATTCTTACAAATTTGTATTTTATACACGGCAACAAATTGTTTTCACAGGAATTCATTGGCAGCTGTCAATTTGTTACCGGACTATTCCCAATGGCCCTTTAAATTGTCATTCATCTAAACTAAACTAAATTACATCACAAACTAAAGTACAATTCCAATGAAGATATCCGGACGGGTGATACGTCTGACTGACTACCAACACCGGAGGAAACACATAAATTGTCTCCTAAATTGAATGTTTCCAACAAAAAGGACCTCAAATTACACAAAGCGCTTCCTTCCCATAACAAAACAGGAACATGATCAAATATCCTCCTACCCCCATTGGTGTAAGGGACAAACAGCGGCGACTACTCAGCCTAAGTGCCGGTCATAAAAACGTGAAACTTGTTCCACTACAATTGCGTCAGTAGCATTAAAAATAAATTGTTTTCAAATAGATACAATTGCTCAATTGTCACAGGACTACAGATCTTCAATATATGCGGCGGTGATGTTTAGATTTACATACTCTTATGTAGACTCTCCTTCGTATTTACTCAGTGTTTCTCAAGCGAGCCGAGGCTTGTGATACTCGTACTCTGAAGAAGACACCGACGGGAAATTTATTTAAGAAATTTAATTTTGCGTGACACTTAAACGTCATACTAAAGTAGCTGCAGCATCCAACAAACACATTGAACGCCACAAACAGTGTGACAACAGTGGGATCCATTCATACCTTACCTCTGGTATAATGATATCCATAGAAATGCCATAAAATGGGAGTGGAGAATTAGACACACGATCATTACAAAGTTGGAATTTTTTATTAGATGATGGAAAATATATATCCGATTCCTAATCTGTATACGAGTTCAAATCCACAATTGAATTTCAAAGTCGACAATGGTAGAAGAGGAGTTTGAAAATATTTTTGAAATTTGTGTTAAATTCCTTTATAATGAATATCGTAAGACAATGGACAAAAAGGATAAATATTGCACCAAAGTAAAATTCAAAAATCTACACAGAGAGAAAAAATGGTCCTTATTTTAAAGATTTGAGCCAAATACGTCCTAATGTTTATAACAACTACACAAGAAATAGTCTACAGGGTAGAGTTTCTTCATCCAAGGACCAACATTGCCTAATTTGAGGAAAATCAATTCAGATTTAGATATCCGATTTTCTTCCGATTAAGTTCTGTAAAAACTGTATTTCACAAAAGCAATATATATAAAAAAAAATTTCATCTGTAGCATAAACAGAACATTTCAGTGTTATTCGATGTACGAATAAACGAAGATATTCCGAAATGTTAAAATCCGTCAGTTACCAACGAATAGGAATGATTTGTCACACGCGACAAAACAGTTTTCCGCGAACATATCTTGCACTTGTCGATTAATATTATTTTTTTAATTGTGACAATTACAAAAAATTCGGGAAAAACTGTCTGAAAATCTGCGAAAAACCTCACTCGTTGCAATCAAATTCCTATTCGTTCGTAACTGACACATACTCGCTACGTGATGGAATGCCTTCTTAAATTCTATTTTTTTTTGTCGATACCTTAATACAGGGTTTTCCAATAAGAGTGATATGATTTCTTTGAAAAAAAACACACTTATGTTAGGGAAATTCAAAAGTTTTTTTATTTAATGTAAAGTACAATCGATACAATTAAGTTCTAAATAAAACGTCATTCAAATGTCCTCCATGACTTCTTCTGCAGGAACGAATTCGATGAACCCAATTTTCGAGCACTTTTTCCACTAAATCAAGTCATATGTCATGAATGGCACGTTCAATATTGACTTGTAAAGCTTGAAGAGAGTCTGGTTTATTTCGAAAGACCAATGACTTCAAATAACCCTACAAGAAATAGTTTAATGGTGATAAATCACAACTGCTTGGAGGCCATTCAATATCACAATTTCTTGAAATAATCGAATCTCCAAACTTTTCTCGCAACAATTCAACTGTTTTATTTGCTGTGTTGCACGTAGCCACAATCGGTCAATGACAAAAAGATAGCTCTTAACGAGAGCTAAAATATTGCTCATGGGTGTCAAAGTCGTAGGTCGACGGGAAAGTGTTTTTTTTTTTTGATTTTTTAAAAAAAATTGACTTAGCATCATTTTGAAATGTGAACGGAAAGTTCATTTTTGCTCTAGCTCCTTAACGGAATGCCGAATCGGGAATCGGGCAATGGCTTAGGTCGACTGGAAAGTGTTTTTTTTATTTAAAGCACAAAAAGTTGCAATTGGAGAACGATTATTTTGATAATAAAACTGAATAATTTGTAAACGTTGTTCTTGCGTATCTCTCGATGATGAAATTGTAAACACTACTGAATATAATGAAAAATAAACGACAGATCATGACATATTACAAATGGCCGAAACGTCACTTCAAAATCATATCATCCCTATTGGAAAACCCGTTATAAAGGCAAGTTTTCAGTTTTCTAGAAATTGTATATGTTTGTAAAATTCTATTAAAATTTAAATCGTATAATCTTGGTTAACGACAAGTTGCATTGATTGACAATTGGAATATTTATAAAGGTCACTTTAATATATGCACTGGTATTAAGGTTATAAGCTGTTAAGTTTTGATACAGAATCGTCCATTTGTGTGGGAAGTGATAAAAACTAACAAGTAAGAAAGTTTCAGTCGGGTAAACCGACTAAGGTATACCCTCACTTTGTGAGTAATGTAATATTGAATATTACACAAATTATTCTGTCAATTTTTGTGGGAGGTACCAGAAGGGGTTTAATAAATACACCTATATTTCGCTGAACAGTAGATACTTTAAATACATTGCACTGTGCCGAATTGTAACCGTTTATATGGACTGGTATATTAACGTTGAGATATTAAATTGTGGTATAATTTGGCCATTTAGTGTGGGAGGTACAAAAAGGGGCGTGGTGATAACGCTAATTTTTCACTGGACTATAGGGATTATAAAAGCATTACACTGTACAAAATTTCAAGTAATTGTATACACTGATATTAATATTATAAACTGTTAACTTTTGGTGCAAAATGGTGCCTTTGTGGGAGAGGTAACAAAAGGGGGGTGACAATAACGCCCATTTTTCAATGGACTGTAGGCACTATAAAAACATTACGCTGTACAAAATTTCAAGTATTTTTATACACTGGTATTAATGTTATAAGCTGTTAACTTTTGGTGCAAAATGGTGCATTTGTGTGGGAGGTACCAAAAGGGGAGCGGCAATAACGTCCATTTTTAACTGGACTGTAGGCGCTATAAAAGCATTACACTGTACAAAATTTCAAGTATTTCTAAACACTGGTATTAATGTTATAAGCTTTTAACTTTTAGTGCAAAATGGTGCATTTGTGTGGGAGATACCAAAACGGGCGTGGCAATTTCGCCCATTTTCCTCGAGTTGATAGCGACTAACATACTAATACTATGTGTGGAACTTCAGAAGATTCGAATACGTATAATAGCAGTTATTAAAGAATCAATATTTCACAACATTTTAACCCTTTGTGGGGGAGGTACCAGAAGGAGTGGACCAATATGGCCCATCTTCGAACTTAGCCGGAGATAGAAAAAAATATTACCACATACCAAATTTGAAGTCAATCGGTTACTCCTTTCGAGAGTTATCGTGCGCACCAGCCAGCAGACAGACAGACAGACAGACAGACAGACGGACGGACATTGCTCATTCGACTTAAAATGACCCAAAACGGATTTCCGCCGAACATACTTGGGGTCTTAGGTCACTCCTTCGATGTGTTACACTTTTTTCCGTAGCAAATGATATATACCCTCGTCACACTAAAGTGAGGGTATAAAAAAATTATCCATTAAAAAATTTTTGGTTTTGATTTCATATAACAGTATGCCACAATCTATAAAATAAAATAATTTTTAGGTCTAGGACACAAAAATTTTTTTTTTGTTGCCTAGTGTAATCAATACTTCACTAAATGTTAACCCTTTGTGGGGGAGGTACTAGAAGGAGTGGACCAATATGGCCCATCTTCGAACTTAGCCGGAGATAGAAGAAAATATTACCACATACCAAATGTGAAGTCAATCGGTTACTCCTTTCGAGAGTTATCGTGCGCACCAGCTAGCAGACAGACAGACAGACGGACGGACATTGCTCATTCGACTTAAAATGACTCAAAACGGATATCCGCCGAACATACTTGGGGCCTTTTGTCACTCCTTCGATTTGTTACACTTGTTTGAGAGGGGTGTTTTGATGCTAAGGCTGGCATCACAACCCTGCGCTGGTGTCCTCGCAAAACTTGTGGATAACTTCCCCTCACTTTGGGACGGCGCAAAACTAAAATTGGTATGGAAAAGCGACATTCCTGAACTCATAAAAACGACCTTATATGTTGAGGGATGTCCCAGTAAGTTCTCATCAGAATACATACTCGACATCATTGGCAAACAGAATTCAAAACTTTTCGTGAGAAAGTGGGAAGTCTTCTATAGGAAGGATGATACCGAGGGTACTCTCCTCGTGTTGGGCATAGATCCAGAATCCAAGAACAATCTTGTCATGGCGTACTTCTTGATCTGGACAGTCTTTTTCAAAATTGGAAAGGTCCCGATTGGCAGGACAGATGAATCGAGTCCAAATGTACTGTCTGAAGAGGCAAACACTGGCAGTGAACGGATGGAGATAGTAAGTTCTCATCAGAGTACATACTCGACATCATTGGCAAACAGAATTCAAAACCTTCCGTGAGATAGTGGGAAGTCTTCTATAGGAAGGATGATACCGAGGGTACTCTCCTCGTGTTGGGCATAGACCCAGAATCCAAGAACAATCTTGTCATGGCGAAGGGCATGGCGTATTTCTTGATCTGGACAGTCTTTTTCACAATTGGAAAGGTCCCGATTGGCAGGACAGATGAATCAAGTCCAAATATACTGTCTGAAGAGGCAAACACTGGTAGTGAACGGATGGAGACAAGTTAGACACTGCCAAAAACTGATGTGGAAGTAGTCAATAACACCACCAGTTCACCAATAGTACCGCCACTTTTGCAGGAAGTTCCCAGCAATGGTGATGATCAAAATAAAAAGAGCCACAAAACGATTCAAACCAATGAGGGTGCGACAAAAAATAACACCGCCTCCCAAAATTGTCGACTGGAAGATGGTGTAATAGGTAGTGAACGAAAGGAGGAGAATGACCCACTACCAAATAATGAGGGGGTGCCACCAGATAGGGTAGACTCCCAAAAGAAACTTTTACTGGAAGGACAATGATTGAGGTCATCCAGATAAACATCCACCGGAGCGAGACAGCATCCAACGCTCTGATGGACATCATAAATAAAGGCAGGGTTCATATTCCTTTGATCCAGGAACCATGGACAACTAGCAACAAGGTTACTGGATTAAACCATGTGAACTATAACCTTTTCTACGCTAAAACAGGTACTTGTCCAAGGATTTGTATTCTGTGCCATAAAAACTTATGTTTTATTTTCTCTCCAGAGTTGTCAACATCGGACGCAACGGTGCTGAGGCAAGGTAATGGAAATATGTACCTGTCGACATTGCCACCTACGTCGGAACAACTACGTCTGGTGAGGGAATCCAAACACACAAGTAATGAGTTATCAGCTCCCATCATATCGCTTGGGGGTACGAACACCAATAAAAGGGGACACGCCCTTATCCAATTTTTGAATACAAATGACCTCATAACTCTTAACATAGGAAACACTGCAACCTTTGTTAACAAAATTAGGGAAGAAGTATTAGATATAACGATATGTTCGGAAAATCTTATTGATGAGATTCATGAGTGGAGGGTTTCGGATGAACGCTCCTATTCAGACCACCGTTATATAAGGTTTAAAATTGCACGGCCACCGCAAAATCCCATAATTTTCCGTAATAAGGCTAAGGCCGACTGGACTAAATTCGGAAATCTACTTAGAAATCGATTGGGGCAGCCTACACGCGATTATCTATGTGCAAAAGACATTGATATCAATGTGAAGAAGATTACCGAGGTTCTTGTAAAATCATTCGAAGATAGTTGCCCACTTCGAGAAAGGAAATCTGACTTTGAGAAACCCTGGATGACAGGACAAATTCGCTCGATTGGCAAAGATGTCCGCAGACTTTACAACAGAGCTCGACGTAAAAAACAATCAGTATATTGGGACGACTACCACATAAGACTCAAAGAATACAATAAAATCATTAGATCGGCGAAACGTAACTCCTGGAGGCTTTTCTGTGAACAGGTAGACAACATTAACAGCATGTCTAAAATGAAAAAGTTGCTCTCAAAACTCATGTCCAAATCGAAACCCTGGTGGATGAAACGTGTAAAATGATGGAAACTATAGAGGATACCGTAAGGCTCTTGATGAAAACACATTTTCCGACTGGTAATGCTGGACCAACAGAGGAACAGTTAGGTTAGGTTTAGGTTAGGGTGGCAGCCGTATTTTTTTTTACAAGCTCACATAGACCAGTTTAGGTCCCTAGTGTTACCACGGGCTGAAATGCCCCTCATCGAAACCAACCTGTTTGATATATAAATTTATCGATAGTACGAATATCAGTACTGGAAAGATCTGTTAGGCTGCCTAAAAAGGCCGACCCCAGCATGTCCAGTCGTCGTTTACTCAAAGCGGGACAGTCGCAAAGCAAGTGCTCAATGCTCTCCAATTCTTCCTCATCTCCACAGCTTCGGCAGAAGTCATTGGAGTCAATACCCAATCTTTTGGCGTGTTCGCCGATCAAGCAGTGTCCCGTCAGAACCTGTACTAACGTAGACAATCGTTTCCTCTCTAGTGCGAGGAGATATTTTGACCTTCTCAGGTCATACCTTGGCCAGATTTGTCTAGCTACCCTGCAGGTGCCGATTTCTGTCCATCTTTCGTTGGACTGCCTGATTGCCTCTTGCCTAAGCCAAAGCTTGCACGTGGATAGTGGCGCACCAATATATGGAAATTCTTCGAGAATTTGTAATGTCGTCCCTTTCCTAGCAAGTTCATCGGCTTTGCAGTTCCCCGGGATATCCCTATGCCTATATGAGGTGTATATTAAACAGCTCAGCCATCTCGTTAAGAGATCTGCAGTCTAGGGCTGTTTGTGAATTTAGGGATGTTGCCTCCAGAGAATTGATGGCAGCCTGGCTTTCCGAGTATATGACAACGCCAGTGTTGGTTACTATGTTGCGACTCAGCCACTTGGCGACTTCCGATATTGCCATTATTTCGGCTTGATAGACACTGCAGGTATCTGGTAGTCTGTGAGCTGTATCCAGACTAAGTTCTTCACAGTGTACTCCGAAGCCAACCTTTTCATCAAGCTTCGAACCATCCGTGTAAAAGTGGAGATGGTTTCTATTACCTGGTATTCTGCCGACCCATTCATCTCTGGCGGGAATCATAGTGATGTAATTTCTCTCGAAGGTGTACACAGTTGGTATATAGTCCACTCGGTCGGTTACCATAGCACTACACTTTGATATCCTCATGTGACCATAGTTTTTGTACCTCCACATTGATAGACAGTTTAATCTTATTGCCGCTTTGGTTGCAACTTCTCTCGCCACAATATTAATCGGCAGTATATGGAGTAGGGCTTGTAGAGACTCGGTCGCTGTAGTCCTTAAGGCTCCGCTTATGCTCAGGCAGGCAGTTCTCTGAACCTTTGTTAGTAGGTTGGTGATGGTTAGTTTGTCAGTTGCCGTCCACCATACCACAATTCCGTATAACAGTATTGGACGAACTACTGCTATATATATCCAGTGGACGATTTTAGGAGAGAGTCCCCACCGCGACCCTACAGCCTTTTTGCAGGAATATAAGGCGACGTTGGCCTTCCTCACACGTTCCAATCTAGTCTAAATAACATTTTCCTATCTAGAATTATTCCTAAAAATTTTGCACTTTCAGAAAAGACTAAATCTGTTCCATTTATCCTAGGTGGAGGGTCCAGTTATAGAATGAGGAACAGTTACAGAATGAAAATGTATTGCATCAAGTACCTATTACGGATATAACAGATGGTATGGTTAAAGAAGCGATAAAAATGTTCTCTCCCTTTAAGGCTGCGGGACCGGATGGAATATTTCTAGCACTTCTGCAGAATGAGGTGGATCTGGTATCAACTCATCTGGCTGGAGTATTCACTGCATGCCTAACCCATTCTTATACCCCAAAAAACGGGCAGGAATCAAGGGTGGTCTTCATACCAAAGCCTGGCAAGGCGAGTTATACGACCCCAAAGGCTTATCGACCCATTAGCCTAATTTCTTTCCTGTTAAAAACAATGGAGCGAATAACTGATAACATGGTCAAAAGTAAAATAGCGAATGGCAGGCTAAAATTCAAACAGCTCTGCATTAGGTAGTGCACCACATAGAGACAAGAGTCCTTCAGTAAAGAAATGTACACACTTGCTGTTTGCATAGACATTAAGGGCTCATTTAACAATGTACAGACCGATACACTTATCCAGTCCTTAGACGAGTTTCAGGTTTACCGGGCGCTGAAAAACTGGATCAACAATATGCTAAGGAATAGGTTGATTATTTGTGGGTCATATGACGTAAAAATTACTGACAAGGTAAATCGTGGTATACCTCAGGGGGGTATTTTATCGCCTCTTCTATGGGTTACGACGATACACAGTCTCCTAAAAGCCCTCGCCGATGAAGGACTTAAACCAGTCTGTTATGCAGAAGACGTTGTAATACTTCTAATGGGCTTTCATCCAAATCCATTATGCAGAAGAGCTGAAGAGGCACTTAACATAGCATATAACTGGGCACAACCAAGGGGATTAAATGTTAACCCAGACAAAACAGAAATATGTATATTAACAAGGAAAACGAATATCCCACGTTTTACCCCGCCTCGATTCCTGAATAAGACAATTGCTATAACTAAAAAGGTAAACTACTTGGGAGTAATCTTGGATCAGAAACTGTACTGGAAAGATCATCTTGAAGAAAGACTTACAAAGGCCCACAGATGTTGGTCGTTGTGCAGAAGAGCTATAGGTTTAAAATGGGGACTACGTCCAAATATGACTCACTGGCTTTACATGAACGTGATTAGACTAATAATCACCTACGCCTCTGTAGTGTGGTGGACATCAATGGACAAGAAGTGCAACGTAATATCTTTGCAAAAAATTCAACGTATGTGCTGTCTAGGCATAAGCGGGGCATTTAGAACTGCACCAACAAAAGCGTTGGAGACTATACTGCACATCCAACCAATAGACATCCGTATAAAGTATCACAGCAATACGTCTACAAGTGATGGGTTAATGGATAAATCGAGACCACAAGTCGTACCATCAGAAGATTTTAGAATATCTGGTTGGCACATTCAAACGCCAGAAATCTCGGACCGCATTCCTGAAGTGCGGCTTACAGCTACCTGTGATACGTTTGTGCCATTTCCTGGGAAAATGGAACTTAGCCCATGTGTCAGTGGGAACCAGCTGCTACACGGATGGGTCCAAGCGAGGAGGAAGGACGGGTCTGGGACTTTTTATTGATGAACCAGAAGTCGAACTTCACTTCCGCCTCCCTGACCATAACACGGTATTTCAAGCAGAAGTTCGAGCAATCACGGAGTGTGTGAACTGGCTCAGTAACACGACAAAGCCTAAATATGCCAACATCTTCACAGATAGCCAACTGCGATTAAAGCAATAACATCGGAAAGGGTCAGATCCAGAACTGTGTTGGACTGTAAAAGAACGATAAATGATTACTCAGCCCATGGTAAATTGCGTATTTGCTGGGTACCAGGACACAACAGAGTGATTGGAAATGAAAGGGCAAACAGCTTGGCTTCAAAGGGCAGAGAACTTCGAGTAATAAACTTGGAAAATTGGAAACCTTTCGAAGCCACGAAAAATGAGTTGAAGCACTGGGCAGTGATGGCTCACAAAACTGTGTGGAATAGCGCAACAGTAGGAGCAACTGCAAAGATACTGTGGGGTGACCCAAATGAAAAGAAAACAAGAAGTCTTCTGAAACTAAACAAGATCGATATTAGTAAGATGATTAGTGTTCTAACGGGACACTCAAGCTTACAAGCACATCTTCATCGCATAGGACTAGCAGGAAACGACGAATGCAGGGCATGCAGAGAAAACATCGAAACGATGGAACATTTTCTGTGTCACTGCCCGGCTTTCACACATGCAAGATCCCAACATTTCGGGTCCGACATATTACCAGACTTGACTCATCTCAGAGAATATGACTGAAAGATACTGAGAAACTTCGTGTCTAGTACCGATTTTCTGTATTTCGTGAGGTATAAAAAGATCATAAATAAGGAGCGCACAACAGGCCGAACCACTGGCTTAAGTGTATGTCCATGGACATGAGACGTTTAAACGTCTCCTCTCTTCAACCTAACCTAACCTAACCTAACCTAACCTAAGTTATCTGTCAATTTGTGTGGGAGGTACCAGAAAGGGTATAACAAATACACCTATTTTTCGGTAAACACTAGATTATTTAAATATATTGCACTATGCCGATCTATACGCATTTATGTGCACTGGTATACGAGTATGACCGTAACGAGCTATTACATTTTGGTATGATTTGGTCATTTTGTGTGGGAGGTAGAAAAAGGGGCGTGGTGATAACGTTCACACTCACACGGGACTGTAGGCACTATAACAGCATTACACTGTACAAAATTTCAAGTATTTGTATGCATTGGTATTAAAGTTATAAGCCGTTAACTTTTGGTATAAATCGGTCCATTTGTGTAGGAGGTACCATAAGGGGCTGTACACTAGTGCCCATTTTTTACCGGACTATAGGCGCTCCAAAAACATTATACTGTACAAAATTTCAAATATTTTTATGCACTTGTATTACAGTTATAAGCAGTTCAATTTTGATGCAAAATGGTTCATTTGTGTGGGAGGTACCAAAAGGGGCGTGGCAACTTCGACCATTTTTCTCAAGGTGATAGCGACTAATAAAATAATACTATGTGTGGAATTTCAGAAGATTCTAATAAGTAGTATAGATGTTATTAAAGAATCAATATTTCACTAAATTTTAACCCTTTGTGTGGGAGGTACCAGAAGGAGTGGACCAATATGGCCCATCTTCGAACTTAGCCGGAGATAGAAAAAAATATTATCGTATACCAAATTTGAAGTCAATCGGTTACTCCTTTCGATAGTTTTCGTACGCTACATCCAGCAGACAGACACACAGACAAACAAACGTACGGACGGACATTTCTCATTCGACTTAAAGTGACCCAACACGAATATCCGCCAAACATACTTAGGGTCTTAGATCGATGTGTTACACTTTTGGCCGTAGCAAATGATATATACCCTCGTATCACTAAAGTGAGGGTATAATAAACTATTTGTAGAATTTCAGAAGATTTTAATAAGCTGTATATAAGTTATTAAAGAATCAACATTTCACTAAATGTTAACCCATTGTGGGGGAGGTACTAGATGGAGTGGACCAATATGGCCCATCTTCGAACAAAGCGGGAGATACAACAATATTACCACATATCAAATTTTAAGTCAATCGGTTACTTCATTCGAGAGTTATGAGGCGCACCAGCCAGCAGACAGACAGCCGGACGGACATTGCTCAAATTATTTAAAACGACCAAAAATGGATTTCCGCCGAACATACTTGGGAACTTAGGTCACTCCTAATATCACTTATTCGAATCTTTTAAAAGTCCACACACAGTACTAGTTTACACTATGCAACTAATTAACACTTTTTGAAAAACACACGGACTTGGAAGTATGGATTCGATTCTACTACCAAAGGGTAGTATAACCCTTTTTGGAGTTTGTGATAAGTTTTGGGCTTTGGTGTGTTCTGACATATCGATAACTCCATTCTAAAACATGCTAAGTCAACTTAGCATGTTTCGATTTCCATTACAAAGGAATTCCACACAAATTTAAAAAATGCATCAAACTTTGGTCGCCTCTTCTAAAAAACTACCTTTTCACACTTAGCGTAGTTTAGAATGGAGCTATCGATATATAGTAAATTGTTATGGCCAACATTTTTGTAGAACACATTATCCCCGCCCTCCCAATTTTTAGGCGTGTTTTTTACGATTTATTAAATAGCCCAAAAAATACCGTTATGTGGGGAGATAGAAGGTTAATATTAGGGATGTAACGAAAGTGACTTTAGCGAAAGCGAATGCGAAAGCGAATATTGAAATATATATCTTGCAAATGCGAATGCGAAAGCGAATAGTGAAAAATGGATTTTTGCGAAAGCAAATGCGAATAATAGTTTGACCCTTTAGTACCAATAAAATTAAGGAACTAAATTTATACTTTTCCCGGATATTCAAGTATTAAGAATGTTTTCCATATTTTTACCTCCTGGTACCACAAGGACAAGCATATTTTTCAACTACATTGAAGAGAAGTGGAAGAGGTTTTCATTGGTATTAATATCTTCAAAATGTGTGAAGCGAATAAGAAGATGTAACACTTTTAACAAATGGAAGCGAATACTGAAATATATTTTTGCGAAAGGGAATAATCCATAGATGGTTTTTCGAAAGCGAATGTCAAAATGATGCGAATAATTCGAGTTCGCATATGCGAATGCGAATATTCTTTACATCCCTAGTTAATATGTTCCACAAAAATATTGGCCTTAATATTTTCTACAAAGTTGCTGAACACACCCCACACCAAAAAAAATATTTTTGTTTTACAGTTAGAAAATAGTGAAATACTAAAATTTTTGGGATGTTATATGGTCTTTGTGATCTATTTAGGGTGCCTAGACACGTTCAGATTGTATTGACATGTCCACAAAAGTTGTTCAGATTTACCGTGGCTATAATTTTGCCAAATATTGTTAGTGCAAAATTAGGAGTCCCTGTTATGCTGAAAAAAGTGAAAAAAAAATTTTTCTTCAGTTTTTAAAAAAGAAAGTGCAGAAAAAAACATTTTTTTGGCATAAAATGTTAACAAACTTTATTCAACATATTCTTAGCTACATAATTGTCAAATATAGTTAAGCGGTATCACCACGTCTGAATTAGCTCTTGCACAAAAACTGATGACACCTTTTTCGGGGGGCCCACTGATTTTCAGATTCTATCGAAGCCCATAAAAAAATTGGTCAACAATTTCGCCAAACCGAGTAAAGGGTTATACTACCCTTTGGTAGTAACGGGATTTCCAATAGAGATTATATGATTTTGAAGTGACGTTTCGGCCATTTGTAATATGTCATGATCTGTAATTTGTTTTTCATTGTATTCAGTAGTGTTTACAATTTCATCATGGAGAGATATGTATACTCAAGAACAACGTTTACAAATTATTCAGTTTTATTATCACAATAATCGTTCTCCTATTGCAACTTTTCTTAAATCCAAAAGAAAAACACTTTCCAGTCGACCTACGACCTTGACACCTATGAGCAATATTTTAGCTCTGGTTAAGAGCTATCTTTTTGCCATTGACCGATTGTGGCAAATGAAACAATTGAATTGTTGCGAGAAAAGTTTGGAGATTCGATTATTTCAAGAAATTGTGATATTGAATGGCCTCCAAGAAGTTGTAATTTAACACCATTAGACTATTTCTTGTGGGGTTATTCGAAGTCATTGGTCTTCCGAAATAAACCAAACTATCTTCAAGCTTTACACGTCAATACTGAACGTACCATTCATGACATTCGACTTGCTCAGTGGAAAAAGAGCTCGAAAATTGGGTTCATCGAATTCGTTCCTGCAGAAGAAGTCGTGTAGGCCATTTGAATGACGTTTTTTTAGAACTTAATTGTATCGATTGTACTTCACATTAAATAAAAAACTTTTGATTTTCCTTAACAATAAGTGTGTTCTTTTCAAAGAAATCATATATCACTCTTATTGGAAAACCCTGTAGAATTGAACCTTTATTGCCAAGTCCGTGTATTTTTTCGCTGTTGCGCAGTGTTTTTAGTCGCTACCACCATGAGAAAAATTGGCGAATTTACAACGCCCCTTTTGGTACTTCCACACAAATGGACCATTTTGCACCAAAAGTTTACATCTTATAACTTTAATACCAGTGAATAAAAATACTTGAAATATTGAAAAGTGGAATGCTTTTATAGTGCATATAGTCCAGTGAAAAAATTGGGGTTATTGCCACGCCCCTATTGGTACCTCCAACACATATTGAGAAAAAAATATTTCCCAATATTTCCCAATTTTATGGTGATTTAAGTTTTAAAAAAATGGAGAATAATTTATTTATTATTATATTATTAAATAATAAATTTAGTGTAACACATCGTAGTAGGGATCTATAAATCGACTAATCGATTAATCGACTTTTGATAGGAAGCATTCGAAATCGATTTTGTCGAAAAATCGATTTTCATTTCGATTTTTTTAGACTTTAACCCCTGTCGAAAGATATCAATGGAAAATCGGTTTCGTTTCGACGTTTGTCGATTTTTGCGAAAAAATTTAAATAATTGTTAATGAAAATTTAGTTTTTTCTAGAAAATTATGCCAAAATTACATATTTCGCCGAAATTAGATATATCTAGAAAACTATTTTAAGTGTATTTTTCTAGAAAATTTAGTTGAAATAGTATTCTTCTTTAAAATTACTTCGAAATAGTATTGTTCCAGAAAATTTTCTTCATCTGCCTTTAATAAAGCTAACGACCTTTAATCCGGCAGTGACCACTAATCAGGGATCATTGTCCTTTAAAAGGTTAACGCGCTCATCGACCTTTAATCTCTATGATTAAATTTCGTCGAAATTGTATGGAAATTTCGTCCAATTGTATGGAGATATTGTATAAAAATTATATTTCAGAAAATTTTCTAAAAGAAATGCAATTTTGAAAGATTCGCAGGTCCCCGCGAGCTCATTGGCCACTTATGATTTTTTTCATTTATAACTAAATTTATTATGTATTTAATTTAAGTTATTTCTGTGGAATCCCCTGCTTAAAAAGCTATCGATAAATCGATTTTTGGTCTCAACCATAGATCCCTACATCGAAGGGGCGACCTTAGATCCTATGTATGTTCGGCGGATAACCGGGAACGAATTTTTATCGAAAATGTTTCCAAAATTGGTATTTTATAAAAATTACGTCAAAACTATAAAAATATAGATATATCTAGAAAACTATTTTAAGTGTATTTTTCTAGAAAATTTAGTTGAAATAGTATTCTTCTTTAAAATTACTTCGAAATAGTATTGTTCCAGAAAATTTTCTTCATCTGCCTTTAATAAAGCTAACGACCTTTAATCCGGCAGTGACCACTAATCAGGGATCATTGTCCTTTAAAAGGTTAACGCGCTCATCGACCTTTAATCTCTATGATTAAATTTCGTCGAAATTGTATGGAAATTTCGTCCAATTGTATGGAGATATTGTATAAAAATTATATTTCAGAAAATTTTCTAAAAGAAATGCAATTTTGAAAGATTCGCAGGTCCCCGCGAGCTCATTGGCCACTTATGATTTTTTTCATTTATAACTAAATTTATTATGTATTTAATTTAAGTTATTTCTGTGGAATCCCCTGCTTAAAAAGCTATCGATAAATCGATTTTTGGTCTCAACCATAGATCCCTACATCGAAGGGGCGACCTTAGATCCTATGTATGTTCGGCGGATAACCGGGAACGAATTTTTATCGAAAATGTTTCCAAAATTGGTATTTTATAAAAATTACGTCAAAACTATAATTTTCTATAAAAAAATCGTTGAAAATTTTATATATATATATATAATCTTCAAAATTCTATTTTTCTAGAAAATTTCGTTAAAGTAAAATTTTTTAAATTTTGTCGAAAATATATTTTAATTGAAAAAATATATATTAATTAAAAAAAATTATCAAAGTCTAATTTTTCTAAAAATAATCGCTGAAAATTTCTTAAAATTTGAATTTTTCCTAAAAAATGTCTTCAAAATTGAATTTGTTGAAAAAAGTTGCCGAAAATACTTTCTTATTGAAAATTTTATTGATAAAAAGCTTTTCTAGAAAACTATATCAAAGCTCATTTATTCTAGAAAATTTCATTAAAATTGCTAGAATATTTCGTCGAAATTTAATTTTTCTAGAAAATTTTCGGTTTTTTTTGTCATTTTCCAGCATCGGCCTATGGCCAACATTTAGAATTTCCTTAGCAAAGCTTAAAATGGAAATATCTCGTTAAATAAGCCCCGTAGAAGGAAAAGTGGGAAATTTTGTTATCACAAAATTTTGGCCAAAATTTAGCAAAACGTAAAATGCAAATATCTCGTTTAATATGCCCCGTAGAAGGAAAAGGGCAAAATTTTGTTATCACTAATTTTTGGCCAAAATTTTGAATTTTGTTAGCAAAACTTAAAATGCAAATATCTCCTTAAATAAGGCCGTAGAAGAAAAAGGGCGAAATTTTGTTATTACTAATTTTTGGCCAAAATTTAGCAAAACTTAAAATAAGGAAAGGGCGAAATTTTGTTATCACTTATTTTTGGCAAAAATTTTTAATTTTGTTAGCAAAACAAAATGAAAATATCTCGTTAAATAAGGAATCTTTGTTAGAAGGAAAAGCGCGAAATTTTGTTATCACCTATTTTTGGCAAAAATTTTGAATTTTGTTAGCAAAACTTAAAATGCAAATATCTAGTTAAATAAGCCCCGTTGAAGGAAAAGGGCGAAATTTTGTTATCACAAATTTTTTGGCCAACATTTTGAATTTCCTTAGCAAAACTTAAAATGAAAATATCTCGTTAAATAAGCCCCGTAGAAGGAAAAGGGCGAAATTTTGTTATCACTAATTTTTGGCCAAAATTTTGAATTTCCTTAGCATAGAAGGAAAAGGGCGAAATTTTGTTATCAATAATTTTTGGCCCCGTAAAAGTAAATGGCGAAATTTTGTTATCACTAATTTTCGGCCTCGGGTCATCGCCCTTTAACGAGATCTATAAACCTTCAGTTAATTTTAAGAATTTTTTTAGAAAAATGTGATGTTAACAAAATTTCGTACAGAAATGCAATTCGACGTTTTTCTAGAAAAATGTAATTTCAACAACATTTTGCAAAAACGTAATTTTAAAAAAATTTTCTTGAAAAATTAATTTCCACGAAATATGAAATTTTACCAAAATATTTGATTTTAACCAAAAAAATTAAGAAAAAATGCAATTTTGGAGAATTTTTCTAAAAAAAAAAAATACAATTTCAAGAATTTTTCTAGAAAAATGTGTAGCACATTCCAGCATATGTAGGGCATGCGGGAAGGATGAGGAAACGTTAGAGCACTACCTTTGTCACTGCCCAACTTTCGCAAACATCAGATCCCCATTCTTAGGGGATGACTTTTTACTAGAATTAGTGTCATCAAATGGAAACCACTGAAAGACTATGTCAAGAGTACAGAGTACCTAAAATAATCTCCCAAGGCTGGACCATAAAATAATTAAAGCGCACAACAAGCCGACTATTGGCCTAGAAGTACGTCCAAGACCATGTGCCAGAATAAATCTACTTCCTCGTTCCAACCTAACCTTATTCGACAATCCCGTTAGTGATGTCTGAGTTTACATAATAACGGGTGTCGCTGCCGTGAATGTTTTAGTCAGGTTCTACCCTTCCGTCACATATTAAAAGATTGGACCTCCACATTTTTTTAATAAATATAAAAGCTAAACTAAATTCTGTTGGTCATGCCTATAGTTTTGTCCCACACTGTAGTTGATGTGAATCTGAATGTGTAAACAAATTTCATATGTTTACAATGAAAATTCACTTAAGCATTTCATTTCTTACACTAACGAATGATATGGAAGAGAAAATCTCTACAACGACCGACCGACTCTCTACTATGGGCGGCGGCATCCCTTGACGGGCCCTTGTACGAGTATTTTGTTCTTTTTGTGGATTCGTTCGTTTAGCGTGGATGAATGAATGTCGTTGATGGTGCGCCTAGTCGCAGTGGCGATGCACTCACTGTATGGGAAATGTCATAAATACACGAAGGATTAAGTTGAGTGACAACTGTCATTCGTGTGTAACGAAAATATGAAAAATGTTTAATAAATTCAAAATTTTAATAATGCAGAACAATTTTCTTTTTCATTATTTAAAGATGCTTCTGCAGAATAAATACATTGTGTGATGCTACGAGTACTACATCGACTATTCCAAGCATTCCCTTTTGGAGTTCTCGTGGCTACGAGATGGATACATCGCATATGAGTGTTATTTATCTTGTTTAATGATTTTAGCATTTTCGGTTTTTTTTTAATTTTGTTAATTCAAATTATTTTTAAACAAATTCACGTAATTTTGAAATGGTTGCATGAGTTTTATTGCTGAATTATGCGTTTGTGTATCTATTAGTGGGGTTTGTGGTTATTAACCCAAAATTTATTTTGGAGGATGGTGAATAGTCATCTCTTAGCATCGTGGGCTTTGGACATGTTGTACATCTTAAACAGAATGTCCGCTGGCGACCTACGTTAGCACAGTGGTTGCAAAACGTCTTTCTTGAGAAATAATTCTTGAAATTATTTTTATCGTCGAGAGAATAGTGGGTGGCCCTTGCAGAGTGAAAAAACTATAAATGGCTATGTTTCCTTGAATGGGCGCTCTAGAGCAAAAAAGTAATCACTTTAGACAACACAAAATGTTGATAATTTAGGGGAATTGGCAGCACTTTTCCTGTAACATGATTTCTAAGCCGCAACCCTTTTCTCTAACAGGTTATCTGCAATTGTTTAGACAAATATCGAGCTCAGTAAAGTAGAAGTCTACGCATAAGCGAACAAGAATTACTTGAGGGTCTTCACTTCATTATTATTTTAGGAATATTATCCTAGTTTAGATAATACTACTGTTCGCCCAATACTGCTATACGGCATTGTGGTATGGTGGACGGCAAATGATAAGGGATCAATCACCAGTCAATTAATTATGGTTCAGAGAACTGCCTGCCCAAGCATATGTGCGGTTTTTAGGACTACAAGATTAAGCTTTGTCTCTACAAGTCTTACTATATCTACTGCCGAATTTTATTGTACCTAGACTTTTGATTAAGCTGTGTGTCAATGTGGAGGTACAAGTCCTACGGCCACATGAGGATATCACACTGTGCTACTTTGGTTACCGACCGAGTGGACTACATACCAGCGGTGTACATCTTCGAAATGAACTTTGTCACTATGGACCTGCCAGAGGGTATTGGGTTGCCAGAATACCGAGAAATATAAACTAGTTCCACTTCTATACAGGTGGTTCGAAGCTTGATGAGAAGGTTGGATTCGAATTCCACTGTAAAGAAAATAGTCTTGATATAGCTCACATACTACCATACGCTTGCAGTGTCTAACAAGCCGAAATAATGGCAAACGAAGTCGCAAAGAGGCTGAGTCGCAACATAGTTGTTGTTATAGCAGTATAGGTTTTATTGTCCATTAGGTGTTGTTTGATTCGCTCTCTGTTGTAGATTTTGCTGTATTGGTCTCCAGGCCAATGAAGGTGCTGCTTCCATTTGGATGGGTCCAAAGAGTCCTGGGAACAAATTGAGTAGATTTGACAGGGTAGTTGAACAGGTGTAGTGTGGTCTCTGGTTGCATGCGGGAGAGTGTTCAACGTGTTGCCATAAATTCTCGCCCAATACGAATTAAGCCGGCTACAACAGCCTGATCATATGTCGCCTACACCTCTTGCACTGCTGCATTTTTTATGGTCAAATATGCAAAAATCTAGCTTTTTAACTCACAAAAAAAAAACTAAAAACTATGAATACTTCACGGCGCCACCTAAATGAAGCTTCTGTCGAAAGTTCATTAGAAAAAAACAGCATCTACACACGCGGAGATTCGCTTCATGCTGAAAAACATCTGTTTTGTAGGGCAGCGTTCACCCCTTCGATTAAATACAGGGTTGAAATTTTGCATTTTTGCACCGCGCAAGTGCGACATTTTTTACAAAAGAAAAGGAAACCCTTTCACAGTGCAGCATTTTTTTACAAACGAAAACCATTTTTGGGGCGAAGCGCAGAACAAATTTAGCATTTGCAGAAAAAAGCTGCACTTGTCTGACGTGGTAAATGGGGCCTGCCTGTTCTCTTTAATCTATGGTTCTCTGTTGTAGCGTTGGTCCTCGCGCTTTAGATCACGAAGGTATTTGCTGTTCTGTCCGGGAGGTTGTACCCTATCCACAAGATTTGTTGGGATGGCTATGACTGTAGTATCCAAACAGATACTGGTTTGACTGCATAATCTTCTTCTCCTCATGTAGGTGGTCCACAGAAGACATGAGGAGGCACCATGTCGTAGTTCTTAGGGCGACAGTTTGGCAGGTCTGCATGTTCTTCGGCTGCGTCTCGCTCACATTCGGTGTTTACACAAGTGCTTTAAGTAATCACAGACCGACCCCGCGTCGTCATTTACTCCATTCACAAACCACCCTCGACTGCTGCATTTCTTTACACGAAATGGCTGATTAGTTAAACATATACCTCATATGGGTACCTAGGAGTAGCGGTATCCCGGGGAACTGCAAAGCCGATGAACTTGCTGGGCTTTATAAATTCTCGAAGAGTTTGTATATATTGGTGCGACACTGTCCACATACAACCTTTGGCTTAGGCAAGAGGTAGTTCAATGAGAGATGAAGAGATGAGATGGTAGCTACACAAATCTGGCCAAGATGCGATATAATAAGGTTAAAATATCTCCTCGCTCTGGAGATTAAAAACTGTCTGTTAGCGTCAGTTCTGACGGACACCCCAGGCGTTTGAGGATTTAGTCCAATAACTTCTGCAGAAGTCCCGGTACCGATGTTCGTATTATTTCTAAATTTGTGTACCAAACAGATAGGTTTCAATGAGGGGCAACTGGGCCGGTGGTAGAGCTAGGGACATCAATTGTTCTACGTGAACTTGTAACGTCGGCTGTCACCCTAACCTAACCTAGTTATAACCAAAATGATTTGCAGACCAAAAAAACATGCAAACAAACTAACTTTAAATGGTTATATCTTCTTAAAAGTAATCAACCAAAAAAAATGGTCTCGTTTTTTCGTCCTTCATATGGCAGCTATAAGAAAACATATGTACATAAGTAAACAAATCCCCAAATTTCAGCCCAATTGGTGAATACTTGTATATAAAATTATTATACAGTCGACTCCGCTTAACTTAAAATGGAAAACTGCACCAAATTTTTCAGTTGTCCGGTTTTTCGTAAAACCGTAGTTCGGATAACTGAAACATATTTCACTTATCCGAATTACGCTTAAGTGAACATTTTTTCAGTTATACGATCTAAATAAAAAAAATCAAACTTATATATATGGGTACAATTTTTTTTAAAATTTTAAATAAAACTCTTATTATAAAAAAAACCCACTTTAATTAAAACACTTATGGTGATTTCGTTTCTGGAAAAAGTGCAACATTTTCTTTGACTTTTGCTTGCAAACTGCATTTTTTAACACATTTTTGAAGCTTGAAAATTGGAGTTAAGTTAAATTCGAAGAACTACATTATTTCGACTTAAAAGGTGAAAATATTTTCTAGTAAATTCAGCCATATCAAAAAGGTACATGTGTTTTGGTACAGTAGTTCTTGGACAAATGTATATTCAGTGTTCCCAACTCTTCCGAGTCAAAAATCACTACCGAACACCTGTGCAGAAACCACCACAAAACCACTACCAACCAAATATAAAAACGCCAAAAATCGCTGTGAGAAAATAACAAAATCTCCCAAAAACGCTAACACTGACAAAAATGTTAACCATGAATTATTTTTAAAAACACCAACAAAATATTTTTGAATTCAATTAATTTTTTAAACTTTTAGATAATGTTTGTAACATTTTTCTATGAAAACATATATAAGAACTTTTATTTATAACATAAATGTTACAGTCTATTTTGTTTTCCATTCTTAGGTTTAAATTATTAATAAATGATTTGTTCTTGGCCAAATAAAATAGAATAACTTTCCTCTATGTCTTCTGGCCATAATATTGATTGTGTATAAAATTTTGATTTCTAAACGTTTCATTGGCATTTATTTTTAAACATAAATTATTGGGTATTTTATACTTCGAGCAAACTTTAACACATATTTTATTTGTGTTAAAGAATTTAGTGTATTTAAAGACATTCGGTTCCTAAGTCCTGAATCACACGAGGCAATTTTTACCAAGCAAGTGTCTCCTAAAAACTTTGACACGTGCTTGGATTCAGGACTAACTTTGTTCACAAATCAATGAACCAAATCAAATTCAAAGAACCAATGGAGAAACATAAATGAAAGCGACATCGTTTTTACATTCTATGTGCTCTAAAGAGTGCGACGATACGTTGCGTAAAATACATGAATTTTTTAATGTCGCCGTCATTTTGCATTTTTCGCCGATGTATGTAAAAAATCACTAAAAGCGCTACAAAAAAATGTTAAAAATGCTTTACAAAACAGTGGTATTTGGAGATCAAAAATCACCACAAGTAGCGGAAAAATCACCAAGTTGGCATCGCTGTGTATATTATTTTAGGTATTACATATTTGTAAATATAGTCTCTTATATTTGTTTGAGTCACATTATTTAAAGCCGATTGGGACGTTATATATTCAAGGTCATCTAACTTATTACGGGCCTTAACATTGTCGAAAAGAGTCTTTAAGAATATGAATATATTTTACGTCTTCGTTTACCGTAGGATTAAATAGAAAGAATATGGATTCGTCAGTATCAATATGATTTCGCATTTTTTGACAAACCGCTTTTTTTCGAACCGGCCTATTTTTTCAGAGAGTATGTGATTCAGGGTTTTGTAAGGCAATATAAAACCAGTAAGGAAAGGCAGAATGTCGGGCGGGGCCGACTATATAATACCCTACACCTCCCTAACAATGCGATAAGGGTCATTGCCATAATAATTTGGAATAATTGGTAAATGGGTAGAAACGTATTATCTAATTCTGAAACGATAATCGCTAAATTAAGCAATATTCGTTCCTAAAGTGAGAAACATCTTTCTGGAAAATTTTAATGATCGGAAGTAAAATACAACTTCTATAGCGGTTTGATACCAAATCAGGAGGAACATATATATGGAGCTTTAATATAAATCTGAACCGATCTTCCCTGAATACTTACTCATGTAAAAAGACCTCCTTCTGTCGAATTTCGTACTGATCGGATATAAAATACAGTCTCTACAGCGCTTAGATGTCAAATCGGGGGTAACATATATATGGGAGCTATATCTAAATCTGAACCGATTTTCTCCAAATTTGGCAGTATTCCTTCATGTAATAAGAAACCTCTTTCTGCCGAATTTCGCACTGATCGGATATAAAATACAGTTCTTACAGCGCTTACAGGTCAAATCGGGGGTTAAATATATATGGGGGCTATATCTAAATCTGAACCGATTTCTTCCATATTTAATAGTGTTCATCCATATAATAAGAAACCTCTTTCTGCCGAATTTCATACTGATCGGATATAAAATACAGTTTTTACAGCGCTTACATGTCAAATCGGGGCTAACATATATATGGGGGCTATATCTAAATCTTAACCGATTTTAACCAAATTCAATAGGGATCGTCCTTGGGCCAAAAAAAAAGATATGTGTAAAGTTTCGTCGAGATCGGACCATAATTGCGACCTGTACTTTGATTACAAGAATACATGCACAGACGGACAGACAGACGGACATAGCTGAATCAACTCAGAAAGTGATTCTAAGTCGATCGGTATAATAAACGATGGGTCTATTTCTTCTCCTTTTGGGTGTTACAAACAAATGCACAAAGTTATAATACCCTGTACCACAGTGTGGTGTAGGGTATAAAAACGCGTTTTCAATTGAATTTGTAATAAACAGAAGTGGAACTCTTTCCTTGAGCATTTTTTTCTGACGGCTTTTCTACCCAGTTTTGTCTACCCTTGTTTAACAGAGCAGACTCGTCATTTTTTTCACCATGAACTTTTTTAAAATTTATATTTTCCCTCGTCTTTCATCTTTCGAGCCAACATTAAACATCACATTCACACAGTTTTGTGAGCCATCACTGCCCAGTGCTTCAACTCATTCTCCGTGGCTTCGAAAGGTTTCCAATTTTCCAAGCTTATTACTCGAAGTTCTCTGCCCTTTGAAGCCAAGCTGTTTGCCCGTTCATTTCCAATCACTCCGTTGTGTCCTGGTACCCAGCAAATACGTAATTGACCTGGCTGAGTAATCATTTATCGTATTTGCATACATCTCTATAATACTTGATTCGATTTTCGGTCATTGAACTCCCAATATTCGCCGAAGATTAATAGTTCTTACAGTGGTTTTACATGTTTCACATCCATACGAATTTTTGTGTTTCTACTTTGTTTGTAAATTCTCGTATCTATATCGTAGTAGAAAGGTATATCCAAGTTCTTCACATTTTGTAGATGTTGGTAAGAAAATATTACGTGAAAAAATATTGTCGAATGGTTTCTGATGTTATTTTCAAAATTTGTTGTTTGGAGGTGTACGGCAAAATATTGGAAGTGGGACGTGACATACAACTTTATGAGAAGCCCTATATTAAGCGAATGTGGTTCTGCCTAAAGATGTTAAGCCTTCCACTCACAGACAGAACCTTCCACCAACGGAACTTGTTTCTGCTTTTTTTGGAAAATGGATCAAATTGACTTGTAATCGTTAATTTTCTATGTTCTCGTCTTTGAAGACTCCTAATCAACGGGACAGCATTTTTGTAGAATACTTGGAATATACCAGAAGAGTTGATCACATATGAACCATCTACGAACTTATAATTTCTTGGGAGAAAATATTATTGGGTATACAAAAGTTGGCGGATCTAACGAGCGCTAAAACTAAGAGTTATGGAACTAGTTTATTTAGTTCCATGTAGTGAACAGTTCCATAAAACTAGGCCAAGTCAACTCGAATAAACAGTATTCTATCTTCGTTGAAAGAGATTGGGGGTAGGATAACGCAGAAGATGTTGCACATAGGTTATTGCACATAAACATGGGTTCTTATACGTCTTATTGTACACAGGTTGCATACCACGGTTGTAAGACCCCTAATGCTCTACCAAGTTATTGTTTGGTGGACAGTACTCGAAAAAGTCTAGCTACTGTTATATACTGAGACGATCCGAAAAATGAAACTTTGATAACGTTATTACATTTGCTGCATCTGGATATTCTAGGTAGAGTGATCAAAACCGGTTTAAAATAAACCGGCCCACCGGTTTTTTGCTTCCACCGTCCCCGGTTTTTCTCAAAATCATGAATTTCGAACAACCGGTGCAACCGGTTTTTTCGTTTGTTTCCACCGGTTTTCCGGTTTTTTTATTATCACTAAAATATTAAAAATTATTTACAACTTTATATACAAAATATCACAAATTAAGATAATAATATGAAAGATCTCCTTATATGGACTAAAAAGACTCGGCAACTTTGCTAGAATCCGAAGCCATTCACCAATTTCTTTACAAATTACAAAAATTTAAAGAAAATAAATGACTCATACGCGAAGAAGTTATGTGAAAAGTAAACGCATTCTCCCACTTCCAAACCGAAACAAAAACAAGTAAGAAAATTTCATTTGGGTAAACCGACTAGTGTATACTCTTATATATTTATATGTATACTCGTATATACCCACCTGCACTAAGGTGTGTATATAAAATATATATGTATTAAGATTTAATACCTCTATCAAATATTCTATTTAATATCCCGAAATATTAATATTTACTTGACTGAACTACATAAGGGGAATTTCATGTCAAGTGAGTTAATTTTTAAAAGGGATGTCTTCTGTCGGGATGAAAATTGCACCAAGTAGCCCTATCAGATAGTAGTTATGAGACACAATTCCAACGAAATCGGTTATGGACATTCCGAGTTGGAGGGTGTCAAATATTGACATTTTTGTCAAACGGTTGTTTTTCCCATCTGAAATGCTAAAATGTTTGGTTGAACGTTAATTTTTTTTTCAGAGTTTTATATTTATTTTGATAGATCAACAGGTCCCATCCCATGAATAGGTCACAAAGCTTTTAAAGGAAATTATCTAAGCTTTCTTTTGAGAAAAAAATCAAAAATTAAAACATAGGTTTTTACCAAAATTTCAAAAAAGTTTAATTTTGCAAAAAAGTAATGAAAATATATTTGCTAATTTTTTTAAAAGCAATTTTCATACTGCAATTTTCATACTGTTTTCTTTTGCAGAAAAAAACCGGTTCTACCGGTTTCCCCGGTTTTCTTCGAAGAAAAAAACCGTCCACCGGTTTTTAATTTTTCAAAAAAACCGGTTTTTTGATCACTCTAATTCTAGGTAAATAAGTAGCCACGGAACTGAAATAAGTGACCATGTTTCTAGCGACCCAACGTTGCAAGACAAAAATTTTATGTTCACACGGTTGTACGTTCACTGGGTTGCATTTTTCTGACAATATTATCCGATCTGGCAATCGTCTATACATAGCTTTCCTGTTCTTCTTGGGGGTAATGCATTTAAGGAGAAACCGTTATTAATATATGCATAAGTCTGACACGCCAAGAGCCATGAAAAATATTCCAAAGAAAATCTTGCTGTTATTTGGATGTCAAATAAAAAAACTTGGATGACAGCAAAAATTTTTTAGCAATTTAAAAGTTACGTTTGCCCTGAGGTTAAAAATGATTGTGGACAAAAACAACTTGTTCCATAAAATACTTTTTGTTGATAATGCATCAAGCCATACGATTAATTTAGACAATGTAAACGAGATCATAGACATTGTTTTCTTCCCTCCAAATACGAATCTTATCCGTCTCGAATCTTATAGGTCTCTTATCCAGCCAGATCAGGGTGTTATTACCGCTTTTAAAAAATATTACCTACGTCGGATTCCGACTCTGAAATTCGAGAACTTATATACAGATGGTTCCAAACTTATCAATTAAGTGGGCTAAATGTATTTTCGAAGGAACTTGGACTATCCATTCCAAAATGATCACAAAATTCATTTTTATATCTGTAAAGTGAGGTTTAAATCTAAGACTTTCCGAATAGATCATAGTCATAAAAGTACTTTGGAAATTCAACTTTATTCCATAGTAAAAAAAGTGATCCGACAAAAAATGTTTACAATAAATAAATATTATTTTCTCAAACAATTTTCACTCAATTCTTGAGCGAAACTCCATTAAAACTCAACATATTTTTTCCTTATCATTTAAACAACATTGTATGAACTGAGCGGGCGGGTACATTTAGGATGCTGGAGCCGCGAACACTATCATTTAGGGTAATATCCTGGGGAATTGGTGCACTGTAAAAGAGAAATAAAATTACAATTTTATAGAGAGAGTAAAGATATTACACAAAAACTCCCAGAAAAGCAACTCAAATTGCCTATTAAAACAATGTTGTAGCGATGCTGGAACAACGATGAGAGTTGGATAAGTGCGATATGACAGACAGATGCATTCGCATTCTTTTCTGAGGGACGGAGGGTTGGGGTTTACTCTCAAGTGTATAGGCCGGCCGGCAAGAAAATAAAACATAAAACTATTAACAATTTTGTCTAGAGATTTACGCAAATACCCCAGCAAATATCCACTTAGGAAAACGAGGTACAACTAATAATTGTGGCTTTGGGAATGAAAGATCACTTTATCATTCCTTAAGGCTTCACATATAACATTCTTAGAGTGCTAACCACTCTTCCCATACCAAACCTCTGCTTAAAGAATCATAAACATAAATTTCTCAAATATTACTTGTCCTCAAGTGTAATGAAATCTTAAAGACACCGAAGAAGACGGAGAATAATACGATTATGGCGTTGAAGTTGCAACTGAAGGAGCGATCATAAATTGTCGAGTACTTAACACATATGTCTGCGTCAACACGCGTTAATGGATCTTTTAATAAAAGACATTGTCGACACCCAAAACCACTTTGGACAAACTGGCACCCAGAGAAAGTGAAACCACCCAAAAAAGTACTGCATTGCCGTACTTGGCTCACAATGAAGGATCCGTGCCACGCGCCATATGCCGTGCAACCCCAACTCTTTCCAAGCAATTTCCAACATTGTTTCACTTACCTATTAAATATAATTACAACAATTGTGCCATCCGGTCGCTGAAATCCCACTGCATCCAAAGTCTTCTGACGACTCGACACTTTCAAATCGATACGTTTGGAATCCGGCCAAATGAATTTTGAAAAATGTCCAATTCCATAATATATCGGTTGTTTGTAGAATTCAGCGTAAGCTATTAACAATTTCGATTAATTTGATTTCAAAATAAATCTAATTCAACACTTACTTGTTGTATTCACCACTATGGGTGCATCAACGTAATTTTGCACATAGTTCGGTCCACCCTGTTCGTTCAGCATGAGATTCCAATCAATCCAACCATTGAAATTATGTTGCAAATCTTGCAGGAATGCTTTTATGTATTGTTCTCCACGTTCCCAAGAACCCAATTCGGGTCCATGAGTTTGCCAGGGCTTGTCGCCCACGCAGGACTCAGTGTTCAGCAAAAGTTTGCCAGGAAATGATTGCATTGTATTGTCAATAAGTTCAGGACCGAAAACATCATCCCAATACCAATGCACCGCCAATCCATCGAGATATTTTAAAGCGGCGGGGTTTGTGGCATTCATCTGGAAAAATATAAAATTTAAATCTGCTAATTAATCTATCTATGGACGAATTATGTGCAATAATATCTATCATCAATGAAACTAACTTGTTCCTTATAATTTCGATACTCTATCACAAAGTTTGCTGGTTAAACTAAATTGTTTTCCCCGGAAAACTTCGAAATGCACTTTTTTTACTGAGAAAGAAATTAATAGGCCTCTTTCTGGGCATATATTTTTCTTGTAGAAGTTGAGCTGTAGCTTGTCTCGTTACTTTTAAAAAACGACACAGTGGGAGTAATTAAAAAAGGGAAAAATAATGCGGCCGTTTCTTAACCAGGGAAATTAAAATTGGGAATCCTATGGTATACAGGGGCGGAGCTTCAAGGGTTCAAAGATAACCAGCACGGGTGTAGAAAATGTTTAAGCGCGTATAACTTCTGTCTTTGTCGTTTGTTTCGAACAATGTTTGTACCACCACACCACACTGCAGTCCAGGGTATTATGAGGTTGTGCATTTGTCTGTAACACCTAAAAGGAGAACAGATAGACCCATCGTTTATTATACCTATCGACTTAGAATCGCTTCCTGAGATGATTTAACCATGTCCGTCCATCCGTCTGTAGATATATCGGTGTATTTATGGTCCGATTGTGACGAAATTTAGCACAGTGCTCTTTTTTTTTTGACCAAGGACGATCCCTATTGAAATTGGTCAAAGTCGGTTCAGATTTACATATAGCTCCCATATATATTTACCTCTGATTTGATATGTACATATGCACTGTATAATAGAGTGGCTTCATTTATGAGGACGAAAAAAGTTCGCGCTGTTCAAAGCTTATATGAAATTTCGGTTCTCCGATTGTCAAATTAGGGGCTATTTTCTGTTTGAATAACATCTAAAAATCAGGATTTCCTTTAATGAAATTGTCAACTTTTATTACGTTTATGAATTGACCATTAGACATTAAAATCTGTATCTTTACTTATGGGGCGACGTGACTTTCTTTAAACAAATGCAGTATAAAGTCACTTTTTTTCTCAATTTTAATGCAATTATTGGTGCATTTTTTACAAAATCGGTAATAATTCCTAAAATTTTGGTCGGATTTTCTCTTTTTATGGCTCGTTATAGTACTGCTGATATCTAGATTTAAATTTTATAAAAAAATTACCATTTCAAGGCGGTAAACATTTTATTTGGTTGTTGGTCCCAAATGGGGTAAAGCGAATTATTTGACATAAATATGATCCTATAAGTATTATTTTAACCTCAAAAGCTGAAATTATCACGAAGATAGCCATTTTGTAAAATTTATTCGAAATAAGTGCAGAAATCCAGAACAAATG
The DNA here is from genome assembly GCA_963930755.1 of Eudasyphora cyanicolor. Taxonomy (NCBI): domain Eukaryota; kingdom Metazoa; phylum Arthropoda; class Insecta; order Diptera; family Muscidae; genus Eudasyphora; species Eudasyphora cyanicolor. The sequence goes on from OZ005734.1 coordinate 190,914,494, forward strand.
TAATATTTCTGGACTTTGAATTTATATTTTCACTTAAATTTGAAGAATTTTATAGAAATATGTACAAAATGTCAAAATTCTTAAAAAATTCAGTTTTCGAGGTTGAAATAATGTGTGTAGGATAATTTTTATGGAAATTAATTCGCTTTAACCCATTTGGGACCAACAACCAAATAAAAAGTTTACGGCTTTTAAAGGGTTAATTTTTATAAAAATTAAATCTAGACATCAGCAGTTCTATAACGAGCCACTGTTGGTGTTGATCAAAGCTTATATGCAAATTTGGTTTGTTTTAAGTATATTAGCCAAATATGTTGTTTCTGTTTTATTGCAATTTTAATGCAATTTTTTATGCATTTTTAAACCAGTAAGGAAAGGCAGAAAGTCGGGCGGCGCCGACTATATAATACCCTACACCTCCCTAACAATGCGATAAGGATGATTGCGATAATAATTTGGAATAATTGGTAAATGGGTAAGAACATATATATGTGGACATACCTAATTCTGAACCGATAATCGCTAAATTAAGCAATATTCGTTACTAAATTGAGAAACATCTTTCTGGGGACTTTTGTAATGATCGGAAGTAAAGTACAACTTCCATAGCGCTTTGTAACCAAATCAGGAAGAACATATATATGGAGGTTATATATAAATCTGAATCGATTTTCCCTGAATACTCATTCATGTAAAATATAAACCTCTTTCTGTCGAATTTCGTACTGATCGAATATAAAACACAGTCTCTACAGCTCTTAGATGTCAAATCGGGGGTAACATATATATGGGGGCTATATCTAAATCTGAACCGATTTTCTCCGAATTTGGCAGTATTCCTTCATGTAATAAGAAACCCCTTTCTGCTGAATTTCGCTGTGATCGGATGCAAAATACACTTTCTACAGCGCTTGAATTTCAAATCGGGGGTAACATATATATGGGAGTTATATCTAAATCTGAACCGATTTTCTCCGAATTTGGCAGTATTCCTTCATGTAATAAGAAACCTCTTTCTGCCGATTTTCGCACTGATCGGATATAAAATACAGTTTTTACAGCGCTTACATGTCAAATCGGGGGTAACGTATATATGGGGGCTATATCTAAATCTGAACCAATTTCTTCCAAATTTAACAGTGTTCATTCATATAATAAGAAACCTCTTTCTGCCGAATTTCATACTGATCGGATATAAAATAAAGTTTTTATAGCGCTTACATGTCAAATCGGGGCTAACATATATATGGGGGCTATATCTAAATCTGAACCGATTCTACCCAAATTCAATAGGGATCGTCCTTGGGCCAAAAAAAAGATATGTGTAAAGTTTCGTCGAGATCGGACCATAATTGCGACTTGTACTTTGATTACAAGAATACATGCACAGACAGACGGACAGACGGACAGACAGACGGACATAGCTAAATCAACTCAGAAAGTGATTCTAAGTCGATCGGTATAATAAACGTTGGGTCTATTTCTTCTCCTTTTGGGTGTTACAAACAAATGCACAAAGTTATAATACCCTGTACCACAGTGTGGTGTAGGGTATAAAAATCGGAAACGATTTCCACAATTTTGAGCCGATTTTCACTTTTCATGGCTTGTTATAGAACTGCTGATCTCTAGATTTTATTTTTATAAAAAATTAACCCCTTCAAGGCCGTAAACTTTTTATTTGATTGGTAGCGCCAAAAAGGATTAAAGCGAATTTATTGCCATAGAAATGATCCTACACCCTTATTTTAAACTCAAAAGCTAAAATTTATAAGAAGTTGGACTTTTTGTGAAATTTTCTTTAAAATTGCTCAAATTCAAGTGAAAATAAAAATCCTAAGACGATACATACATATCGATACCTCCATTCTAAAGTATGCTAAGTGCACAAAGTTAGTTTTTCAGGAGAGGCGATCAAAGTTTGATGAATTTTTTTAATTTGTGTGGAATACCTTTTTTAATGGGAATCGAATGACCTGTACTGTTTTGTGAATAACTTTTGATATGGTTGACGAATAAACACCAAATTTTGACTGAATATAATTTGGAATATTTCGACGTTAAAAATGTCATCTCCCTAAAAACATGCTAGTCGACTTAGCATGTTTTAGAATGGAGGTATCGATTTAACCATTGTTTAGGCACATATTTCGAAAAAAAATTAACAAAATACCTATTTTCGTGATAATTTCAGGTTCTGAGGTTGAAATAATGCGCATAGAATCATGTTTATTGCAATCAATTCGCTTTAACCCATTTGGGACCAACAATCAAATAAAAAGCTTACGGCCTTAAAGGGGTCAATTTTTCATATAAATTGTGGAAATTGTTTCCGATTTTTTAAAAAATGCACTAAAAATTGCAATAAAATCGAGAAAAAAGTGACTACATTACAATTTTTTCCCCTCACCTTAGAGAGTAGGGTATACGAGTATATCGTTTGCTACGAACCAAATGTGTAACACATCGAAGGAGTGACCTAAGACCCTAAGTATGTTCGGCGGATAACCGTTTTGCGTTATTTTAAGTCGGATTAGCAATGTCCGTCCGTCCGTCTGTCCGTCTGTCTGCTGGCTGGTGCGCACAATAACTCTCGAAAGGAGTAACCGATTGACTTCAAATTTGGTATGTGGTAATATTTTCTCTATCACTGGCTAAGTTCGAAGATGGGCCATATTGGGCCACTCGTACTATAGCGTGATCCATTTCGAGGTTCCCTACTTTTTATAAAGAAAACCAGTAAGGAAAGGCAGAAAGTCGGGCGGGGCCGACTATATAATACCCTACACCTCCCTAACAATGCGATAAGGGTCATTGCCATAATAATTTGGTCATATCGGGAGTAACGTATATATGGGGGCTATATCTAAATCTGAACCGATTTCTTCCAAATTTAACAGTGTTCATTCATATAATAAGAAACCTCTTTCTGCAGAATTTCATACTGATCGGATATAAAATAAAATTTTTACAGCGCTTACAAGTCAAATCGGGGGTAACGTATATATGGGGGCTATATCTAAATCTGAACCGATTTTCTCCAAATTTAGCAGTATTTCTTTATGTAATAAGAAACCTCTTTCTGCCAAATTTTGCACTGATCGGATATAAAATACAGTTTTTACAGCGCTTACATGTCAAATCGGGGGTAACATATATATGGGGGCTATATCTGAATCTGAACCGATTGTCTCCGAATTTAGCAGTATTCCTTCATGTAATAAGAAACCTCTCTTTGCCGAATTTCGCACTGATCGGATATAAAATAACATTTTTACAGCGCTTATATGTCAAATCGGGGGTAATGTATATATGGGGGCTATATCTAAATCTGAACCGATTTCTTCCAAATTTAACAGAGTTCATTCATGTAATAAGAAACCTTTTCCTGCGGCATTTCATACTGATCGGGTATAAAATAAAGTTTTTACAGCGCTTACATGTCAAATCGGGGCTAACATATATATGGGGGATATATCTAAATCTGAACCGATTTTAACCAAATTCAATAGGGATCGTCCTTGGGCCAAAAATAAGATATGTGTAAAGTTTCGTCGAGATCGGACCATAATTGCGACCTGTACTTTGATTACAAGAATACATGCACAGACAGACGGACAGACAGACAGACAGACAGACGGACAGACGGACATAGCTAAATCGACTCAGAAAGTGATTCTAAGTCGATCGGTATAATAAACGATGGGTCTATTTCTTCTCCTTTTGGGTGTTACAAACAAATGCACAAAGTTATAATACCCTGTACCACAGTGTGGTGTAGGGTATAAAAACACAGAAAATTCAAATTGAATGGGGAATATTTATTATCATTTGAGAGAACATTCTTTGGCATTTATTTTTTGAAGATTATGTCTGTCAAATGTTGGCAGCGGCTACGCTTCAGATGGTCCATCCGTTGAGTCCAATTTTCTATGACTCGTTCGAGCATTTCGACTGGTAACTGGCGAATGACATGCGTGATGTTTTGTCCAAGGCCTGAATCGAAGCGGGTTTGACCGCCTAATCTTTAGACTTTACATATCGCCACAGGAAAAAGTCTAACGGTGTGATATCACACGATCTTGGTGGCCAATCGACCGGCCCAAAACGTGAAATTATCTGCTCACCGAAGTGTTCTCTCAATAAATCCATTGATTGATGCGATGTGTGGGAAGTGGAGCCGTCTTGTTGAAACCAAATGTCGCCGAGATCACGAGCTTCAATTTCAGGCATCAAATAGTCGGTTATGGTTATCATGGCACGATAACGGTCGCAATTGACGGTTACGTTCTCACCGGCATCATTTTTGAAGAAATATGGACCCATGATTCCGGTACGTTGGATCGGGAATCGGTCAAAGGCAAAAAGATAGCTCTTAACGAGAGCTAAAATATTGCTCATGGGTGTCAAGGTCGTGGGTCGAATGGAAAGTGTTTTTTTTGGATTTAAAAAAAATGGACTTAGCGAAATTGGCGAACGATTATTTACGCAATAATTTGTAAACGTTGTTCAGGCGTAAGTCTTTCCAAGATGAAATGCCAAACAATACTTAACGAAAATAACATGACAGCATGACACGATTCACACGTGGTCTGTCAAAAAAAGGCTATTGAAAAAAGTATCTCTACTTGGATCACCCGTTAGTACCTCCCCCACAAAGGGTTAACATTTAGTGAAATATTGATTTTATAATAACTTCTATACTACTTATTTGAATCCTCTGAAATTCTACACATAGTATTAGTTTATAAGTCACTATTACCTCGAGAAAATGGGCGAAGTTGCCACGCCCCTTTTGGTACCTCCCACACAAATGAACCTTTTTGTACCAAAAGTTAACAGCTTTTAACTTTAATACCAGTGCATACAAGTACTTGAAATTTCGTACAGTGCTACGCTTTTATAGTCCCTAGAGTATAGAGAAAAGTGGCCGAAATTGGCACGCCCCTTTTTATACCTCCCACACAAATGGACCATTTTACACCAAAAGTTAACAGCTTATAACTTTAATTCCAGTGCATACATATTCCTGAAATTTTGTACAGTGTAATGCTTTTATATTACCTAGAGTCCAGAGAAAAATGGCCCGCCCCTTTTGGTACCTCCCACACAAATTGACCTTTTTGTACAAAAAGTTAACAGCTTTTAACTTTAATACCAGTGTACACAAGTACTTGAAATTTCGTACATTGCAATGCTTTGATAGTACCTAGAGTCGAGAGAAAAGTGGCCGTAATTTTCACGCTCCTTTTGGTACCTCCCACACAAATGATAACAGCTTATAACTTTAATATTTACCAGCTCATATAAATACTTGAAATTTTGTACATAGTACTTAGAGTCCTAAGAAAAGTGACTGTTCGGACGCCCCTTTTGGTACCTCTCACACAAATGGACCACTTTGTACCAAAAGTAAACAACTTTTACAGGACACACATGCTTACAAGCACACCTACATAGGATAGGAGTTGTAGATGACAGCATATGTAGGGCATGCGGGGAGGATGACGAAACGTTGGAGCATTTCCTCTGCCACTGCCCAGCGTTCGCCAACAATAGATCACGTTTCTTAGGAAATGATGCTATACCAGACTTGACCCAACTTAGGGGCGTAGACTGGAAGAAGATTAAGGACTATGTCGACAGTACAGAGTTCCTAAAATAGCTTACTGACCTTTCTAAAAAATAACAATTAGAGCGCACAACAGGCCGAATACTGGCTTACGTGTATGTCCAAGGACATGAGGTGGAATTTCACCGCCTCCTCTTCTCAACCTAACCTAACCTAACCTAAACAACTTTTAACTTTACAGTACAAAAGTTAAGTTAAAGTTATTAAATGCAATTTATATTGATAATAATTTAAATAATACAAAAAAATAAATAAATTTACTAATATTTCTTGAGACTCAAGGTGAGGGGATTCATTAGTCGGTTTACCCGACTGAACTTTCTTACTTGTTTTAATGGAAGTCACGTCGCCCTATAAATAATGGTCCAGATTTTATTGTCCAGTGGTCAATTCTTAAAAGTAATAAAAATTGACAATGTTATTAAGGAAAAACCTGATTTTTAGAGATTTTTCAACCGCAAAAAGCCTCTAATTTCGCGATCGCAGAAGTGGAATATTTTGCTAATATGCTTAAAAAAAATTTAATATAAGCTTTGGTTAACGACAAAAAGGTAGTTTTTCAGGCGATCAAAGTTGAATGCATTTTCTGAATTTGTGTGGATTTCCTTCGTAATGGAAATCTAATGACCTGTACTGTTTTGTGAATAACTTTTGATTGGGTTGACGGATAAACACAAAATTTGGACTGAATATAATTTGGAATATTTAGAAGTTAACAATGCAATCTCCCTAAACACATGCTAAGCCGACTTAGCATGTTTTAGAACGGAGGAATCGATATGTTACACCTGATTTGACATGTAAGCGCTGTAGAAACCGCTTTTTATATCCGATCAGTATGAATTTGAATTTTTGATCATACATATCGTCGGCTTAATGCTATTTTGGTCCATACGCCATTTTTGTGTTTTTTGAGTTAGGAGTTGATAACATGGGTTCCAAGCATGCTCTTTCAGAATCTGCAATCATTTTTTCCTATCTCGCCTAGTTTTCGATATTGATAGGGTAATTTTTTTTTACTCTGAATAACGGGAAATAATTTTGATATTTTTGTTCTACTCGTCTCAATTTTTCTATCGGCCTATATTTTTCACTCAGTATTTTACGTTCTTTCGATCACAATATGTAAATTAGTGTCCTTCCATACCGACCCTTTTTGTGGTCCATGTAATACAAATACGAAAAAATATTAAAATAAAAGTGGATATGGACCAAAATGCCAAGTACTAAAATTGTTATAACTTGCTTATTTTTGGATGTAATGGCATAGAAATGCATGAGAATCATACAAACACTGTTGGGAACCCTATGAAATAAAAAGTGTGTAACTATTCAGTCCCGTTTTTACTCAAACAATAAATTGCGTTTTTCTCCGATCATACAAAATGGCGTATGGAACAAAATAGCATTGAGCCGACGATATAATGATTAAGGACCTGTTTTTATACCCTACACCACACTGTGGTACAGGGTATTATAACTTTGTGCATTTGTTTGTAACACCCAAAAGGAGAAGAAATAGACCCATCGTTTATTATACCGATCGACTTAGAATCACTTTCTGAGTCGATTTAGCTATGTCCGTCTGTCCGTCTGTCTGTCTGTCTGTCTGTCCGTCTGTCTGTGCATGTATTCTTGTAATCAAAGTACAGGTCGCAATTATGGTCCGATCTCGACGAAACTTTACACATATCTTATTTTTGGCCCAAGGACGATCCCTATTGAATTTGGTTAAAATCGGTTCAGATTTAGATATATCCCCCATATATATGTTAGCCCCGATTTGACATGTAAGCGCTGTAAAAACTTTATTTTATACCCGATCAGTATGAAATGCCGCAGGAAAAGGTTTCTTATTACATGAATGAACTCTGTTAAATTTGGAAGAAATCGGTTCAGATTTAGATATAGCCCCCATATATACATTACCCCCGATTTGACATATAAGCGCTGTAAAAATGTTATTTTATATCCGATCAGTGCGAAATTCGGCAAAGAGAGGTTTCTTATTACATGAAGGAATACTGCTAAATTCGGAGACAATCGGTTCAGATTCAGATATAGCCCCCATATATATGTTACCCCCGATTTGACATGTAAGCGCTGTAAAAACTGTATTTTATATCCGATCAGTGCAAAATTTGGCAGAAAGAGGTTTCTTATTACATAAAGAAATACTGCTAAATTTGGAGAAAATCGGTTCAGATTTAGATATAGCCCCCATATATACGTTACCCCCGATTTGACTTGTAAGCGCTGTAAAAATTTTATTTTATATCCGATCAGTATGAAATTCTGCAGAAAGAGGTTTCTTATTATATGAATGAACACTGTTAAATTTGGAAGAAATCGGTTCAGATTTAGATATAGCCCCCATATATACGTTACTCCCGATATGACCAAATTATTATGGCAATGACCCTTATCGCATTGTTAGGGAGGTGTAGGGTATTATATAGTCGGCCCCGCCCGACTTTCTGCCTTTCCTTACTGGTTTAACTTCTTTTTTGCCACTTCGCACGTCAAATGGCAAGCGAATGGAATTTTTGGTTTTTGCACAGTTTGTTTTGAAGAAGCTTTCAATTATCGCCAACATTTTGGTTCTTATAAGACAACAACGAACAAAATGAAATGTCAAATCAGACGATCAGAATCATTCATTTCGTGTTGGCTATGTTTGCCGTCCTTTTGAAAGATAAATTGAAAATTGTTGGGAAAATGAATAAAAAATAGATAAATGAACCAAACAACATTAACATGTACATATCTTTTGCTGAAGTATCCACCATAATTTCAAAAAACCTCTGTTTATTAGTGTGTATAAAATGTATTGAAATCCTACAACTACACTGTTGCTTTTTAAATTGTTTCATAATGCCTTAAATTAGGTGACCTAAACAATCGTTGATTATACCTATCGACCTAGAATCTCTTTCTGAATTGGTTTGGTTTTGTCCGTCCGTCTGTTTGTAAATGTATTCTTGTTACCAAATACAGGTCACAATTATGCTCAGATCACTATCAAATTTAGCAAGAACTTTTTTATTGACATTATGACTTACTGAAATGGGTACAGAAGGTTTCCGATTTAGATATAGCCCCTATATATACATATTTGATCAATCAAGCAAACAATTGTATTTATTTTCGGTTGCTTGATTATTTCTCATTGTCTAGAATCAGTTGTTGCTACTTTTACAGCTGTTGGATAGGGTTGCCTCCGTTCTGGTATTTTCAGTGTGGAAAAAGCTCTAAGAAATGTCAATAACAACATGTAGGTAATATTGGTATTTGACAGGAAGGCGATGAAGAAAAGAGCTTTCTTACATGAACGATAAGTGGCAATGAATCAAATTAAAAACATGATCGCTTGGGTGAGAATAAGAAGAAGAAAATTATTGCTTGGGTAGCTATCGCACGTCTGCGTTTTGTTACATTTAGCCGAACAGGCTGGAAATAATAATGATGAACATGCATTACTTACCCTTTCGAACCACGTTGGAAATGTATAACGTTGATCGTCATTGCCAAATACAAGAACATTTCGAAATTGAGATTTCTTCAACATTGGGCCAAGACAGTCATTTAAATAAATTGCCTAAATGAAATGAAAGAACGAACAAAAATATTAATAAGAGAATTCTCTGCAAGGCGTAATTACGACAAAGACAAATGTGTGCGGAAGTGATTTTTCATACCACACCAAACATACATACAATACGTTAGGATGTCCCTACAAAGAATAAATAATGCAATGTGAACTACATAGAAAAATAAAGTAAAGGCCAGCTTACACACATCAGTTTTGTCGTACAACTTGTGTGATCCATGGATTTATCCACAGGGGCCCTTAACTGTAATTTTTTTCTATTAAACCATTGATTGATATCAAAAAAGGTTTAGAATTAGTTATTTCTTCTTAACAATTAATTTTTGAATACAATTTTTAAATTATTGCGTGTTTTTTTGTGAAATAGCAATTTTATAATAGAAACAATAATTTTCAATTTATTTTAATTTAATAGAAGAATGGAAATGCTGTAATAAAGAGAAATGTTAATTACAGCAAAAAAACTTCCATATTTTCGAAAAAAAATGTATTTTAATTCATCCAAAAAAAAAAAATACATATTCTCTAGTGGGACACCCTGATACATATATACATAAGTATGCACATGAGATAGATCTCATACCTGATTTCGTGGCGTCCAACCCAAACTCATGAAATGTATGAAAAACCAACCAACGACTCCGTTTAGAGGCTCATTGCCAGTGGATATGGCCCAAATCGTGATATTTCTGTCGTGCATTAGTTCAAGAAATCTTTGACCAAAAACGTTAAAAAAGAACACAGAAAAGAGGGAAACATTCAAATAATTTTGAAATCTTCAACAAAAATCATCGTCGTCATCGTCAGCATCATCATCGCGATATGGACAACTAAACTTTGTGCATTTCTTTCAATAACATTTTCTGTTAATTTATCTTACTTGAGATGGTAAAGGGCCCACGTTTGATAATATTCCGTTTTTAAATGACTATAGCCGGTCCAATTGTTGTTGGTTTTCATCCATGGCGGTGGACTCCAGGCGGCAGCCATTATTTTCAGTTCCTCCATGCCGGAAATAGATTTCAATTTTTTAATTTGTTCCACTTTTAAAAGATCGCGCGGATCGAGTTGCGTGAAATTAGAAAGTCGGCCATCATTCAGGGGTGTTTCATTGTAGGCCCAAGGTTCCAAATCAAAATCAGAACCTCCAATGGAGGTTCGCAACATATTGTAGCCAATGCCATCTTTGTGATAGTATGATCTGAAATTTGATGCTATGAAAATTTCTTCTAGACAAGTATCTATTATGTTGTGCTCACTTGTAGAGATGTTCCTGCAGTTGGGGGTTTAAATTGTTTAAAAGATACGAAATACTACCTGTGAGAGCTCCTCCAAAGCCAGTGACTGTCTGATAGGTTCGACTGCGATCGATTGTAATAGTTGCAGATGATTTACCAAATGTTTGGGGTAAAGAGAAAACTGCAGGTAATAAGGAGTGAGGAATAAACGTAATGAGCAAGAATTTTAATACCAATCTAAAAAGATTACTTATATTAATTGTGGGTCACATACTTCGGCTGACCACAGATGGGTTGATTACAACAAAAGTTATATGGCCATAAACACAAAGATAGGTAAGGTTAAGAGTGGCAACCTGTATAACAGACTATATTGTCCGTTGTGCTACCACAGGGACGCAAAAGAAAACATATGTTTTCCCCAGCCCCTCCCGTTGAACAAATTTGATTGCTATAAATAGCTCAAAAGTTGGCGGTTTGTAACATCAGCCAAGTTAGCTAGGTTTAGGTTAGGGTGGTAGCCAGTTTTGCCAGCTCACATGGACCAATTTATGTAGATCCACGGGCTCTGATACCCCTCATCGAGACCTACGTTTTTGATTAACGAACTTATCAGTCGTACGAATATCAGTACCGGAAAGATCGTTATTACTTTTTAGATAGGCCGATCTTGAGTATATACTGATGTCGTTTACTTAATGAGCGACAGTATAAAAGCAGGTGCTCAATGCTTTCCACTTCTTCCTCATTACCACAGCTCCTGCAGAAGTCATTGGACGCAATACCTAACATTCTGGCCGATCAGCGGACACTGCCGTCTTAACTGACACTAACGTAAGCAGTTCTTTCCTCTCTAGTGCGATGAGGCATTTTGAACTTCTCAGTTCGTATCTTGGCCAGTTTTGTTTAGCTACCCTACAGGTGTCGATTTCTGGCCATCTTTCATTGGACCGCCTGATTGCTTCTCGCCATAACCAAAGCTTGCATGTTGACAGTGGCAGTGACCAATACATGGAAATTCTTCGAGAATTTGTAACGACGTCCCTTTCCTACCTAAGTTCATCAGCTTTACAGTTCCCCGGGATATCCCTAAGTCCAGATACCTATATTAAGAGATCTGCGGCAGTCGAGGGTTGTTTGTGAATTTAGGGATGTGGCTTCCAGAGAATTGATAGCAGCCTGACTGTCCGAGTAAATGACAATGGTAGTGTTGGTCACTATGTTGCGACCCACTCACTTGGCGACTTCCCTCATAGTCATTAACGAACTCACCAAAGAAATATGAACCTAAGGTTGCATGCCGCCTTCTAGACATAGCGAGGCATAGACACAGAGGGTGTTTTATTTATCCCTCCTCCCGCCATGACAGTCACGATAAGTCTCGATAACGGCAGCAGGGCGTTCGGAATTTAAGCCGTGCCACATCAGTCTGGAAGGTATGCAGATCCTGACTAGTGAACATCTGTTGTTTGTTGTCGTTAGCACACTAAGTATCTCTCAAGAAGAGCTTGTAGGTCGCTGGATGCATGCATATATATTTCAGTTCCGGTGGAGCGTGTAATGTAGTTCCTAGTCCTGCAAGTTCATCTGCTTCGCAGTTTCCTGGTATGTCCCTGTGGCTCGGCACCGATATCAAGTATATGTATTGAACTGTTCAGCCAACTCGTTAAGGGATCTTCGACAGACGAGGACAGTTTTTTATAATTCAGGAATACAGGTGAGAACAATAATATTCAGCCATTATTTTACTTCTTTAATAGCTAAGATTTTTCTGTTACACTACATTGAACACGCATTCTTTTTGCAATGGGCAGATCAAGTTCCTCAGAAAAGGGGTCGGTCTGACTACTGCCGTATACAATCAATAAACCATACGCGGGTTCAGACCCCAGCATCAATGATAGGGTGACCAGTTAGGTGCAACTGGTCTGACCAGAGACTTTTCCTGGTACATCGGGAGTCAGGAGCCTCTGGAATTCAAATCCAGTCTGATTGTTGGTGTGGCCGCTGTTGGGAACATCGTTGTGGCTATGCTTAATATCCAAATATCGCGGATGGTGTTTTTCGCTCGATGTGGAGTTGTATTAATCCAACGGATCAGTGGAACCCTGCGATATGGCTTCAAGACTATAGTTTTGAAGGTATACAAGTAGGCTATAGCTCCCATTGCCGAAGTTGAGGTATCCACCATGATTGACACCTAGCCCTCCGAAAGTGCGGAGCTACCCACGCCCATAATTTCTGGAGCCTCAGATCCAAACACAATGGTTGTAACTCCTTTCTCTGAGGACGAAAGCACGACTCCGCATACTGAGGGTCTGAGTAGAGTTTGTGGACTCCTTAACGCATCTGATGCGGACATGATCCTCGATGATATGGATGAGGACCTTTTTGGGTTAGAGGCTAATCTGTCAGTTACTAATGACTTTAATAATTCTACAGATTAACCTCCATTACGCTACAGCAACCTCAGCGGCTCTATTGCTGCTCCTTTCCACAGGGACAGTAGGTATTCTGGATTTAGGTGAGTTCCTACCGTTAGGCTTAACCCCACCGTGCTCCAAGCACCTGGTTGAAAACAATGCGTCGGCCAACGCCCCCACGCACAATGTGCATGAGTACCAAACAATTCCGCGTTTCTGAACACTTTTGCCCTACTCCTTGGTTAGGAGCGGAGCCCATCTAAAACTCCTTACCTATCTATGGGTCATGGCTCCCGGTTGGTTTGCAACTCCACATTCGGTACCATTCTCTCCCTGCTATTTTGGTTTACACCGCAACCTCCACGATGCCCCCTGAAAGGAACACACCAATAGTCTGGCCAGGGGCGTTTCTGACTCCCGTGGTATAGGATTAAGTACTCTGGTCAGACTGCGTAGCCGAAGATACTATAAGTTAAACTGCAGAAAATCTAGGAGTGGTGACCCATCTGGGATCACTGTCCAGTCCCCATCCTGGTAATAAATGGGAACTACAGGATTCGTAGATCACCCTATCCACAGGTACAGTACACAGGTGTCTTGATGCAGGTGTGTGGCAGCAGGACACCCAACGTTATGTTGCTTCTAGACTACTGAAGCATAATCGCGAATATCGTTGTTAACGCCATTAACGCCGTGTGAACAAAAATAATTTGTAATTAATTAAATACATAAAATTAGAAGAAACATTTTGTTTATAAACCAGTAAGGAAAGACAGAAAGTCGGGCGGGGCCGACTATATAATACCCTACACCTCCCTAACAATGCGATAAGGGTCATTGTGATAATAATTTGGAATAATTGGTAAATGGGTAGGAACATATTATCTAATTCTAAACCGATAATCGCTAAATTAAGCAATATTCGTTCCTAAATTGAGAAACATCTTTCTGGAAAATTTTAATGATCGGAAGTAAAGTACAACTTCTATAGTGCTTTGATATCAAATCAGGAGGAACATATATATGGAGGTTATTTATAAATCTGAACCGATTTTCCCTGAATTTTTCATTCCTGTAAAAAGACCTCTTTCTGTCGAATTTCGTACTGATCGGATATAAAATACAGTCTACAGCGCTTACATGTCAAATCGGAGGTAACATACATATATATGGGGGCTAAATCTAAATCTGAACCCATTTTCTCCGAATTTGGCAGTATTCCTTCATGTAGAAAGAAACCTCGTTTTGCCGAATTTCGAACTGATCGGATAAAAAATAAAAGCTTTAAAGCGCTTACATGTCAAATAGGGGGTTACGTATATATGGGGGCTATATCTAAAACTGGACCGATTTCTTCCAAATTTAAAAGTGTTCATTCATATACTAGGAAACCTCTTTCTGCCGAATTTCATACTGATCGGATATAAAATACAGTTTTTACAGCTCTTACATGTCAAATCGGAGGTAACGTATATATGAGGGGCTATATCTAAATCGGAATCGATTTATTCCAAATTTACCATTGTTTATTCATATAATAAGAAACCACTTTCTGCCGAATTGATGGGATATAAAATCACATTTTTAAAGCGTTTACATGTCAAATCGGGGCTTACATATATGTGTATGCGGGCTATATCTATATATAATCTGAACCGATTTTAACCAAATTCAATAGGGATCGTCCTTGGGCCAAAAGAAAGATATGTATAAAGTTTCGTCGAGATCGGACCATAATTGCGACCTCTACTTTGATTACAAGAATACATGCACAGACAGACGGACATAGCTAAATCAACTCAGAAAGTGATTCTGAGTCGATCGGTATAAAAAACGATGGGTCTATTTTGTTTGGGTGTTACAAACACATGCACAAAGTTATAATACCCTGTACCACAGTGTGGTGTTGGGTATAAATAGATTTTTAATGCAGCTATGTCTGTAATGAGTGAAAAAAAGGAAAATTTTGAAAGTGTCTGCTACTTTTAAAACGTTTGTTACGAATTTTTGACCATTTTTATTTTGTCGTTTACAACGTTATTCGCGATTATGCTTCAACTGTAAAGGTACTCCAAGAACCTGCATTTTGGCAAGGAAGGGTCTAAGCATCTTTCTCTTGATTAATTTCAGTGGAAAGACCAAACCGTAATAGTCTGGATAGGTAATTACTTATATTGGGGAGGGTCTCTTGTTACATGTCTTATGAAGATGTGGTAGTACCGACAGCTCTCTTCAGGAAAATCGTAAAAGAAGCAACGTCTGACGAGAGCTAGCAGATTATTTACGCAGACACGAGCGCCCATCATCCTATCTGGGGTAGTACGGATACAAACAGTAGGGGTAAGTCACTTCTTGACTTTATTCGAACTACCGACCAAACTATTTGTAACAAAGACAATAAACTGACCTTTACAAATAAATGCAGACAGGAAGTACTCGACGTCACATTCGCTTATGACTCGCTTTCGTACAAAATTATTGTCTGACAGACAAAATTATGGTTTGTTAGACAAAATTATTGTTGGCGTTCTTGGCACACCTTCTGTGGAAAAGGCCTCGGATGCCGCAAGTCTGAGTAAGATATTATCCACTGCACCCTGTCCAGTGGGTTATTGCAGGATGATGCAAATATATTTTCTGGTAATAAATGTATACATTTATTAACGTATCCAGTGAAAATTAGGCGTTATTGGCTCGACCCTTTTGGTACCTCCCACACAAATGGACCATTTTGCACCCAAAGTCAACTGCGTATATCTTTAACATCAGTTCGTACAAATACTTGAAATTTTGTACAGTGTAATATACCTCGCACTCAAACGGAAAGGTAACAGCTTGTAATTTTGATACCAGTGCATTATTTAAAGTTATTAAAACAAACAAAAATACATAAATTTGCGAATATTTTTTTGGGACTGAAGGTGAGCGGTTTGTAATTCGGTTTACACTACTGAACTTTCTTACTTGTTTTTGACTAAAATTACTTTTGAATGGATGTATCGAACTTAATGGAAGGTAAGGGAATTTCTCTTTTTTAATGTAAATGTTTAAAAGTAATTAATTTTTATACCCTCCACCATAGGATGGGGGGTATATTCATTTTGTCACTCCGTTTGTAACACCTCTAAATATTGATCTGAGACCCCATAAAGTATATATATTCTTAATCGTCGTAAAATTCTAAGACGATTTAGCCATGTCCGTCTGTGGTAATCACGCTACAGTCCGCAATAATAGAGCTAGGTTGATCAAATTGGGTACAAATACTTCTTATAGTTGTAGCCTGCAGATGTCATCGTTGCGTCAGTATTCAACTTCACATCATGGCGAACCTAAAGTGCACATCGATCACAATTTGCAAAACTGTAAGTTTGTTTTTATACGCATTGATAGAGCTCGAACTCCTTTGGAAGCGCCATACGAGGGCCCTTTAGAGATATTGAAGAGGGGTGATACATTTTATAAAATCAAATTGGGACAACGGAATGTGAACGTATCTAATGACCGTCTCAAACCAGCATTTATCGATTTGAACGACACAACTCTAGCTGCTTCTAGGAACCCGGCCACTGAGGAAACGACGTCTCTTGAAAGTCCTAATATGTCGAATGGTCAGCCGTTTTTTCAACACGAACCCCAACCAACACCCGAGGCCCGACTAACGAGAACTGGCCGGCACGTTCGATTTGCGGCAAGGTATCTCTAGAGGGGGAGCCCTGTAGTGGCCTATATGTGGACATGGTATTTCACTACCTTATTTTTTATTATTTAAGACGTAGTTAGAAAGTACGAACTTTGTCAACCATGTAAACTTTTCATTCTTGTTCTTCTCTCTTTTTGCGCAGTCATTGTATTGCATCTAAGAATTCACGATTTCATCATCATTTCATGTATATTATTAGAATTAGTTAAATAAAGTGTTTATTATGTTAAACATTATATAGCCGGTTTATTCATTCCTTAAACTAACCACGAACGGCTATAAACTAGTAAAAGTATAAGGCAAATTTAAGAGAGAATTTACAAAATGTATTTTCCTTTACAGTTTTTACTCGACGAGTGAAAGTAGTAACATTCAAAATATTTTGGAAGGCAAATAAAATAAACTTCAAATAGAAGAAGTCTTTCAGATCTTTCTAAATTTGTCAGATATACGTTTGTACAGCAAACATGTTTAATTTCGGACCATTTTTTAATTATTTCTCTTTTGCTCGATTTAATTTTAAGGGAAAAATCTATGTTTACACTGTGCTCATACTTCCAACTAAGTTGTACAATAAATGTGTATCTGTTATGTTGCACAATAAATCGTAAGCCGAAAAGCCGCCGCCGCCGATCCATTTTTTGATAAAATTTTGCCTCGGCTTCGTTCTCTTGTTGCAGGTTGTTTGGGATTGCAAATGGGCCATATCGGTCCCTATTTAGATATAGCTCCCATATATAGCATCCAACTTGTTGTGATTCCTACTGTTCCCATCTACTATATTTTTGGTGTTTTCGGTGTTATCTTCTTTAGGTTTGAGTTATTTTGTGAGGTCACATGCTATCCATGGTGGAGGGTATATAAGATTCGGCATGGCCGAACTTAACGCTTTTACTTGTTAGAGTTATGTACAACTCACCACTTGCTTGTCCCAGGCCAAAAAATTGCCACGAAGAACGACCTTGATCCACCAATATTGCATCAGTGTCGAATTTCTTTGAATTGGACTTTTCCATAATGTACTCGTGATAATCTTGAATTTTCACTTTGGCTGCAGAACCAAATGAACCCTCAGCTTTAGAGAAACGTAAACCATCCTAAAGCGATAAAAACAAAACGACAGTTTAACTGTCATAAAATTCTAAAGATTCCAAATGCATCCATCACTCACTTTACTGGATGAGATCAAGACCCAACTGTTGTCATCTTTAAGTTGAGGTTCTTGCAGATAATCACAATAATCTGTAGAACATTTGCAAACGAAGCCGTACTTGGTTTGTTTACGATCACATTCGGAATTTGAAAAATCTAAAACAAAAAAGAATATAAAAACAATTTCTAAATTAAGTTATTTTAAGTAAGAAGTGGCAAAAATTGTAAACTTACCGAACTTTTGCAAAGTTATTAATATTATAAACAGAAAGTTATATAAAGAAGACATTTTTCTAGTTTTTGTTTAATGATCATGTAATTTTGTTTTGATTTAATTTTTTTTTTTACCGAAATTTCACTTTTTGTATGCAACACATTCCACTATTCGACTGTTGACCGGAATCACTCACTTTGAACTTCAGTAAAAGTCGCAGTAATGTGTACTATCGACCGCGTAAATTCATTGAAGACTGAAATTAAATTGATTCAAACGCATTCGTTCGTTCGCCGGTTCACTGCTTACGACACTCAACACTATCTCAACGAACTCATCGAGGAGAGCTTCGCGCGTTGTTTCTTATCACAAACGAGCGCTTGTTCGTTTTTTTGTTTACCTCTACATTTAGTTTCGGTTTTGCGGATCTTTTTTCTCAGCTAATCTCTTTGTGAATCGCACCGCTCTCAGTTATTGACAAATGTTCGTTTGTACTTTCATATATTTGTAAATGGGTCATTCCATGACAAATGAGTTAAGTCGCTGTTTTTTTTTGGCACTGCACTGATTAAATTGATTTGGTATACTGAGAGAAAAATGTAGTTGTGACAACTGAATTTTAGATGTTGATAGTAGGTACAATCTAATTTATAGTTGTGACCATCAAATAATCCGAAGAGCAGTAATAATGTACAATTAACCCTATCAATTACACTACACTGAAAGAATTATCTTTATAATAATTATTTAAAATACCATAATATATCAAATGGCGCTGTAAGGACCATAAATTTTACATTCTTTGCTTTATAATTCTGCTGATTACATGTGTGGAAATAATGCATGAATTTTGGATTTTATCACAACTCCAAAATCGGCATTCGTTCGGTCGCCGGTACGGATATGTATATATATTAGTGCTATATATAGTGGGGAGGCTATAGCCCCCAGAAGTAAAGTTTGTTTTTATGCTTTAAAATTACTCACGGATAAAATTGTCAACGAAAATTAAAAAATTAATTCATATTGAAATAACAATTATTACATCCATAAATTATAATGTTACATTAACAAGAATTCGGTTTCTTAAAACTACAAATGTTTAAAGAAACCCAGTAAGGAAAGACAGAAAGTCGGGTGGGGCCGACTGTATCAGGGACGTGTCCAGGGGGGGGGGGGCGTGCCGCATCGCATTTATTCTTAGAGCCAGATGTGATCTCATGTAAACGGTGTCTCGTATCGAGAGGAAGCTTACAAGTTATGCTCCATATGCAATTTGAGGGAACACCAAACATTGACACACTTTATCGGACGCTGTCCAATATCACTATGCAACAAGATTTTACTGAAGGGCTATGCAAACCACATGCGTTAAATTAAAGGAAGTTATGAGTACTAAAGGGTTTTCCAACAAGAGGTGTTATTTTGGTATTCAAGGATCTTTCACGTGGCCCCAAAGGAAGAAGTCGCAAGGTGTTAAATCACAAGATCTAGGTGGCCAATTGTGATCACCTCTTCGAGAGGTAAGACGGTCCGGAAACTTTTCCCGTAACAGAGCAATGGTTTCGTTGCTTGTGTGGCACGTAACGCCGTCTTGTTAAAAGTAAACGTTGTCCAGATCAATACCATCCAAATCCGACCATAAAAAATCATTAATCATCTCTCGATAGCACAATCCATTCACCGTAACTGTTGATCCAACCTCATTTTCGAAAAAGTAAGGTCCAATGACCCCACCGGACCATAAACCGCACCAAACAGTCACACTTTGAGGATGGAGAGGCTTCTCAACAATAACTCTTGGGTTTTCCGAGCCCCAGATGCGACAATTTTGCTTGTTGACGTAGCCAGCAAGGTCAAGATGATTTTTCGATAATTTTCGAATTTTAATAATTTCAGTGCGTTGTTGAATCGTGTATCGTTCCATTTTTAGTAATGGCGTAGTTTATACTTGTCAAATGCCAAAGAATAAAAGCTTCAAAAGTGACAGCTACCGAAATACCGGGTGATTCAAAATAACACCTCTTGTTGGAAAACCCTGTACAAGTGTTAATAATGACACTTTCACGTGGAAATAGAAGTAAGGACGCTGTCGGTAAAACAACTAGAAAAAAAATTATAGAAAATAGAAACAAATAAGAAATCTTCAGCCGGGTAAACCGACAAAGGTATACCCTAACTTTGTGAATAATGTAATATGGAATATTACACGAATTAATTTGTCAATCTGTGTGGGAGGTACAAGAAGGGCTTAATAAAATGTACTCGTATACTAACTATAAGCGGTTATGTGCACTAACTAACGTTATAAGCTATTCAATTTTGACCATTTTGTGTGGGAGGTACCAGGGCTGCGGAGTCGAGCCAAAACTACTCGACTCCAGGAGTCGAATTTTAAAATCATTCGACTCCGACTCAAAAAAATTGGTATTCAATACCAGTAAATAAATAAATTATATTATTTATTTATTGATGTTTGACTTGCAAGCTGCAACTAATATACAACATGAAATCGTGATAAAATTTTCATCAATAACTGCCTCTGTTTTACTAACCGCAATTTTTGGAAATTATTTCGCTTCAAGAAACCACTTCATTCGTTAGTTATTATACCCTTCAACACACTATGTTACAAGGAGTTATAAATTAGTTTTTTTTTGGCAGATTTTTAAAAAATACTGCATCTAGACCCACCCTAAAATATACCGTTCTACTCAGAATCACCAGCTGGAAACCTATTGAAATTGGTTAAAATCGGTTTTGATCGAAATTGCCCCCATATAACAGGTGGCGCAAAAGTAACCTTTCGATGTTATGTTAGACGCGATTGGCGGTCAGCAGCTAACAGCTGATGCACCGTCTGGACTTTGTACGGAAACATCTTCAAATCTTGTACCAAAATTCACTGTAGAGACCGTCGACTGATACCCATTTGCGTGGCACGTCGTCTGGTCGATGTCGACGGCGCTTCCATGACATCCTCGGCTACAGCAGCAATATTCTCTGCAGAACGGCTACTCCGGGGTCTGCCACGCCTGGCAGCATCTCGTGTTGTGCCAGTCTCTTCGAGGCGAGCGGCTAAACGTCGCAGTGTTTCACCAGTAGGCGTTGGACGGCCAGGAAATCTGTGCCAAAGTCACCGACCGATTATTGGTCAAATAAATAGTCAGCAATATTCCGCGTTCTGGAGCAGTGTAGCGTCAAAACAGAACTGACATTAGGGGCCAATCGCAAAATGTATAGCATTTTCTGATAGGAGGATTACTTTTGCGCCACCTTGTATAAATGTTTCTATAGAAAATTCTGTTTAGATTCAGATTTATAAGGTAATTATCTCATATTTATATTTACAATATCTGAGCTTATTCTGCTCTAACAAGGTGTTGTACGGTATCATATAGTAGGCTTCGCCCGACCTTTCCTTACTTGTTTTGTACTCGCTTAATAATATCGTATAGTCTTGCAAAAATACTTATTTTGTTAGATAAATATAATCAGAGCTTTCCTAAAACTGTTTTGCATAAAAAACTCAATAGTTTGGTTAACTTTATAGATATTTGTGGCATACAAAAAGGATAAAAAACATTCGAATATTTTATCCTTCTTTGGTATCAAAATTGTTTTTCCAAACATTTTTGAGTGCAAAAGTTCTATCATATAAATGATATATTTTGCACAATCCATCTCGGAGTCGACCATAATTTTTCGACTCCGGACTCCGACTCCGGGCAAATTTCCCAGACTCCGACTCCATAGCCCTGGGAGGTACAAAAAGGGGCGTGGTGGTAACGCCCATTTTTCACGGGACTCTAGGTACTTCAAAAGCGTTACCCTGTGCAAAATGTTGTAATATTTTCGTGCATTGGTACTCACGCAATAAGCTTTTAAATTTTTGTACAAAACGGCACGTTTGTGTGGGAGGTGCCAAAAGTGGCGTGACAATAACGCCCATTTTCAATTGGACTGTAGGCACTATAAAAGCATTACCCTGTGCAAAATTTAAGTATTTCACTAAATTTTAACCCTTTGAGATGGAGGTACTAGAAGAGAGGCACAATATGTCCCATCATCGAACTTAGCCTGAGATAGAAAAAAATATTATCCCGTACCAAATTTTAAGTCAATCCGTTACTCTTTTCGAGAGTTATCATGCGCTCCAGCCAGACAGACAGACAGACGGACGGACATTGCTCAAATCACTTAAAATGGCTTAAAACTGATTTCCGCCGAACATACTTGGGGTCTTAGGCCACTCCTTCGAAGTATTACAGTTTTTGTCCGTAGCAAATTATATATACCCTCGCCATACTAAAGTGAGGGTATAAAAATTTGCACAAAAAATCTTTGTTCCAATTTTTGAAAGCTAACATCCTAACGAAAAAAAATCTATGGATACATGTAGACTAATAGCACTTTTGGGTGAAATAAGAGAATTTCAACATAATCCTGTTTTTATGTCCGCCCTATTGTGAACAGATGCTGCGGGCCAAAACACATCGATGAGGTGACCTAAGAGACCACAAGAATATTTGGCGGAAATCCGTTTTGGGCCATTTTAAGTCATTTGAGCAATGTCCGCCTGTCTGGTTGGTGCGCACGGTAACTTTCGACAGGATTAACAGATTCATTTCAAATTTGGTACGTGTCAATATTTTTTTTTTGTCTGTCAAAGATGGATTATGTTGTTCCACTCCTTCGAGTGATATATTGACTAACTTCTATACATACACTACTACTCACAATCATTCACAATTCCACATAATAGTTTCTTGTTCGATAACATTTTGTTGGTACCACCAACCAGACAATGAAGCCGACCAAAATTTTCGGCGGCGGCGGCGCATGGAAAAATATCGATAGGCGGCGGCGGCTGAGCCGATCAATTTTCAACAATCGGCTGAGCCGGTAAATTTTCCACAATCGAAAGCGCACGAATACGAATGTAATTCTCCTGCAAAAGTGGCTTTTTTTTGATATTTAGCGTTAGAGGAAAAAACTTAAAATTAACACAAAGTTATGGAAGTTTGATATAATATTGAAAATCGGTTTAATAAATCTTCAATGATTGATACATTTGTTATTAAGTTGACAATCCTTGGCCAAAAGGAATTGGGTCGTTCCGGAGTTTTGATCCGATGGTTTTGGGCCTCAGTATTTTTAAAAGTTATGGACGAAATACTAGGATTGGTCTCTTAATTTTGGTGCTTTTCTTCTATTTCTGCACATATGAATTTTAAACGCCATTGCGAATATTCTGTGAAAATTTGAAAAAAATCGAGGGAAACAATTTTTTTGGAACTCAACCTTTTTTAAACGTAGACTTTGAAAAAATCGGTTCAGCTGTAATTTTCGTAAAACCCAAAACGCATTTTTTATTTAAAATTCCCGTATATTTTTATAATATTTTTTTAATAAAAGATAGCCATATCTTATATTAACATTAGCAACTTTTTATAAACTTTGTACGCTACGCTTTGTACTTAACTCTAAATATTGCAAATTCCGAACCTCAGCCGCTTTCTAAGTAGTCGCTTTCTAAATTTTCATGGTTGCAAAAATAAAATCTTCTTGACTCACCAAAAAAAATTCGGCGGCTGAGTTTCAGCCGATATGAGCCGCTAAAATCGGCGGCGGCGCCGGCTTGTAAAAAATCATCGGCGATGGCGCGCCGCCGGTTTGCGCCGCGTCGGCTTCATAGCCTGCCACCAACACAAATCTACCGTTTTGCACAAAAAGTAAACGGCTAATAACTTTGATTGCAGTCCATACAAATACTTGACATTTTGTGGAGTGTGGAGTAATGCCTTTACAGTACCTATAGCCTTAGACCTTATGAATAGACCTTTTCGGCCATTCCGAATCCAGTAGCATTAGCCGTTTTTCCACGTTAGCTATTGTTTTCGCTATTTTCGACCAGAAAGTTTGTTGGGAAATCTGAAAGGTTAGTTATCTCGGTGGTGATTTTGAAGTGAAAGACTTCGTAATGCTCGATTCAGTCCTAAGAACGAAGTAAAGGGAACACTTGGAGAATAATTTTTCTCAAAACAGTAGTCCCCGTTTCTCACCCCTTACCCATAAAAATTGCAATCAAATCTTATAATGTGCCAAAAATCATACAAATCGTGGACATTTTTAGTTGCTGTCGTTGAGAAAAGTATCCCTCGTGAAAAAATAATATGCGTCCTTTCTCAGCGATTTTATGAGAATTAAGCAGATTTCGAGTTACTACATAATTTGCATATTTTTCTACACGTAGCTGAAAATATTAATATTTCCCTGCATTTTTGTAAACTATTTTTCTTTTAGTGTATATGTAAATTACAAAAATACAAACAAAGCTAAGCTAACCAACAAAACCTATTAAATTATGAAAGCTGTTGATTTTTCATAAATATATTAAAAGGAGACCGATAGTATCTTTTCGCGAGGAATATTTTTGTCAAATACACCGACTAAAAATGGCGACGATTTGCATGACGTTTGACATATGGTAAGATTTGATTGCAATTTTCAGTGGTAAGGAGGGGGTGATAAGCATGGGCGACTTTTTTAAGAGAAATAATTCTCCAAAGGTTCCCTTTATTTCGGTCTTTGGACTAAAGCGTATATTCCGATGTCTTCCACTTCAAAATAACCACCGAGATAACCAACCTCTCCGATTTCCAAAGAAAATGTTGTGGTCAAATATAGCGGGAACAAGAGCTAACCAAGAAAAACGGCTGAATTCACTGTATTCAGCATTGCCGAAATAGGTATATGCATAAGGTCTCCTTTCTGTTACATTTTCGAAGTGGTCATTTCGAGCACAGTGTTATTAATAAGTAGCCGTATATAAAAATGTGAAAAATTGCAAATACACGATTGTTCATTTTTCGGCGATTTCCCCTTGGACGATTATTCGCATAGCCCGATTTATGAAGTGTCGCCCATTTTTTTTATATTTTTAGCCATTTTCCACGATTTCATAATAGTCAAATGCATTTTCACGAAAATGTAACTATGATTATTCGGGTTGAAAAGTCTGTTCTATCAGAAATAACTTCTTCCGAATAAGGTAAAAGGTATTACTTTCATCCGCCATTTAATCTCAAAATTTAGAATTCCATAATGTTTTCTCTTGTAAAGTATTATCTTCACAGCTACCAAAACTCTACTCAAATTCTTACAAATTTGTATTTTATACACGGCAACAAATTGTTTTCACAGGAATTCATTGGCAGCTGTGAATTTGTTACCGGTCTATTATTCCCAATGATCCTTTAAATTGTCATTCATCTAAACTAAACTAAATTACATTACAAACTAAAGTACAATTCCAATGAAGATATCCGGACGGGTGATACGTCTGACTGACTACCAACACCGGAGGAAACACGTAAATTGTCTCCTAAATTGAATGTTTCCAACAAAAAGGACCTCAAATTACACAAAGCGCTTCCTTCCCATAACAAAACAGGAACACGATCAAATATCCTCCTACCCCTCATTGGTGTAAGGGACAAACAGCGGCGACTACTCAGCCTAAGTGCCGGTCATAAAAACGTGAAACTTGTTCCACTACAATTGCGTCAGTAGCATTAAAAATAAATTGTTTTCGAATAGATTCAATTGCTCAATTGTCACAGGACTACAGATCTTCAATATACGGCGGTGATGTTTAGCCGAGTATGAAGCCGCCGAACCGAGCCGCCGATTTTAGCCGCCGCCTACCCTTTTTTCCCCAGCCGAAGCCGCCGCCGATCTTTGCGGCTCAAATCGGCTGAAACGCATCCGCCGTTCCATAGAAAAACTTTAAAATATGGATAGATACAATTTACATTTTTGATAAGCAAATAGCTATATAGCAGATATATCGTCCCCTTAATAAAAAAAATAATTTTTACGCATATACATACACTATTATTTTTCATTGCATTCTAAGAATCTACTCAATTGGTTCTATATCTGTTGAAATTCTACTTCCACAAATTGGGTTATTGGGTGTTTGAAATTGTTCATTAATAAATAATAATATCGAGTTTCAATTTCACAAAAACTTTAAATATGATTTTCTCGAAACGACAAATAAATTATACACTATTCATTTATTCACGGGGCAAAATCACCTTTTTTGATATGTTTGAATAGAAAGAAAATATATTTGGAACACAAATTTTGAAATATTATATATTTCTGAGGAAATAAATTTTATTTAAAACTCAATAAAATATATTTGGAACGCATATATTAATATATTACAACAAAATTTATTTGCAAACTAAATTTCTCAAATAAAATATGTGTTTAAATACCAATAAAATTATTGTTTAGGAATTTCTCCAAATATATTTTATTTAAAAAAATGTTCAAAACATTTACTGACTTTTTCGAATTTCAGTTTTAATTTTTCCTTGTTTTCGAATTGTACCTCCCAGTTACAATACCATATTAACTTCCGTTTTAAATTAATCATTTAAATTTTCTGAGTATTCCAAGCCATCATTAGTTGTCAATCCTTCAGTAATTTATCTTGATCCAAGATTATACGATTTCAATTATTATTATTTTACGAACATTTAACATTTCTAAAAAATTAACTTTGAATTACTGAAAAATTTAATACAATTAATGTATTTTTCAAATACTTAAATGCAAATAAATATTTGTTTCGGAAATAATAGTCCCAAATAATAACCTATTGGGATGCAAACGAAAGATTTGTTTAGAAGGACATCTTCCCAAATATATAATTTTTGTATGTACCAAATACTATATGTTTAGAGTGTACCCTAAACATATATATGTTTCAAGCCGAATATGTTTGAGACAATATACTACAGAAGCGATTTTTTTTCAGCGTGTTGGGTGGACGATATGGAAGTGAGTGATTTTCGTTTTGATTCGTTTATTGTCACAAGCGGGAGCTTAACATGTCTTCAAAATCATAAAATTGATAGTAATAGAAAAATAATTATAAAAATTCTTTTTTAATGGAAATAATACGATTTTTTATTTATTATTAGATTATGTTCATATAGAGATAAAAATATTTTCGGAAAAAAATCAATGGAGTATTAAAGAATAGTATAACATATAAATTAATACCCCCATTCTAAAGAATCAATCAAGTTAAGCTCAAAACAGTAGATGTCATTCTATTTAAACCAAAAGGTAATTCCACACAAATTTAAAATTTCACTAAAACGTCAATTCGCATCTCCTGGAAACAACCAGTTTCGACTTAAGCTATGTATAGAAGAATGGCGGAAAAATGCAACCCTATGAGCGTACAACCGTGTGAACATACAATTTTTGTCTTGCAACGTTGGTAGAAAAGCCATTGTGAGATAATTTGCAGACTGTAGTATGTGCGAAGTTTATGCATGTGACAACGGCGCCATTGCCAGAAAAACATTTAATTGGCCACTGCCTATAAAATATTTTTATTGACAAAATATATAAATATATATTTACAACATATATTTTAAATATACGAAATTGTAAGGGTTTCTTGCAATCGTCTTCACCTTTGCCTAACTATCTGTCATTGTCCGTACATTTGCGGCACTTTAACAGGGTTGATAAAGTTGTCCGATCTGACAATCGTCTATACATAGCTTTAGCATACTTTGAAAATAGAAAAACATCTATTATTTAAGAATAAATACCAGAGCTTAACTTTTCAACTATTATTTTAAATGTTAAAATGTCTATTATAGAGCCGCCGAATGTAAATTTTATGTCGGTTTAGCCGCCGCACAGTGGAATATTTTCACACAAGACGCGGCAAAAATTAGAAGGAATTGAGCTAGAGCTTTGAAATTTGGTACATATCACTCATTTCGCCTAATTAGCTAAAAACCAATTTTTTTGCTTAAATCCGCCCATAACCACGACTACTTCCCACATAACCTAAAATTAAAAATCTTGGTATTTTTCTCAATTTAGCATTTGTATTATTACAAATCACTTGTAGAGATTGTATTTGAGTCCTCAATTATATAAACATCACAAGTGCCACGCCCAACGCCCATATATCAATTTAAATTTTATACGATGTTGGAAATTACAGGACATTTTTTTATAAAACGCTTTGTATCTTTTGTTTGATGTAAATCAGTACATAGAACAAAGTATATACCTAAAGCGCAATACATAGGCTCAACATTTGCAAAAAAATCATGATGAAATAGTTTACAGTTTTTTGTTAATTAATCAATCATTCCAACTATCAAGAAAAAATAATCATTGATTTAGCAATGTGTTCATTAATAATACGTCATTTTTAAAGCATACTTTTAGGAATATGTTGAAAGGGCACACAAACAATGAGGCATGTATGTACATATATATACATAGTAGATTGGCAAACAAATGTTCGCTTATATGAATATTTTCCTCGTTCATGTCGGTTGCCGTTTAATTCGGTCTGTAATCGTTGATGTAAACTGAGATACTCTTTCGGCTCAAGACCAACTTGCGTTTATACATGCTTTTTGTTATATTTGCAGTTAATTTATCATTTGCCCCTTAAGGTATGCTTTGGTAATGTTGTTCAATACATAGCAACATGGACTAAAAATAACAAATTTTGTATTGTTTTTTGCCGAGTAGTTTTTACCATTTCGTTAAATAAATCAACATAGACAGGTATAGGCAGAATTTTCTTTTCGCAATGGTTAACTAAGTCCCTAGTTTATAAATTTTTGTTAATGACAAGACCTCGATCGGCCTCGGAAGTATAGTTTTATCCTGGAGAAAATGAAACACCCCGATTTTTGGCAACTTGCAAGTAAACCACAGATTAAATAGGAAAATGACAACACAATTATATTTTTTTTTAACACAAAAAACTCTTCAAAATGTTCTGTATAGTATGACTTAAACGATGTTCCAATGCGTTCCATAGTTTCGGAGATATGGGCTTACAAAATACTCTCTTAAATGATAAACTTTGGAACCATTGTACCATTTATGAATTTCAAATGCTTGTACCGCGACATTTCGCCAAGATATCAGAAAAACCTTTAAAGATTTAGTTAATTGGAATGTTCTTTACAGATTGGAATCAAACATTTTGAGATTGGGCCTCATGAAAATTGGGAGTTTTTGCCGCTCATAATACACTGTGCGCCGCCGCCGATCTATAATTTTCAATGGCAGCCGCCGCCGCAAATTTTGGCTCGGCTTCGTTCTCTGCTCTACTCACTGTATGGGAAATTTCATAAATACACGAAGGATTAAGTTGAGTGACAACTGTCATTCGTGTGTAACGAAAATATGAAAAATGTTTAATAAATTCAAAATTTTAATAATGCAGAACAATTTTCTTTTTCATTGCTTCTGCAGAATAAATACATTGTGTGATGCTACGAGTACTACATCGACTATTCCCAGCATTCCCTTTTGGAGTTCTCGTGGCCACGAGATGGATACATCGCATATGAGTGTTATTTAACTTGTTTAATTATTTTAGCATTTTCTGTTTTTTTTTTCATTTTGTTAATTCAAATTATTTTTAAACAAATTCACGTAATTTTGAAATGGTTGCATGAGTTTTATTGCTGAATTATGCGTTTGTGTATCTATTAGTGGGGTTTGTGGTTATTAACCCAAAATTTATTTTGGAGGATGGTGAATAGTCATCTCTTAGCATCGTGGGCTTTGGACATTTTGTAGAGGAGAAAATCTTAAACAGAATGTCCGCTGGCGACCTACGTTAGCACAGTGGTTGTAAAACGTTTTTCTTGAGAAATAATTCTTGAAATTATTTTTATCGTCGAGAGAATAGTGGGTGGCCCTTGCAGAGTGAAAAAAACTTTAAATGGCTATGTTTCCTTTACTGGGCACTCTGGAACAAAAAAGTGATCACTTTAGACAACACCAAATTTTGATAATTTAGGGGAATTGGCAGCACTCTTCCTGTATCAAGATTTCTAAGCCGTAACCCTTTTCTCTAACAGGTTATCTGCAATTGTTTGGGACAAATATCGAGCTCAGTAAAGTAGAAGTCTACGCATAAGCGAACAAGAATTACTTGAGGGTCTTCACTTCATTATTATTTTGTTCTATGTATACTGTTCGCCCAATATTGCTATACGGCATTGTGGTATGCTGGACGGCAAATGATAAGCGATCAATCACAAGTCAATTAATTATGGTTCATAGAACTGCGCGGCTTTTAAGAACTACAGCGATCGAGTCTCTACAAGTCTTACTCTATCTACTGCCGAATTTTATTGTGGCTAGACTTTTGATTAAACTTTCTGTCAATGTGGAGGTACAAGTTCTACGGCCACATGAGGATATCACACTGTAGTGCTATGGTAAACGACCGAATGGACTATATACCAACGGTGTACATCTTCGAGAGGAACTTTGGCACTAAGATACAGGGTTTCCCAACAAGTGGTGTTATTTTGCTATTCAAAGAAAAATTCAATTTTTTGAGATAAATGATCGGATGTTTATTTCATAATAAAGAGGAAGGTATGCCGTTAATAATGAAAAACAACATCAGCCACATGGCCACCACGACCACGCTTACAGGACCATATCCTTTTCATGAAATTTTCCATAACCACATCGCTCACTCGCTTCAATAGTGACATAACTCAAAATTGAAAGTTTTTGAGGTTGCCTTAAAAAATTCCGAATTTTGCAAATGTCCATAAATTAATCTCAGCGAAATTTGGTCAACCATATTTCGGATTATTCAAGCGCATTTAAACATCATATTTCATGTTACTTATCTTTTTATACGGACTTAAAGTTACACATTTTGGCAATTTTCAATTTTGAGTTATGTCACTCTTGAAGTGAGTGAGCGATATGTGGTTGTTTATTGTCTGTGTATATTTATTTTGTAAATACGTTCGTTTGTGTGTCGTTGGGAAATCGGTGCAAGGAAAATTTAAAAATTTGTAGATACAATTCGTTGGGGTAAGGGCATCTGCAGCTGCAACAAGTTCTCTTGAAAATATAAAAAACAAAGACCTGTTTTGATGAAAAGATGGAGAAGGTGTTAAGTGCTTTAATAAAGAACTTAAGCGAAAAAATATTTCCGTGACGACTTTAGTAATTCAAAGAAAGCCTTTAAGCTTGTTCAACGATCTTAAAGATAAATCCACACAAGACAAAGAATTTGACAATATTGATTCCAATGCCATGCGGAATATGAGAACTTTAAAAAAATATCTCAACCTCTTAACAAAGGTCGTGGGAGAATCTGCAAGTGCAGATACCAAGGCCGCAAAAATGTTTCCCCACAAGTTAAAGCAACTAATTTCTGGTGGTGGATACACTGCTCACCAAGTTTTCAATGTCGACGAAACTACGAAACTATAAGTCTGAAACGCCAAGAGCCATGAAAAATATTTCCAAAGAAAATCTTTCTGTTATTTGGATGTCAAATAAAAAAGCTTGGATGACATCGAAATTTTTTAACAATTGGATTAAAATTTATGTTTGCCAATTTGTCTCATAAAATACTATTTCTTGTTGATAATGCATCAAGCTATACGATTAATTTAGACAATTTAAACGAGATCATATAAGATTGTTCTCTTCCCCTAAAAATATGAAGTCTTTTACCCAGCCAGATCAGGGAGTTATTGCCGCTTTTAAAAAATATTATCTACGTCGCAGTTTTAATGACCTGATTCCTGCGACCCCCAGCTACATATGGGCGCTGTTCGACAATTTAGGCAAAATAGACCAGAGCTGGAAAAATTACAGAAATAAGAAAACCGCGAAGGAGGTAGACAACGGAATTGTTAATAAGGGTCGGAGCCTGCTATTGAACAGTCGGATATTGTTGATTTCATAAACCTGGAAGATGAACCATTATCAAACTAAGAGCTCTTTGCGGCAGAAATTCCATTAGGAAAATTAACTACATTAATAAGGAAATGCATATTTTTGAAAAATGTTGATGGAAGTGATGAAAGAGTTGAATATACAAGAAGATCAATAACAATTACAATACTACAGGAATTTATACGCTCAAAAGATAACATTTTTGCCTCAGAAGCGGATCGATTCCTTCTTTTAATCTACTTCACCACAAACACGTACAAGAAAAACGGAAAGCACCTCAGCAACATTTTGAAAATGTTTTTAAACAAAATATAATTGGAGAAATTCCTAAACATTTTATTTGTATATATACACATACTTAATTTGAGAAAATTTGTTTGCAAATATATTTTGTTGTAATATATTATTATATACGTTCCAAATAAATTTTATTGATTTTCAAATAAAATGTATTTGCTCAGAAATATATAATATTTAAAAATTTGTGTTCCAAATATATATTCTTTCGATTCAAACATATCAAAAAAGACGATTTTGCCCCGTTTACAAACATTAATGTGAGATAATTGCCTTGGTTTATTTTCCCCATGTTGATAGTGTAAAAACAGGTGGTTAGAGACCTGATAAAGTGGCGCTCATAACACTACGGGGCAGTAATGATACCAACTTCAGAGAATAATGTATAATACATTTTTTCCTAGATGATGTCTGGTGGACACAATTACATGACACTATGGTGGGGCCTTTCTTGATTTAGAGGGGTGAACTTTAGCTTGATTAGACGAATTCAGCGTTTTCTCAACAGAAGACGGATAATAGCAAGTCTCGAGATCACAACTCTAACAAGGTTTGTAAATAGAGGGATACCACTAGGAGAAGTACTGAATTATCTTATTTGAAACTAGCGGTGAATGGAATTCTAATATATCTAGAACTTTGTGGCTGCAAAGTTCGTGGCCATATGCGGACGACGCACAGTGGCGCCATTTGAGTTTTTTCGTTGCAAAAATCATATCTTTTGAACCGAATAAGATAATTGAACAGTTTAAACAGCATATGATAGATAACTGTTCAGCCTATGAAATGAGCGTTTGGAAAGGGTGCTACGCTTTGTAGGGGCCTACTTATGGGTTATCAAAGTTAAAATTTGTAGAAAAATCAATTTTATGGTAACTAAAAAAAATTATTTTTACATTTTTAGATTGTTTTTATTTTTTTTCTTTAGTGTTTTATGTTTTAAATTATTACCCAACAAATTAAAAAAAAATTACTTCTTTTTTAAATTTATTTTTTAAATTTTCTGTAAAATATTCATCACAATTCGTAGGAGAAGGTATATCTAAAAGATATACCTATAATTATTTTCTAACTCTATTCGTGACTTCACATGCCGCAGGGAAGAAATAAGTGGATCGGAAGATGCTGCCAACATGTTGAAGAGGTCCTCATTTTGCTTTACCCTTGATGCTTTGAATGTGTTCTGCAATCTATATTTTTTATAAAATTTGTTAAGAGACTCCTGTGCTTCTTCAGAAAGCTCTCCAATTGGCAAAGACTGGTACTCAATTATATCTTTGCCATGCGCCAATATTTTATGGACGGTCGGGGTCAACTTCTTCTGTGGATACATTTCTGCTAAAAGAGATGCAGTTTTCGATGCATATTCTCCATATTTTGTAGAATTGACATTTTCTTTGCAGTTTAAAACATTCAAGATCGTTCCCAATCTGTTCACAATTTGATTGTCAATTCCAATTGCGCTTGGGTTCTTGTGGGCGGAGTCTTAACGGGGTTGGACTGTGCGTGGTGTGGTGGAGTGCTGGCCTACTTGCCTACCTACAGGGCGGGTGACCAATCACATCGTGTACAGGTACACGAAGCATCTCCTTAAGGTATGTTTTGTTCTAAAAATACGAATGCGTGTGGACTGGATGACAATTGTTGCGTCCATTTTATCACGTAATTTAGTTTTTCCAAGAATTGTTAGTTCTTTCCACGAATTCAGACAAAAAAGGGTTTTCATGTTGGAAATGATGGCATCATATGCTGTCCGTACAGCTAATTTTCCCAATAATTCTATCATGAGTGCCAGTTACAGAAGTTTACGCGAGTTGTTTATTGTTTTACAAAATGAATACACTGTTGGTCTGGCCTGACCCATGTGTTACGAATGTGACTATATAAACATGTGTATGACGAAGGGTTAATGATTTGATTTTTGCCAATCAAGAACCACGTCTTTTTTTACCTTTTTCGCCTCTAGAAGCCAAAGGGGCGCCTAGAGGCAAATAAAACCTTTGGGATTATGTAAAGGAATAATCAAAGAACATATTTTGAAAATATGGCAAATATAGAAAAATATAGATTTTGTTTATTTTCCGTCAAAGTTGAAAAATAGTGAAAAAACGGATAGTTTTTAAATAGTGTTTTACCAGAAGAAACACAAAGCAAACAGTTAATTTTTTTTATCATTATACATTTAATAAATACATCAATAAATACAAACAAAAAATAAGGCGATTCGTTACCTATTTTTCGTGATATTACACCTGAAATCGCAACAAATTGACTAAAAATTGTGTGTTTTTTTGAAAACCGAAAGTCGGTCATCTTTGAACGGTTATATCTTCTAAACTAAAAATGTGATATTATTAAGAGTAGCATATTTGAAATCGTTGAAAAGTTTCCTATAACATGGGTTTATTCAAAACTTCGTCTGCGCACATGAAAATTTTGATTTTTGCAACCTCGTTTGCTCTACGGGCGCCACTGTGCGACGGGCATATGCGGGCGGTAACCCAGACAGTACTAAATTGGTTTTCTTTCCTGGGAAGTATACATTTTCACATGTGGATCTTTCTCGGCTAAATGAAACTGCGCTAGTGTTTTCTGAAAGTGCGAAATTTCTACATTAAATCCCAGATAGGAAATTGTCCTTCAGACTTAATGTATTGGAACGGGTAGGGGTGGCCAACGTAAACTTATATTCCAGTAGAAAAGCTTTAGAAGTACGTTGGAGGCTCTCTCTCCTAAAATCGTCCATTGGATACATAGAGAAGTAGTTCGCCCAATACTACTATACGGCATTGTGGTGTGGTAGATATCAACTGATAAGCGATAATGCATCACCAGTCACTTATTGAAGGTTCAGAGAACTGCCAGCCTAATCAAAAGAAGGGTTTTATGACTACAGCCACGGAGTCTCTACAAGTCCTACTCTATCTACTGCCGATATTGTGGCTAGAAAAGTTGCGAAGGTGGAGGTACAATAACTACGACCACTTGAGGATACCACACTGTAGTGTAATGTTAACCGACCAAGTGGACTATATACCTACGGTGTACATCTTCGAGGGTAACTTCACCACTAAGATACCTGTCAGAGAGGTTGGCAGAATCCAGTAAACAGAAATCATCTCCACTTCTACACATACGGTTCGAAGCTTGATGAGAAGGTTGGATTCTGTTTACTCCGACAGCCAGTCTGCCATAAATTCACAAAAAGCCCTCGACTACGGCAGATTTTTTAACGAGATGGCTGTGCAGTTTATTACACATCTGCTATGGGTACCTGGGGACGGGGAACTGCAAAATCAATTAATTTGATAAGAAATGGACGACATTACAAATTCTCGAAGAATTTTCATATATTGGTGCGTCACTGTCCACATGCAAATGTTGGCTTACGCAAGAGGCAGTCAGGAAGTCAAATGAAAGGTGGCTAGAAATCTGCACCTGTAGGATAGCTAGACACATCTGCCCAAGACACAAACTGAGAAGGTCAAAATGTCTCCTCCCACTAGAGAGGAAAAGTCTGTCTACGTTAGTGTCAGTTCTGACGGGACACTGCCTGATCAGCAAACACGCCTGGAGTTTCGAAATTGAGTCCAATGACTACTGGGGAAACTGTCGAGATGAAGAAGTAGTGGAGAGCACTGAACACATGCAGGCAACTGATAAGCGATCCATCACCTGTCAACGGGTTATACTGGGGTCGGCCTTTCTCTGAAGTCTGGCAGATCTGACCGGTACATATATTCGAATTACTGATAACTGGTTGGTTCCGATGAGGGCAACCGGGCTCGTGGTAGCACTAGGGACCTCAATAGGTCTAGATGGGCTGGAAACTCCTGCAAGAAGTTTCCAGCTGCAAGAAGTATCGAACTAGTAATTTGACACAATGCCACAACTGCCAGATGTTCGGACATGGCTCCGCAGATGCAAAGTTAAAACCTTCTGTGCCATTTGTGCTGGAAGCCATAAGATAAATTAATGCAAGGAGAATTTTCAGAAATGTGCAAATTGTGGTGGTGAACACAAAGCACTGTCTCAGCAATGTCCCAGTAGATTGAAATATATCGAAATTAGAGAACGATCGAGACCAAAAAATATTATTCGAAATCAAGCAAGTTATGCGCCTATGAACACCCAAAATTATAGTCAAAATTATCCAAATCAAGGTCCACCTCAAATTAATAGTTGGTCAAATGTTCGAAAAAATGAACAAAGTTGTCATAATGAAAACAAATTATTTTCAATAGATGTATTGAAAAATCTAACTTTTGAATTAATTTCTAAATTAAGAAATTGTAAATCCAGATTTGATCAATTTGAGGTCATCACAGGACTAGCCTTTAAATTCCTGCATTGAACCAAAATATAAAAATAATCTGTTGGAATGCTCGAGGCATTCGAAACAAGATAGAAGAATTATATAAATTCTTAGATGTACACAAAATAGACATATGTATGTCTCTTATGTGAAACTTGGTTAAATCCAAATATTTCAATTAGAAATCAAAATTTTGTCTGTTATCGCTGCGACCGCATGGAGAGACGAGGAGGAGGTGTTGCTATCTTAATTAGAAAACCAGTAAGGAAAGACAGAAAGTCGGGCGGGGCCGACTATATAATACCCTACACCTCCCTAACAATGAGATAAAGGTCATTGCGATAATAATTTGGAATAATTGAAAATCGGCAGCAACATATTATCTAATTCTGAGCCGATAATAGCTAAATTAAGCAATATTTGTTCCTAAATTCAGAAACATCTTTCCGGAAAATATTAATGATCGGAAGTAAAGTACAACTTCTATAGCGCTTCGATACCAAATCAGGAGGAACATATATATGGAGGTTATATATAAATCTGAACCGATTTTCCCTGAATACTCATTCATGTAAAAAGACCTCTTTCTGTAGAATTTCGTACTGATCGGATATAAAATAAGTCTCTACAGCGCTTACATGTCAAATCGGTGGTAACATACATATGGGGCCTATATCTAAATCTGAACCGATTTTCTCCAAATTTGGCAGTATTCCTTCGAGTAATAAGAAACCTCTTTCTGCCGAATTTCGCACTGATCGGATATAAAATACAGTTTCTACAGCGCTTACATGTCAAATCGGGAGTAACATATATATGTGGGCTATATCTAAATCTCAACCGGTTTCCCTCAAATTTGGTAGTATTAATTCATGTAATAAGAAACCTCTTTCTGCCGAATTTCGTACTGATCGGATTAAAAATTCACTTTTTACAGCGCTTACATGTAAAATCGGGGGTAACATATATATGGGGGCTATATCTAAATCTGAACCGATTTCCCTCAAATTTGGCAGAATTAATTCATGTAGTAAGAAACCTCTTTCTGCCGAATTTTGTACTGATCGGATTAAAAATACACTTTTTACAGCGCTTACATGTAAAATAACATATATATGGGGGCTATATCTAAATCTGAACCGATTTTCTCCGAATTTGGCAGTATTCCTTCATGTAATAAGAAACTTCTTTCACACTGATTGGTTATAAAATAAATTTTTTACGGCGCTTACATGTGAAATCGGGGATAACGTATATATGGGGGCTATATCTAAATCTGAACCGATTTCTTCCAAATTTAACAGTGTTCATTAATATAATAAGAGACCTCTTTCTGCTGAATTTCTAAATCTCAACCGGTTTCCCTCAAATTTGGTAGTATTAATTCATGTAATAAGAAACCTCTTTCTGCCGAATTTCGTACTGATCGGATTAAAAATTCACTTTTTACAGCGCTTACATGTCAAATCGGGGCTAACATATATATGGGGGCTATATCCAAATCTGAACCGATTTTAACCAAATTAAATAGGGATCGTCCTTGGGCCAAAAAAAAGATATGTGTAAAGTTTCGTCTAGATCGGACCATAATTGCGACCTGTACTTTGATTACAAGAATACATGCACAGACAGACGGACAGACAGACAGACGGACATAGCTAAATCAACTCAGAAAGTGATTCTAAGTCGATCGGTATAATAAACGATGGGTCTATATCTTCTCCTTTTGGGTGTTACAAACAAATGCACAAAGTTATAATACCCTGTACCACAGTGTGGTGTAGGGTATAAACATCCGTCACAAATTGTTGGGAAATAAAAATACGATAAATATTGAAAACGTTGGTGTCCAGATCTATCAAGAAGGCGAAACTATTGATATATATGCATGCTATTTCCCAGGTAGCTCTTGTGGAAAAGATCCCCTGCGCAAACAAGACTTTTTGTCAGATCTTCGTAAATTGACGACGTCGAATAACTTTTTACTAGGAGGAGATTTCAACTGCAGGCACCAACACTGGGGCTGTCAAAGGAGTAATGTTTGGTGAAATCTACTGTTTGATAAATTACAAACAAATAATGTCCACATAATGTGGAGTTATCCATCTTTCGTAATAGAAATTGGAATAAAATGCTGTCATCGTTGGATAAGGCTTCATCTCCCTACTGGAATGTATCAAAAATTATTAAGAAAAAATCCAAAGTAGTACCAGCTCTAAAGTAACAATAAAACGTACTTTAGTCAGGAAGAAAAATGCGAAAAACTAGCAGAAAACTTTTTACTAAATCATTCAATTTCCTCGAGTCTTAGTGATGACGAAACTGTTAGGGAGGTTAACGAATGTGTAAATAGTATTATTTCAACAATACCGCAAAATATTCCAACTGTTTCTTTAGGAAAAATTTAAAAAATTATTAACAAGCTCAAAAACAAAAAAGCTCCTGGCATTGATGGAATCTACAACATGTGTTTAAAAATGTTGCCCAAAAAACGGCATAATTTTAATAACAAATATAATAAATGCTTGCCTTAAGCTCTCCTACTTTCCTCTGAAATGGAAAACGTCTAAAACTATACCAATTCCTAAAATCAATAAACCTCCTCATGATCCTAAGTCATATAGACCTATAAGTCTATTGTCTTCTGTAGGTAAAATTTTGGAGAGAGTAGTCCAGGAATATCTAATTGATTTTATAGATAAAAATAATGTACTACAACAACAACAATTCGGAATCAGAAAAGAGCATAACACATGTCATCCTCTTGTAAAAATTAAAAAGTTGATACAAAAAAACTTCAAAAAATCACTATCCACAGGTATGGTGCTACTGGACATCAAAGCAGCTTTTGACAGCGTGTGGCATAATAGCCTAATTTTTAAATAAAATAAATTTGGATTTCCTATAGGAACAATAAAAATCATACACAGTTTCCTAACAAGATCGGACTTTTAGTGTGTACATTGGAAATACCCACTCAAGACAACATAATATTACCAATGGATGTCCACAGGGATCCTGCCTTTCACCAATCCTCTACAATATATTCACTTCGGATATACCAGATTTAAATAACTGTATTATTTCAGTGTTTGCCGATGATACATCTATAATAATTACTGATTCAATTCCCGCCAACATTATTAACAATCTGCAAGATGTATTAGTTAAAATCAGAGTTCGGAAAAAACACCAAGGAACGGTTCCTTAGCGTTCTGTACCGTTCCTTCGTTGCTGATCGGATATAAAATACAGTTTCTACAGCGCTTACATGTCAAATCGGGAGTAACATATATATGTGGGCTATATCTAAATCTCAACCGGTTTCCCTCAAATTTGGTAGTATTAATTCATGTAATAAGAAACCTCTTTCTGCCGAATTTCGTACTGATCGGATTAAAAATACACTTTTTACAGCGCTTACATGTAAAATCGGGGGTACCATATATATGGGGGCTATATCTAAATCTGAACCGATTTCCCTCAAATTTGGCAGAATTAATTCATGTAGTAAGAAACCTCTTTCTGCCGAATTTTGTACTGATCGGATTAAAAATACACTTTTTACAGCGCTTACATGTAAAATAACATATATATGGGGGCTATATCTAAATCTGAACCGATTTTCTCCGAATTTGGCAGTATTTCTTCATGTAATAAGAAACTTCTTTCTGCCGAATTTCACACTGATCGGTTATAAAATAAATTTTTTACGGCGCTTACATGTGAAATCGGGGATAACGTATATATGGGGGCTATATCTAAATCTGAACCGATTTCTTCCAAATTTAACAGTGTTCATTAATATAATAAGAGACCTCTTTCTGCTGAATTTCATACTGATCGGATATAAAATAAAGTTTTTACAGCGCTTACATGTCAAATCGGGGCTAACATATATATGGGGGCTATATCCAAATCTGAACCGATTTTAACCAAATTAAATAGGGATCGTCCTTGGGCCAAAAAAAAGATATGTGTAAAGTTTCGTCTAGATCGGACCATAATTGCGACCTGTACTTTGTTTACAAGAATACATGCACAGACAGACGGACATAGCTAAATCAACTCAGAAAGTGATTCTAAGTCGATCGGTATAATAAACGATGGGTCTATTTCTTCTCCTTTTGGGTGTTACAAACAAATGCACAAAGTTATAATACCCTGTACCACAGTGTGGTGTAGGGTATAAACATCCGTCACAAATTGTTGGGAAATAAAAATACGATAAATATTGAAAACGTTGGTGTCCAGATCTATCAAGAAGGCGAAACTATTGATTTATATGCTTGCTATTTCCCAGGTAGCTCTTGTGGAAAAGATCCCCTGCGCAAACAAGACTTTTTGTCAGATCTTCGTAAATTGACGACGTCGAATAACTTTTTACTAGGAGGAGATTTCAACTGCAGGCACCAACACTGGGGCTGTCAAAGGAGTAATGTTTGGTGAAATCTACTGTTTGATAAATTACAAACAAATAATGTCCACATAATGTGGAGTTATCCATCTTTCGTAATAGAAATTGGAATAAAATGCTGTCATCGTTGGATAAGGCTTCATCTCCCTACTGGAATGTATCAAAAATTATTAAGAAAAAATCCAAAGTAGTACCAGCTCTAAAGTAACAATAAAACGTACTTTAGTCAGGAAGAAAAATGCGAAAAACTAGCAGAAAACTTTTTACTAAATCATTCAATTTCCTCGAGTCTTAGTGATGACGAAACTGTTAGGGAGGTTAACGAATGTGTAAATAGTATTATTTCAACAATACCGCAAAATATTCCAACTGTTTCTTTAGGAAAAATTTAAAAAATTATTAACAAGCTCAAAAACAAAAAAGCTCCTGGCATTGATGGAATCTACAACATGTGTTTAAAAATGTTGCCCAAAAAACGGCATAATTTTAATAACAAATATAATAAATGCTTGCCTTAAGCTCTCCTACTTTCCTCTGAAATGGAAAACGTCT
This sequence comes from Eudasyphora cyanicolor, assembly GCA_963930755.1. Classification (NCBI taxonomy): domain Eukaryota; kingdom Metazoa; phylum Arthropoda; class Insecta; order Diptera; family Muscidae; genus Eudasyphora; species Eudasyphora cyanicolor. The sequence continues at coordinate 190,955,844 of OZ005734.1, forward strand.
AAAACTATACCAATTCCTAAAATCAATAAACCTACTCATGATCCTAAGTCATATAAACCTATAAGTCTATTGTCTACTGTAGGTAAAATTTTGGAGAGAGTAGTCCAGGAATATCTAATTGATTTTATAGATAAAAATAATGTATTACAACAACAACAATTCGGATTCAGAAAAGAGCATAACACATGTCATCCTCTTGTAAGAATTAAAAAGTTGGTGCAAAAATACTTCAAAAAATCACTATCCACAGGTATGGTGCTACTGGACATCAAAGCAGCTTTTGACAGCGTGTGGCATAATGGCCTAATTTTTAAATTAAATAAATTTGGATTTCCTATAGGAACAATAAAAGTCATACACAGTTTCTAACAAGATCGGACTTTTAGTGTGTACATTGGAAATACCCACTCAAGACAACATAATATTACCAATGGATGTCCACAGGGATCCTGCCTTTCACCAATCCTCTACAATATAGTCACTTCGGATATACCAGATTTAAATAACTGTATTATTTCAGTGTTTGCCGATGATACATCTATAATAATTACTGATTCAATTCCCGCCAACATTATTAACAATCTGCAAGATGGATTAGTTAAAATCAGAGTTCGGAAAAAACACCAAGGAACGGTTCCTTAGCGTTCTGTACCGTTCCTTCGTCGCGAACGGAACAGTATCGCAACCCTTACACGAGGACAGAATACACTAAACATTTTTTTAGTGTTACTGTTCGCGAACGGTACCACTACGATAACGTACCGTTCTTAGAAAACGACGAACGGTCAGAGAATGAAGCCGAGCCAAAATTGGCGGTGGCGGCTGCCTTTTAAAATTATAGATCGGCGGCGGCGGCTAAGCCGACATAAAATTCACAAACGGCGGCTTTATGATAGACATTTTAACATTTAAGATATTAGTTGAAAAGTTAAGCTCTGGTATTTTTTCTTAAATAATAGATGTTTTTAAGTTAATTGTAAGATATTGTGAGGAAAATAATAGTGTATATGCGTACACATTATTCTTCTATTAAGGGGACGATATATCTGCTATATAGCTACATATTTGCTTATCAAAAATGTAAATTGTATCTATCCATATTTTAAAGTTAAAGAAACGGCGGCTGTGTTTCAGCCGATTTTAGCCGCAAAGATCGGCGGCGGCTTCGGCTGGTAAAAAAATGTCGGCGGCGGCTAAAATCGGCGGCTCGGCTCGGCGGCTACATACTCTGCGAACGGTACACTACGATAACGTACCGTTCATAGAACAGTATCACTACGTCGTAGTGATACTGTTCTTTTGAACAGAACACTAACAGTATCACTACGTTTAGCGTTCCGTTCTTTTTTATATTCGACACCACAGGTCGCAAATATGAAGCAATCTTAATGAAAATTGGTACAGAGTTATTTCTTAACCCAGGGACGATCCCTATTTAAAATGGGGCATATCGGTCCATTCTTTGACATAGCCCCCATACGAAGGTCCCCTTCGATAAGACATATTTACGCACTAGAGAGCGAATTTTTTAACCGATCATGCTGAAATTTATATATTTTTACATTGTATTGCATTGTGATCACGCTTGCCCCATTTTAAATAGGGATCGTCCCTGGGTTAAGAAATAACTCTGTACCAATTTTCATTAAGATTGCTTCATATTTGCGACCTGTGGTGTCGAATATAAAAAAGAACGGAACGCTAAACGTAGTGATACTGTTAGTGTTCTGTTCAAAAGAACAGTATCACTACGACGTAGTGATACTGTTCTATGAACGGTACGTTGTCGTAGTGTACCGTTCGTCGTGTTCTAAGAACGGTACGTTATCATAGTGATACCGTTCGCGAACAGTAACACTAAAAAAATAAATAACGTTAGTGTTCTCTAAAGGAACCGTTCCTATAACGTACTGTTTTTTTCTGAACATTGGTTAAAATGAATGAATATTTTAGTAAATCCTGACAAAACACAGGCCATATACTTTACTAGAAAACGGAGACTATGTTATCTACCTCAAACCACAATTAGCTTTCTAAACCATAGCTTGGAATGGGAAAATAATGTTAAGTATTTGGGTATCATTCTGGACAAAAAGATGAATTTTGGTGACCACATTTCTCACATCGTTGATAAAGTCAATAAAATTACCAGGATAATGTACCCATTGATTAACAGAAAATCCCAACTCACCACGGAAAATAAGAAATTGGTACTAAAATCGATATTCTTACCAACAATATTTTACTGCGCCCCATTATGATCGACGGCGGCAAACTGTCATATACAAAAACTACAAGTAGTTCAAAACAAGTTGCTGAAAATGATATTTAACCTTCCATAGCACTATTCGACACAAAGACTGCACACCTTATCAGGTTTTCAACACGTCAAGGACAAAATTGGAAAATTGAGTTCAAACTTCGAAGCAAGATGTTTATCTTCGCGCTATTCCCATATCAATGAATTGATATCATTTTAAATTTAGTTCTTAATTAAGATCAACCAACCTAGTCAACTAAAAGTTTCATGAGGTTTTTTTATCAACACATATATTTTTTCCTTTCGTTTAAAAAAATACATATTGTTTACAAATATCCCATAATGTTAAAAAACAATAAATTTATTAATAAGTAAAAAAGGAACTAATGCTCCTAAACTCTTTATAACTATAAATGACATGTAAACCACGAAATGTTAAATAATAAATCTAATTAATCTAAAAAAATCTAAAATGGATAAGACGTATTCCTCGACACAGGAAATTCGTGTCCTTATATGCAGATGGCTTCAAACTAGAGGAATTTTCTAAGGAACTCGTACTATCCATTGCAAATAAATTATCATTGCAGAAATCTTAGCTCTTAGATAGGTAGTAAAATGGGAGAGACAATCTATGTGTTACACTTTTTTTACAACTGTAAAGTAAGGTACATACATATCATAGACATACATATCATAGTCATATAGGTATTTTGGAAATAAAATCACAATTTTAACTTTATTCAATAGTAAAAATAGTGATCTAATAAAAAATGATTACAATAAATACATATTATTTTCTCGAACAATTTTCACTCAATTCTTGAGCGTAACTCCATTAGCACCAGGCTTGCCAGTTTTTTTAGTGCCGAATCCCCAAATTTTTATTTTTTATCCCCTAAATCCCCAAAAAAAGATTTCTCATCCCCAAAAAAATCCCCAGAAAATATTTCAACTTATGTGAATGATGTATTTTACAATTCAATGTATTTTCTACTAAAATTCATTTTGTTTGTACAAAATGTACGTTGTCAAATTATCAAATATCATCTAATTTTTTTGTACATGTTTTGGTATTAAAAGTTTGATCATTTCTGCCAATGGACTAAATAATTGATAACACACTGAATTTTGTTTAAAGTACATCAAAGGGTAAATACCAGCGATTCCAGTTCTTTAAAATCGGGTTGAACCAGCAGAATCCTGTTACTAGTAAACTTTACTCCAAAATTAGCTTAAATTGTTCGTAATGTCGTCTCGGAAGAATTTTATAAACCGCAATTGGCTTCAATTAAGATTTATAAATATGTATAGAAATGCGTATTGTCAATTACTACAGGTTGTCTATTTAAGTCGTACTCTAATACACTGCGAGTCAAGCTACTTTTTGTAGGAACTTTTGACACAATTTTTACGGACGCATTTTCTAAAAAAAAAATGAATTTAACAGAAAATACAAATTTTAACATAAATAAAGACATGTAATTATAAAAAATTGCAATCCCCTCCAAATCCCCGGATCCCCAAACCAAAAAATATATCCCCATTTGCGAAGAAAAATCCCCAAATTGGGGATAAATCCCCTAAACTGGCAGCGCTGATTAGCACTCAACCCATTTCTTCCTTATCATTTAAACAACATTGTATGAACTGAGTGGGCGGGTACATTTAGGATGCTGGAGCCGCGAACACTATCATTTAGGGTAATATCCTGGGGAATTGGTGCACTGTAAAAGAGAAATAAAATTAAATTTTTATAGAGAGAGTAAAGATATTACACAAAAACTCCCAGAAAAGCAACTCAAATTGCCTATTAAAACAAGATGAGAGTTGGATAAGTGCGATATGACAGACAGATGCATTCGCATTCTTTTCTGAAGGACGGAGGGTTGGGGTTTACTCTCAAGTGTATAGCCCGGCCGGCAGGAAAATAAAACATAAAACTATTAACAATTTTGTCTAGATATTTACACAAACACCCCAGCAAATATCCACTTAGGAATACGAGTGTTAACGAGGTACAACTAATAATTGTGGTTTATAGGATGTTTTCTGATGGCTTCACATATAACATTCTCAGAGTGCTAACCACTCTTCCCATACTAAACCTCTGCTTAAAGAATCATTAACATAAATTTCTCAAATATTACTTGTCCTCAAGTGTAATGAAGTCTTAATGACACCGAAGAAGACAGAATAATATGATTATGGCGTTAAAGTTGTAACTGAAGGAGCGGTATAAATTGTCGAGTACTTAACACATACATATGTCTGTGTCAACACGCGTTAATGGATCTTTTAATAAAAGACATTGTCGACACCCAAAACCACCCAGAGAAAGTGAAACCACCCAAAGAAGTACTGCATTGTCGTCATTGGCTCACAATGAAGGATCCGTGCCACGCGCCATATGCCGTGCAACCCTAACTCTTTCCAAGCAATTTCCAACATTGTTTCACTTACCTATTAAATATAATTACAACAATAGTGCCATCCGGTCGCTGAAATCCCACTGCATCCAAAGTCTTCAGACGACTCGACACTTTCAAATCGACACGTTTCGAATCCGGCCAAATGAATTTTGAAAAATGTCCAATACCATAATATATCGGTTGTTTGTAGAATTCAGCGTAAGCTATTAACAATTTTGATTAATTTTATTTCAAAAAAATCGAATTCAACACTTACTTTTTGTATTCACCACTATGGGTGCATCAACATAATTTTGCACATAGTTCGGTCCACCCTGTTCGTTCAGCATGAGATTCCAATCAATCCAACCATTGAAATTATGTTGCAAATCTTGCAGAAATGCTTTTATGTATTGTTCTCCACGTTCCCAAGAACCCAATTGGGGTCCACGAGTTGGCCGGGGCTTGTCGCCCACGCAGGACTCAGTGTTGAGCAAAAGTTTGCCAGGAAATGATCGCATTGTATTGTCAATAAGTTCAGGACGGAAAACATTATCCCAATACCAATGAACCGCCAATCCATCGAGATATTTTAAAGCGGCGGGGTTTGTGGCATTCATCTGGAAAATTGTAAAATTTAAATCTGCTAATTAATGTATCTATGGACGAAGTATGTGCAATAATATCTATCATCAATGAAACTAACTTGTTACTTATAATTTCGATACAATTTGCTGGGTAAACTAAATTGTTTTCCCGGAAAACTTTGGAATATACTTTTTTACTGAGAAAGTCATTTATAGGCCTCTCTCTGGGCATATATTTTTCTTGTAGAAGTTGAGCTGTAGTTTGTCTCGTTACTTTTAAAAAACGACACAGTGGGAGTAATTAAAAAAGGAAAAATAATGCCGCCATTTCTTAACCGGGCAAATTAAAATTGGGAATCCTATGGTATACAGGGGCGGAGCTTCAAGGGTTCAAAGATAAGCAACACGGGTGTAGAAAATGTGTAAGCTCGTATAACTTCTGTCTTTGTCGTTTGTTTCGAACTAGGGATCTATAAATCGAGTTTCGACTAATCGACTTTTGATTGGAAAAAGTCGAAATCGATTTTCACCAAGCAAAAAGTTGAAAAATCGATTTATCATTTCGACTTTTTTCCATTTTTATCCGACGGCGGAATATCAACCGAAGTCAACTATCATTTCGACTTTTGTCGAGTTTGGCCTTACTTAAATAGACGGCGGCTTTGAACTTCTCAAACCAGTTCAAACGCTTTTTAGGAAAGAGACGGAAAGAGCTCTCCCCAACAAACGTTGACACTTGCTTGGAAAAAATTGCCGAGTATAAATCAATATTTAAGTTGTCTGATCGGAAAATATTGTCAGAAAAATGCAACCCTGTGAACGTACGACGGTGTGAACATACAATTTTGGTCTTGCAGCGTTAGCAGACAAGTCATTGTGAGATAATTTGCAGATTGTTAGATGTGCGAAGTTTATGCATGGGACAACAGCGCAATTGTCAGAAAAATATTTTATTGGTAACACTGTCTATAAAATATTTTTATTATATTTACAAAATATATTGTAAATATATGAAATTGTAAGGTTTTCTTGCAATCGTCTGAACTGTAAATTCACCTTTGCCAAACAATCTATCATTGTCCGTACATTTGCAGCACTTTAACAGGGTTAATAACGTTGTCCGATCAGGCAATCTGTGTATATTTACGGCCTGTTTCTGTATTTCTAACGAAAGTCTCTGCGAACGAAAACCAGTCACTCACTTTCGTCAGGAATTTGGTTTCTCTAACGTTCTATCGTTCGTTCGCCTGGCCTTACGTCAATGACGTTAGCTATTTACCAATTGGAAAATAATGTAATTGCCAGACCAATAATTTCACAACATCCGGTCTAAAAAAGCGCACATTTGTTTATGGTCGACCTTAGCAAATACATCTCTGTGCTATTTACACTAGCGGTGGCCAAAAAAGCAAACCCTGGGTGGTCAGCTGAGCTGCACCAATACTCTCATTTCTTTCTCTCTCTCACGTCTCTCTCACTGCACTGATAATTTTTTTCCATCTTAGTTCAGATTTACACTAGGCAAGTTTTTTCAGCAGCTTATCACCAAATTCTCTTTTGAACTTGCACGAAGAACTCAGAACGTTTAGGGAGAGCTTTTTCCTCCCTCTTGCCGACTGCCCCTCTCTCCAACAAAACGCCGATAATCTGCTGAACATTCAGCCAGTGTAAATCCGGACTTAGCGAGCAACCAATATTTTATTTTACTTTATGCTAAAATATTTACACATGTGTACACAATATTATTATTATTTAATTGTTTTTACCATAATTATATTAATATCTTCTTATTTTCTGCTTTTAATAATGTTTATTTTGTAATTGTTCCTATCAGTCGACAAATAAAATAATGTGACTCGATCTGACATTTGTGTTCGCCGAGATGACAGCAAAGAGAGATAGAGAAACCAAAATTTGCATTGAAATGATTACGTTTTCGTATGAGTTCATTATCGTACGACTTCTCGTTGTGATGGTAGTTAGTGAAACCCAAATCAGCTGTTTGTCGTCTGGCAGGCGAACGAAAGCAAATTTTAAAGTTACAGAAACAGGCTGTTAGTTTTAGTTGCTTGGAATCTGCGTAATGGAAAAGAAACAAAAAGGAGATAAAAATCGGTTTAAGACAAGACCGAAAAGTCGAAAAATTCGATTTTCTAAAAAGTCGATTATCCAAATAATTGTAAAGTCGAAAAATCGACATTTCACTAAATCATGAAAGTCGAAAATCGACTTTTTGTCTCAACTATAGATCCCTATTTCGAACAATCTTTGTAGCCTACACCACACTGCAGTCCAGGGCAGAGAACGAAGCCGAGGCAAAATTGTCGGCGGCGGCGGCTTGTCCAAAAATGGGTCGGCTGCGGCGGCTTTTCGGCTTGATTTCGGCTTACGATTTATTGTGCAACATAACAGATACACATTTATTGTACAACTTAGTTGGAAGTATGAGCACAGTGTAAAAATAGATTTTTCCCTTAAAAATTAAATAGAGCAAAAGAGAAATAATTAAAAAATGGTCTGAAATTAAACATGTTTGCTGTACAAACGTATATCTGACAAATCTAGAAAGATCTGAAAGACTTCTTCTATTTGAAGTTTATTTTATATGCCTTCCAAAATATTTTAAATGTTACTACTTTCACTCGTCGAGTAAAAACTGGTAAAGGAAAAGACGTTTTGTAAATTCTCTCTTAAATTTGCTAGTTCATTGATCGAAAAAAGTAAACACAAAGTTAAATATATTTATTTTTTGTTATAGTAAACCTTGAATACAAAGCTTAATGCTGATATACACATATTGTAATGAAATACAATATTAAATTTATATTTGTAAATACCGATTATTTTCAATTCCACCGGTCGACACGATTTTGGGATTTGGCTAAGTGTAAAATTTTGGTTTCTTTTTTGTTACTAATAAAGGGAAAAAATGTTTTGTTTGCTATTTTGTAGAAATTAGAGCAAATTTTCGAATTTCGACAAAATGGAATTGTTTTCCTCGCTACAACATTTTATATTATACATCGATTTTCTTCGGAATGGTCTCATTTGATTCATTACCGATCAGACTTTACTATAAAATCATAAAAATACAACAGTAGTGCGTTTTTATGAGGCCTTTATTTAAAAATTATTAAAATTTTCAAAAAATAGTATTTTTTCGCAATTTTTTGTAAGATATTGTGGAAACCGCTGAACGGATAGAAAATTGTATTGTAGGAAGTTGGATACTTAATTTGATTTTTTTCCGGAACCAATTAGGAGAAATGGTTCTCCAGATGAAAGGTGTAATTAAAAAATTACAACGGCGGCGATCTTAAGCCGGTATGAGAACGGCGCCGATTTAAAGCCAATTTTAGCCGACCTATAGGCGGCGGCGTGGCTCAACAAAAAAAATCGCCTTTGCCGGCTTATCGGCTAAAACCTGGCTGGCTTCGTTCTCTGGTCCAGGGTATTATGAGTTTGTGCATTTGTCTGTAACACCTAAAAGGAGAAGAGATAGACCCATCGTTTATTATACCGATCGACTTAGAATCACTTTCTGGGACGATTTAACCATGTCCGTCCATCCGTCTGTAGATATATCGGTGTATTTATGGTCCGATTGTGACGAAATTTAGCACAGTGTTCTTTATTTTGGACCAAGGACGATCGCTATTGAAATTGGTCAAAATCTGTTCAGATTTACATATAGCTCCCATATATATTTACCTCTGATTTGATACATATGCACTGTATAATAGAGTGGCTTCATTTATGAGGACGAAAAAAGTTCGCGCAGTTCAAAGCTTATATGAAATTTCGGTTCTCCGATTGCCAAATTAGGGGCTATTTTCTGTTTGAATAACATCTAAAAATCAGGTTTTCCTTTAATGAAATTGTCTTAAAATCTGTATCTTTACTTATAGGGCGACGTGACTTCCTTTAAACATATGCAGTATAAAGTCACTTTTTTTTCAATTTTAATGGTGCATTTTTTACAAAATCGGAAATAACTTCTAACTTGGTCGGATTTTCTCTTTTTATGGCTCGTTATAGTACTGCTGATATCTAGATTTAAATTTTATAAAAAAATTACCACTTCATGGCGATAAACCTTTTATTTGGTTGTTGGTCCCAAATGGGTTAAAGCGAATTATTTGATATAAATATGATCCTATACGTATTATTTTAACCTCATAAGCTGAAATTATCACAAAGACAGCCATTTTGTAAAATTTATTCGAAATAAGTTACAGAAATCCAGAACAAATGTAATATTTCTGGACTTTGAATTTTTATTTTCTCTTAAATTTTAACAAATGTCAAAATTCTTAAAAAAATCAGCTTTCGAGGTTGAAATAATGTGTGTAGGATAATTTTTATGGAAATTAATCCGCTTTAACCCATTTGGGACCAATAACCAAATAAAAAATTTTACTGCTTTTAAAAGGTTAATTTTTTATAAAAATTAAATCTACACATCAGCAGTTCTATAACGAGCCATTGTTGGCATTGATCAAACCTTATATGCAAATTTGGTTTGTTTTAAGTATACATATTAGCCAAATATGTTCACGGGGCAAAATCGCCTTTTTTGATATGTTTGAATCGAAAGAAAATATATTTGGAACACAAATTTTTAAATATTATATATTTCTTAGCAAATAAATTTTATTTGAAAATCAATAAAATATATTTGGAACGCATATATTAATATATTACAACAAATTATATTTGCAAACTAAATTTCTCAAATAAAATATGTGTTTAAATACAAATAAAATTATTATGTAGGAATTTTTCCAAATATATTTTATTTAAAAAATATTTCCAAAACTTTTGCTGAGTTTTTCATATTTCAGTTTCAATTTTTCTTGGGTTTCGAATTGTACCTCCCAGTTATGATACCATATGCAGCATTACCTTCTGTTTTAAATCAATCATTTCAAATTTCTGAGTATTCCAAGCCATCATTAGTTGTCAATCCTCTAAGTACTTTATATTGATCCAAGATTATATGATTTCAATTATTATTTTTTACAAACATTAAAAATTTCTAAAAAGGTAACTTTGAATTACTGAAAAATTTGACACAATTTATGTATTTTATGAATACTTAAATGCAAATAAATATTTGTTTCGGAAATAATGGTCCCAAATAAAAACATATTGTAATGTAAACAAATATTTGTTTAGAACAACATCTTCCCAAATACACAATTTTTGTGTGTACCAAATATTACATGCTTAGAGTCTACCCCAAACATATATATGTTTCAAGCCGAATATGTTTGGGACAATATACTACAGAAGCGATTTTTTTTCAGCGTGTTGTTTCTGCGATCGCGAAATTAGGAGCTTGTTGTGGTTGAAATAACCTCTAAAAATCAGGTTTTCCCTTAATAAAATTGTCAATTTTTGTTACTTTTAGGAACTGACCACCGGGCGACGTGACTTCCATTAAAAAAAATGCAATATGAAGTCACCCTTTTCTCGATTTTATTGCAATTTTTAATGCATTTTTTTAAAAAAATCGGAAAGGGTTTGCACAATTTTGGGCCGATTTTCACTTTTCATGGCTTATTATAGAACTTCTGATCTCTAGATTTTATTTTTATAAAAAATTAACCCCTTTCAAGGTCGTAAACTTTTTATTTGATTGGTATTGCCATAGAAATGATCCAACACTCTTATTTTAAACTCAAAAGCTAAATTGTATAAGAAGTTGGAATTTTTGTGCATTTTTCTATAAAATTGCTCAAATTCAAGTGAAAATAAAAATTCTAAGACGATACATATAACAATTGTTTAGGCACATATTTCGAATAAAATTTACAAAATGCCTTTTTTCGCGATAATTTCAGGTTCTGAGGTTGAAATAATGCATATAGAATCATGTTTATTGCAATCAATTCGCTTTAACGCATTTGGGACAAACAATCGAAAAAAAATTTTCGTCCTTAAAGGGGTTAATTTTTTATACAAATTGGGAAATTGTTTACGATTTTTTAAAAAAATTCACTAAAAATTGCAATAAAATCGAGAAAAAAGTGACTACATTACAATTTTTTCCCCTCACCTTAGAGAGTAGGATATACGAGTATATCGTTTGCTACGAACCAAAAGTGTAACACATCGAAGGAGTGACCTAAGACCCTATGTATGTTCGGCGGATAACCGTTTTGGGTTATTTTAAGTCGAATGAGCAATGTCCGTCCGTCCGTCTGTCTGTCTGTCTGCTGGCTGGTGCGCACTATAAGGAGTAACCGATTGACTTCAAATTGTGGTATGTGGTAATATTTTCTTCTATCTCCGGCTACGTTCGAAGATGGGCCATATAGGTCCACTCCTTCTAGTACCTCCCCCACAAAGGGTTAACATTTAGTGAAATATTGATTATTTAATAACTTCTATACTACTTATTAGAATCTTCTGAAATTCCACACATTGTATTATTTTATTAGTCGCTATCACCTCGAGAAAAGTATACTTTGAAAATGTGTTTTTCATTGTCGAGTACACATCGAATTGTGTTTGTCATTATTACATACTCATTTTAAATTTCAAAACGAAAATTTTTTGGGATTTTCAATTTGGAACTCAAACGAAGGATTTCATTTTTCTGTGATTTATTTCTGGGAAATCCGTAATAATTGGCATTAGTGCTTCATAAGAGGATAGGGACAAGATCCTTAATATCGTATCGAAGTTTCCCATCTTGTGCTGCTCCTGTCGAAGATCCTGGAACAGTGTGCCGAAGCGGGACCTTTTGCAATTTTTTCGTTGGGAACTGAGGCGTAGCTGTCCACCCAATCTTATTATTAATTTTCTTCGAGGACAGATGTCGAATTTCAAATCAAATATTTATCATCTACGAGATTTTGGAAGTCGGATTTAGATATTTTCCGATTTTGGCATCTCCAGTTTTTGGACTGTAAACTGTGATCAATATCGAATGCCTCTCTATTTGAAGAGACACCCATTACATAAGTTTTGATTCTTTGCTAATCTGCAAGTCATTGATACTTCAACGGAGGTCTAAGGAACAAATTGTAATATTCACCGGGGGCTCCTGGGAAAGTAAAACAATGAATAATTGAGATCCAAACTCTCCTGAATGCAACCTATCTACCGGATTTAGAAAAATGACCACATACGGATTTTGACAACGGCATGCAATATCAAATCTGATATGCACTCGGCTGAACAACTTTAATATTAAATGTATACCTTACAATAAGAATACAACTACGTAACACTTTATAACTTAAGCATTTATCGGAGTTACGAGTATACTAAAAATCGAATTCTTTCTATGTTGAAGTTTAAAGGATACCACAGCCTAACAGCGTTCGTCAACTGGCCAGATGACACCGCAGGAATAAATTGGCGAGTCTTAATAATCGTATTTTTTGTGTCAGCTCCTAACAATACATTTACACGGGGCAAAATAGCCTTTTTTGATATGTTTGAATCGAAAGAAAATATATTTGGAACACAAATTTTTAAATAATATATATTTCCTAGCAAATAAATTTTATTTGAAAATCAACAAAATATATTTGAAACGCATATATTAATATTTTACAACAAAATATATTTGCAAACAAAAATTCTCAAATAAAATATGTGTTTAAATACAAATATAATTATTGTTTAGGAATTTCTCCAAATATATTTTATTTAAAAAAAATTTTAAAACTTTTGTTGACTTTTTCGAATTCCAGATTACATTTTTCCTTGGTTCCGAGTTTAACCTCCCAGCATTAGCTTCTGTTCTTAATCAATAATGTTAATACAATTTATGAGTATTCTAAGCCATCATTAGTTGTCAATCCTCTAAGTAACTTATATTGATCCAATGTTATACGATTTCAATAATTATTTCACAAACATTAACAATTTATAAAAAACTAACATTGAATTACTGAAAAATTTAACATAACTTATTTTCTGAATACTTAAATGCAAATACATATTTATTTCGGAAATAATGGTCCCAAATAAAAATATATTGGGATATAAACAAAGATTTGTTTAGAACAACATCTTCCCAAATATATAATTTTGGTGTGTATCAAATATTATATATTTAGAGTGTACCATAAACATATATATGTTTCAAGCCGAATATGTTTGGGACAATATACTACAGAAGCGATTTTTTTTCAGCGTGTACATACACTTTATAATAGTCAATTTCGACTATGTTACACTTCATTTTAATTCAACAATAGTTATGGTAAATCTTCATTAGATTCTAATTATACCCTCACTTTAGTGTGACGAGGGTATATATCATTTGCTACGGAAAAAAGTGTAACACATCGAAGGAGTGACCTAAGACCCCAAGTATGTTCGGAGGAAACCCGTTTTGGGTCATTTTAAGTCGAATGAGCAATGTCCGTCCGTCTGTCTGTCTGTCTGTCTGTCTGTCTGTCTGTCTGTCTGTCTGTCTGTGTGTCTGCTGGCTGGTGCGCACGATAACTCTCGAAAGGAGTAACCGATTGACTTCAAATTTGGTATGTGGTAATATTTTTTTCTATCTCCGGCTAAGTTCGAAGATGGGCCATATTGGTCCACTCCTTCTAGTACCTCCCCCACAAAGGGTTAAAATGTTGTGAAAAATTGATTCTTTAATAACTGCTATACTACTTATTCGAATCTTCTGAAATTCCACACATAGTATTAGCTTATTAGTCGCTATCAACTCGAGAAAATTGGGCGAAGTTGCCACGTACCTTTTGGTACCTCCCACACAAATGCACCGTTTTGCACCAAAAGTTAACAGCTTATAACTTTAATAACAGTGTATAAAAAAACTTGAAATTTTGTATAGTATTATGCTTTTATATTGCCTACAGTCGAGGGAAAAATTGGCGTTGTTGCCACGCTCTTTTTGGTACCTCCCACACAAAGGTACCTTTTTGCACCAAAAGTTAACAGCTTATAACATTAAAACCAGTGTATACAAATACTTGAAATTTTGTACAGTGTAATGTTTTTATAGTGTCTATAGCCCTGTGAAAAATGGGCGTTATCGCCACGCCCCTTTTTGTACCTCCCACACAAAATGCCCAAATCATACCACAATTTAATATCTCATAACGTTTTTACCAGTGCACATAAATGCTTATAATTCGGCACAGTGCAATGAATTTAAAGTATCTAATGTTCAGCGAAAAATAGGTGTATTTGATAAACCCCTTCTGGTACCTCCCACACAAATTGACAGAATAATTCGAGTAATATTCAATATTACATTACTCACAAAGTGGGGGTATACCTTAGTCGGTTTACCCGACTGAAACTTTCTTACTTGTTTTTTAACTAATATGCCATATCTACTTCCATTAAAGATCTAATCTATATATCACTTCCAATTTCAAGCTTTACGGTTATATCTATAACATTGTCTTTTGTTTGTTCAGATCTAGTTGGTCATAATGAAATCTTTTTGTTGTTGTATTACATTTTTCTAATTTTGTCAAGAATTAAAGCGGCATAATGATATTTTAATTTTGGGTATTCATTTACGAAAGATGAAGGACACTTGGTAAAGGATGTTTGAAGGACTGATTGCCGATCAGTACGGTAGGGTGGGTCATGGAACATAAAGCGGCAGGTTGACATCTTCAGTCGCAATCACCAGCTAATGTCAATAATTTCCTTTCTCTCTCTCTCTCTCTTATCATGTTATTCCTTATTTCCTATTCTATTTTCCTTCTATAAAGAGCTACCTTAAACTTTCTTTATGCAAACGTACCCGTTTCTATTTCCATTGGGGAAGAACTGCCCCATGACTGAGCATGGCCGGGGCCAGAAGGTAGCCAGCCCCAACGGAATTAGAGCCAGATTGGGTGGGTCGTTACAAGTGGAGGAATCGATATGTTACACCCGATTTGACGTGTAAGCGCTGTAGAAACCGCTTTTTATATCCGATCAGTATGAATTTGAATGATTTGAATTTTTGACCATAAGGGCCTGTATTTGTAACTTCTTTTTTGCCACTTCGCACGTCAAATGGCAAGCGAATGAAATTTTTGGTTTTTGCACAGTTTGTTTTGTATATAAACAAAGAAGCTTTCAATTATCGCCAACATTTTGGTTCTTATAAGACAACAACGAACGAAATGAAATGTCAAATCAGACGATCAGAAAAATGCATTCGTGTCGGTTATGTTTGCCGTCATTTTGAAAGATAAATTGAAAATTGTTGGGAAAATGAATAAAAATGGATAAATGAACCAAACAACATTAACATGTATCATTTGCTGAAGTATCCACCCTTATTTCAAAAAACCTCTGTTTATTAGTGTGTATAAAATGTATTGAAATCCTACAACTACACTGTTGCTTGTTACATAATACCTTAAATTAGGTGCTCAGATCACTATCAAATTTAGCAAGAACTTTCTTTTTGACTCTATGACTTACTGAAATGGGTACAGAAGGTTTCCGATTTAGATATAGCCCCTATATATACATATTTGATCAATCAAGCAAACAATTGTATTTATTTTCGGTTGCTTGATTATTTCTCATTGTCTAGAGTCAGCTGTTGCTACTTTTACAGCTGTTTGATAGGGTTGCCTCCGTTCTGATATTTTCGTGTGGAAAAAGCTCTAAGAAATGTCAATAACAACATGTAGGTAATATTGGTATTTGACAGGAAGACGATGAAGAAAGAAGAGCTTTCTTACCCGAACGATAAGTGGCAATGAACCAAATTGAAAACATGATCGCTTGGGTGAGAATAAGAAGAAGAAAATTATTGCTTGGGTACAGCGTTGCCGTTTTGGTCATTTCCGACCAAATTTGGTCGGATTGTTTTAAAATTTTTCTTTTTGGTCAGTTGGTCGGACCAATTCAATTTTGGTCGGTTTTATCCTCTGAATATTTAACTTGTATTATAATACAGATTTTTTGAAGATGGTCAATCTTATAAAGAGAATATCACAGTCAATTACTTAAAGCTAAACCTCTTCTCCGTTGGAATACCTTGAAATGTCGATTGTGAATCACAATATTTTTTTTTTGATCGCTGCAAACAATATAGATCTGTTGATCGAAGTTGTAGATAAATACATTATACAATTTTTTTATGTACATTTTTCGTATCAGACGGTGAAATTAAAACATCCCCGCGGCATTCCGTAACTGTGATTTAAAAACATAAAATGTGCACACTACTCAAATTTCCTGAATCGTTCCAATTTGATTCGGTATGTAGGAAAATTCTTGTGTAACACAAATTTAAATTAAAAGTATTGGCCGCTCATAGTGTCTATATATACCGGCAAGTCCTCTTTTCGTACCGTATACTTATACGTCTCCTATATACCGGACGAAAAGAAACCAGCTAATAACAAAGCCAATAGTAGTTTGATGGGTTATAGTCTCCATAGAAGGGTCCTAACCGATTTTATTTGTTTGCATCATCGAAGTCACAAACCTCAAGCAATTGCAAAGAAATTTGACAGTATGCGTCTAGTTTATATACAACCCTTCACACGAACAATGATCATCGTAGGTCAATGATTTGATATAACCCCCATCCAATCTGAGTTCTTGGCGCCTTAGTAACTACAACTACTAATTTCTGGGCTTAAATTCCTTGTGTGATAGATCGCATTGATTCACATTTTTACATAGTCCCAATATTATATTCCCACATGATTTGACTTCTTTACATGTGCCAAGCTATTTAGCTCAAATGAGGCGAATTTTACCCACAACCATTTAAGCAAGCACTCCGTAGATTTTTACAACGTCAATAAGTCAAATCGGAAGTGACTTTTATATGGACCGATATCCCCCTTTTCAAAAGGGAAGATTTAATTCTATATAAAGTGTAAATGCTACAATTGCAGTCAAATCGGTTTAAAAATGTTTTCTCTAGTTCGTTAAGAAGTCTAATCGGAAGGCACCTTTATTTCGGGGCTATATCAAAACATGGACCGATGTGCCTAATTTTCACTAGAGACGATTTAGGGCAATATGAAGCATACATTTTTAAATGTCAGCAGTTCTGTTGATTTTGTTCTCTAGAACGTCAAGAGACGGTATCGGAGGGGACCTTTATATGGAAATTTATTATAACTTGGACCGATATACTTCATTTTCGGTAGGGATCGTCGGTAGCCCCGCACTTTGATCACAAAAATATATGAACATACAGACGGACATTTCTAAATCGACTCAAAAAGTGATTCTCTGCCGATCGTATAATCAACATAATTTTTTGAGCGCAAGAAAAAAAGCACGAAGTCATATTAACGGGTATAAACAAATTCCCAAATGTTCATCAAAAACTGAAAATTTGGTTCTCAAACTAAAATTAAAAAAAAAATGCATTTTAAAAAGTTGGTCGGCTACAACGGATTTTGGTCGGTTTTAGGGAAGATTTTGGTCGGAAAAATATTTTTTCTGTGGCAACACTGCTTGGGTAGCTATCGCGCGTCTGCGTTTTGTTACATTTAGCTGAACAGGCTGGATATAATAATGATGAACATGCATTACTTACCCTTTCGAACCACGTTGGAAATGTATAACGTTGATCGTCATTGGCAAATACAAGAACATTTCGAAATTGAGATTTCTTCAACATTGGGCCAAGAGAGTCTTTTAAATAAATTGCCTAAATGAAATGAAAGAACGAACAAAAACATTAATAAGAGAATTCTCTGCAAGGCGTAATTAGGACAAAGACAAATGTGTGCGGAAGTGATTTTTCATACCACACCATACATACATACATACAATACGTTAGGATGTCCCTACAAAGAAAAAATAATGCAATGTGAACTACATCGAAAAATAAAGTAAGAAAGTTTCAGTCGGGTAGACCGACTAAGGTATACCCTCACTTTGTGAGTAATGTAATATTGAATATTACACAAATTATTCTGTCAATTTTTGTGGGTGGTACCAGAAGGGGTTTAAGAAATACACCTATATTTCGCTTAACAGTAGATACTTTAAGTACATTGCACTGTGCCGAATTGTAACCGTTTATATGGACTGGTATATTAACGTTGAGATATTAAATTGTGGTATAATTTGGCGTGGTGATAACGCTAATTTTTCACTGGACTATAGGCATTATAAAAGCATTACACTGAACAAAATTTCAAGTAATTGTATACACTGATATTAATGATATAAACTGTTAACTTTTGGTGCAAAGTGGTACCTTTGTGGGAGAGGTACCAAAAGGGGCGTGACAATAATGCCCATTTTTCAATGGACTGTAGGCACTATAAAAAAATTACGCTGTACAAAATTTCAAGTATTTTTATACACTGGTATTAATGTTATAAGCTGTTAACTTTTGGTGCAAAATGGTGCATTTGTGTGGGAGGTACCAAAAGGGGAGTGGCAATTTCGCCCATTTTCCTCGAGTTGATAGCGACTAATAAACTAATACTATGTGTGGAATTTCAGAAGATTCGAATAAGCAGTTATTAAAGAATCAATTTTTCACAACATTTTAACCCTTTGTGGGGAGGTACTAGAAGGAGTGGACCAATATGGCCCATCTTCGAAGTTAGCCGGAGATAGATAAAAATATTACCACATACGAAATTTGAAGTCAATCGGTTACTTCCTTCGAGAGTTATCGTGCGCACCAGCCAGCAGACAGACGGACGGACATTGTTCATTCGACTTAAAAAGACCCAAAACAGATTTCCGCCGAACATACTTGGGGTCTTAGGTCACTCCTTCGATGTGTTACACTTTTTTCCGTAGCAAATGATATATACCCTCGTCACACTAAAGTGATGGTATAATAAAGTAATTGTAATTTTTTCTATTAAACCATTGATTGATATCAAAAAAAATTTTGAATTAGTTATTTCTTCTTAACAATTAATTTTTGAATAGAATTTTTAAATTATTGCGTGTTTTTTTGTGAAATAGCAATTTTATAATAGAAACAATAATTTCCAATTTATTTTAATTTAATAGTAGAATTGAAGTGCTGTAACAAAGAGAAATGTTAATTAAATTTATTTTAATTCATCCAAACAAAAATTACATATGCTCTAGTGGGACACCCTGATACATATATACATAAGTATGCACATGAGATAGATCTCATACCTGATTTCGTGGCGTCCAACCCAAACTCATGAAATGTACTAAAAACCAACCAACGACTCCGTTTAGAGGCTCATTGCCAGTGGATATGGCCCAAATCGTTATATTTCTGTCGTGCATTAGTTCAAGAAATCTTTGACCAAAAACGTTAAAAAAGAACACAGAAAAGAGGGAAACATTCAAATAATTTTGAAATCGTCAACAAAATTCATCGTTGTCATCGTCATCGTCATCGCCATCGTCAGCATCATCATCGCGATATGGACAACTAAACTTTGTTCATTTCTTTCAATAACATTTTCTGTTAATCTATCTTACTTGAGATGGTAAAGGGCCCACGTTTGATAATATTCCGTTTTCAAACGACTATAGCCGGTCCAATTGTTGTTGCTTTTCATCCATGGCGGTGGACTCCAGGTGGCAGCCATTATTTTCAGTTCCTCCATGCCGGAAATAGATTTCAATTTTTTTATTTGTTTCACTTTCAAAAGATCGCGCGGATCAAGTTGCGTGAAATTAGAAAGTCGACCGTCATTCAGGGGTGTTTCATTGTAGGCCCAAGGTTCCAAATCGAAATCACAACCTCCAATGGTGGTTCGCAGCATATTGTAGCCAATGCCATCTTTGTGATAGTATGATCTGAAATTTGATACTACGAAAATTTCTTCTAGACAAGTATCTATTATGTTGTGCTCACTTGTAGAGATGTTCCTGCAGTTGGGGTTTTAAATTGTTTAAAAGATACGAAACACTACCCGTGAGAGCTCCTCCGAAGCCTGTGACGGTCTGATAGGTTCGACTGCGGTCGATTGTAATAGTTGCCGATGATTTACGCAATCTTTGGGGTAGCGAGAAAACTGCAAGAGATTAGGAAAGAGAAATAAAAATTAATGGATCAGCATTTTAATACCAATCTAAAAAGATAACTTATATTTATTGTGTGTCACTTACATTGGCTGATCACAGTTGGGTTGATTACAAAAGAAGTTATATGGCCATAAACACAAGATAGGTAAGGTTAAGAGTGGCAACCTGTATAGTAGACTATATTGTCAATTGTGCTACCACAGGGACGCAAAAGAAAACACATGTTTTCCCTAGCCCCTCCCGTTGAACAAATTTGATTGCTCAAAAGTTGGCGGATTGTAACATCAGCCAAGTAAGCTATGTTTAGGTTATGGCGGCAGTCAGTTTTGCCAGCTCACATAGACCAATTTATGTAGGTACACGGAACTGACACTAACGTAGAACTGTCAGAACTGACACTAACGTAGATAGTGTTTTCTTCTCTAGTGCGAAGAGACATTTTGTTCGTATCTTGGCCAGTTTTGTCTAGCTACCCTACAGGTGTCGATTTCTGACCATCTTTAATTGGGCCGCCTGATTGCTTCTTGCCTAAACCAAAGCTTGCATGTGGACAGTTGCGCACCAATATATTAAAATTCTTCAAGAATTTTTAATGTCGTCCCTTTCCTACCAAGTTCATAGGCTTTACAGTTCCCTGGGATAACCGTTTGTGCATATATCCATACGTTTAGAAATCTGCAGCAGTCGAGGGCTGTTTGTGAATTTAAGGATGTGGCTTTTGCAGAATTGATAGCAACCTGACTGTCCGAGTAAATGACAACGCCAGTTGCGATCCACTCACTTGGCGACTTCCCTTATAGTCATTAACAAACTCCCCTTCTAGAAAGAGCGGGGCACAGACATAGTAGGTGTTCTATTGATTCCTCCTCCAGTCATGACAAACAAGATAAGTGAGACGTCCTGTCTCGATAACGGCAGCAGGACGTTGGTGCTTTTGGAGTCTGGGCAGGGCCACATCAGCCTGGAATGTATGGAGTTCCTGACTAGTGACCAACTGTCATTTGTTGCCGTAATGGCACTATCTCTCAAGAATATCTTGCAGAGCGTTAGAGACATGCCCACATATTCCAGTTCCCCTGGAGCGTTTAAGTTAGTTCCTAGTCTTGCAAGTTCATATGTTTTGCAGTTCCCTGGTATATCCCTGAGGCCCGGCACCCATATCAGGTGAATATATTGAATTGTTTAGTCATCTTTTTAAGGGATCTGCGACTTGATACCGACTTTGGTGAGAACATAATTTTCTGTCATTATGTTACCTCTTTAATAGCTAAGATTTCTGCCTGGTAAACACTACATTGATCGATCGCGCATTTTTTTTTTTTTGCAATGGGCAGATCAAGTTCCTCATACGCGGGTTCTGACCCCAGCATCAATGATAGGGTGATCAGTTCGCTTGGTACGGCAACTGGTCTGGCCAGTGTCTTTTTCTGGTTCATCGGGAGTCAGGAGCCTCTGGAATTCTAATCCAGTCTGTCGTTGTGGCTGTGCTTAATATCCAAACCGCGGAGAGTGTTTTTCGCTCAATGTGGAGTTGTATTAATCCAACGCATCAGTGTAACTCTACGATATGGCTTCAAGACTATAGCATTGAAGGTATACAAGTAGGATATAGCTCTGATTACCGAAGGTATCCACCATTGTTGATACCCTGCCCTCCGAAAGTGTGGAGCTACCCACGCCCATAATTTCTGGAGCCTTAGACCCTAACACAAAGGTTGTAAAACCTTTTTCTGAGGACGAAGGCACGACTCGGACACTGAAGGTCTGAGTAGAGTTACTGAACTGCTTAACGCATCTGATGCGGACATGATCCTCGATGATAACGAGGAGGACTTTGATAACTTTTTGGGTGGAGGCTACTCAGTCGTCTGTCAACGCACAGGGCAGCAGGTATTCTGGATTAGTTGAGTTCCTGCCGTTAGGCTTAACCACACCGTGCTACAAGCAACTGGGTAAAATCAATGCGTCGACCAATGCACAATGTGCATGAGTACCAATAAATTCCGTGTTTCTGGACACTTTTGGCCCATTCCTTGATTAGGAACGGAGCCCATCTAAAACTCTTTATTTATCTGTGAGTCATGGCTCCCGGTTGGTTTGCAACTCCACATCCGAGAATATTCTCTCCCAGCTATTTTGGTTTCAACCATAGCCACCACGTTGTACCCAATAGGGTCTTCTCCAATGGTCAGACCAGAATCTGCGTTTCGAGGGCTTTCCTGACTCCCGTGGTACCAGATTATGTTTACTGGTCAGACTGAGTAGCCGAAGATACTACCAGGTAGACTCCAGAAAATCCAGGACGGGTGACCATTCTGAGATGACTGTCCAGATCCCATCCTGGGAATAGATGGGAACTATAGGAATCGTGGATCTCCCAACTTGTCCGCAGGTACAGTAGACATTGTCTTCATACAGTAGCCGTACGTAGTGGTAGGAAAAGTGTGCGGCAGCAGGACACCCAACTTTAAGTTGCTTATAGCAAACTGTGAAGGAACTCCAAGAACCTGCATTTTGGTCAGGAAGGATCTAAGTATCATTCTCTTAACTCATTTCAGTGGTAAAGACCAAACAGCCGCCATTGGGGGGTCTCCAGTTACTTGCCTTATGAAGATGGGGTAGTACCGACAGCTCTCTTCATGGAAGTAGTAAAAGAAGCAGACGAGCGCCAACAGATTATTGACGCAGACACGAGCTCTCATCATCCTATCTGGGGTAGTACGGATACAAACAGTAGGGGTAAGTCACGTTTGACTATATTCGAACTACCGACCAAACTATTTGTAACAAAGACAATAAACCGACCTTTACATATAAATGCAGACAGGAAGTACTCGACGTCACATTCATTAATGACTCGCTTGCATGCAAAGTTATTGTCTGTCATACGTATACGTATCCAGTAAAAGGTAGGCGTTATTGACACGCCCCTTTTGGTACATCCCACACATATGGCCGACCCACATTTTGCACCAAAAGTCAACTGCTTATAGCTTTAATAACAGTTCATACAAATACTTGACATTTTGCACGAAAAATTGTAACGAACACTATACAGCATTTATAAATACCATTAATAAGAGGTATCACTTTGGAAGAATTTGCAATCTAATATCGAGGTATAGGACTACGGGAGTCATCACAATTGCTAGCTAATCAGTCTTTTGGGGGGTTCGGGTCCTTCCTCTCTAAAAGTCAGTTGGAACGTCGCAATAATAAATTTAAGACTCCCTGTTTGTTTAGTATTGATAGGATATGAGTTATAATGGACCAGTTCGCTAATAAACTTGAACAAATTTATTCAACTAATAAAATAATAGTAATAGTAGATATGATCAAGTTCATAATTTCTTACTATTTGAACTGAAGTTATCATAGATGGTAATTGGAATTAATTTTACTTAATAGAAATGTTCTTTATAAGTTGATTACATAATAATTTACTTCTTAGGATGTACGGTTCAAATTTGCAAAATGATCATTACGATTGACATTTGTAAATGATGATTATTAATTATAATTATCTTCTACTTGTAACCTCACAAATTGGCGATAATTACCATTAGCTATGAAAACACAAAAGAAGGCGAGACAAAAAAAATCTCTTTCTTTTGTTCGTTTTCGCTGCTACTGGTAAAGGAACATACTATAAAAAAATAACCAGTAAGGAAAGGCAAAAAGTCGGGCGGGGCCGACTATATAATACCCTACACCTTCCTAACAATGCGATAAGGGTCATTGCCATAATAATTTGGAATAATTGGTAAATGGGTAGAAACATATTATATAATTCTGAAACGATAATCGCTAAATTAAGCAATATTCTTTCCTAAATTGAGAAACATCTTTCTGGAAAATTTTAATGATCGGAAGTAAAATACAACTTCTATAGCGGTTTGATAACAAATCAGGAGGAACATATATATGGAGCTTTAATATAAATCTGAACCGATCTTCCCTGAATACTCATTCATGTAAAAAGACCTCCTTCTGTCGAATTTCGTACTGATCGGATATAAAATACAGTCTCTACAGCGCTTACATGTCAAATCGGGGGTAACGTATATATGGGGGCTATATATAAATGTGAACCGATGTCTTCCAAATTTAAAAGTGTTCATTCATATAATAGGAAATCTCTTTCTGACGAATTTCATACTGATCGGATATAAAATACAGTTTTTACAGCGCTTACATGTGAAATCGGGGGTAACATATATATGGGGGCTATGTCTAAATCCGAACCGATTTTCTCCGAATTTGGCAGTATTCCTTCATGTAATAAGAAACCTCTTTCTGCCAAATTTTGCACTAATCGGATATAAAATACAGTTTTTTCAGCGCTTACATGTCAAATCGGGGGTAACATATATATGGGGGATATATCTAAATCTGAACCGATTTTCTCCGAATTTAGCAGTATTCCTTCATGTAATAAGAAACCTCTCTTTGCCGAATTTCGCTCTGATCGGATATAAAATAACATTTTTACAGCGCTTACATGTCAAATCGGGGGTAACGTATATATGGGGGCTATATCTAAATCTGAACCGATTTCTTCCAAATTTAACAGTGTTCATTCATAAATAAGAAACCTCTTTCTGCCGAATTTCATACTGATCGGATATAAAATAAAGTTTTTACAGCGCTTACATATCAAATCGGGGCTAACATATATATGGGGGCTATATCTAAATCTGAACCGATTTTAACCAAATTCAATAGGGGTCGTCCTTGGGCCAAAAAAAAAAGATATGAGTAAAGTTTCGTCGAGATCGGACCATAATTGCGACCTGTACTTTGATTACAAGAATACATGCACAGACGGACAGACAGACAGACAGACGGACAGACAGACAGACGGACATAGCTAAATCAACTCAGAAAGTGATTCTGAGTCGATCGGTATAATAAACGATGGGTCTATTTCTTCTCCTTTTGGGTGTTACAAACAAATGCACAAAGTTATAATACCCTGTACCACAGTGTGGTGTAGGGTATAATAAAAGTTGTAGCAAGACAAAACATACCAAAACATCTGCTGTCGTTGAAGAGGCCTTTTCAAGATGATGGATGTTTTGTTGTTGCTGGATCAATATAGAGAAGCCAATCAGCGATCAAAGTGGGGTATATCATAACCTTTACATACTTTTTGTTGTTGTTGTTTTAAATAAATACAGGCAACTCGCGGTATAACGAATACTCGGTTTAACGAAAACCCGATATAACGCACGATCAAAATGTTTACATTGAGTACCTTATATTACGAACGACTTCAATTATTTGTACTCGATATAACGAACGATTGGGAAAAAATTATTAAAATTAAAGACAAAACTAAAATAAAAGAATGTAAGAAGAAGGAAAAACACTCTAGAGTCGTTGCAGAACGGTTAGTTTTTATTACTTGCTCATTTTTGACTCATACCTACATACACACCCATAGCGAAATTTGTCATTAATTAGAATGGACAGAAGAAACAGAATTTCCTTAAGTCAAAAAATTTCAATTTTAGATGAATGTTTGATTTCAGTGATTTCGAAGAAGAAGAAATGGAAAAGCACTAAAATTAAAGCCATAGAATTAAAAAGGAAGCTACATGAAGGGGTTTTTTAAATATTATATATAAAATGGAACACAACTTCACAAATCTATGCCATTTTGTATGTTAAAGCTAAACAATTTGTAACAGGTGGCGCAAAAGTAACCTTTCGAGCGTATGTTAGACGCGATTGGCGGTCAGCAGCTAACAGCTGATGCACCGACTGGACTTTGTACGAAAACATCTTCAAATCTTGTACCAAAATTCGCTGTAGAGACCGTCGACTGATACCCATTTGCGTGGCACGTCGTCTGGTCGATGTAGACGGCGCTTCCATGACATCCTCGGCTACAGCAGCAATATTCTCTGCAGAACGGCTACTCCGGGGTCTGCCACGCCTGGCAGCATCTCGTGTTGTGCCAGTCTCTTCGAGGCGAGCGGCTAAACGTCGCAGTGTTTCACCAGTAGGCGTTGGACGGCAAGGAAATCTGCGACGAAATTCACATTGTGCAAAAGTCACCGACCGATTATTAAATAGTCAGCAATATTCCGCGTTCTGGAGCAGTGTAGCGTAACATTGTTTATTAACGTGTATTTCGCATGTGTTTACTACACAAATGTCAAAACAGAACTGACATTAGGGGCCAATCGCAAAATTTATAGTATTTTCTGATAGGAGGATTACTTTTGCGTCACCTTGTATAATCGTAAAATTAATTAATTGTTATGTTTAAAATCCAACGAAACACATCTAAAAAAACTTCGCGATATAACGAATTATTCGGTATAACGAATTGGTCTGACAATATATCGTTCGTTATACCGGGATTTGCCTGTACTATAAAAAAATGGCGGTCTACTGCATAACCTTTTTTTAACTAATGAATTTTAGCAAGATTTTAAGTTATACTTAATATTAACAATTCATTCTTCTTAATGTACATATAATTATTTCCCTTTTTTATATTTGCATGCACTTTGTTTAATTATAGGTTTGACAATACCTTTAGGCGCTTACACTGGAATCAATAATTATTTTTATTATCACTAATTATTTTGCAAATTGTTCAATACCATAACCGAGCAAAATGCACATTTTTTTAAACAAAACTTCGATTTTACACATGCTTTGTAGCTTTAGTAATTCAATGATTCCAAATTCAGTTGATACTGTTCTTTCTCCAAAATACTTAACAACTAACAGTGCATGTTGATCTGTATACCTTATTACATTCCTCTCTCTCTCTCTCTCTCTCTCTCTCTTTATACCCTCACTTTAGTGTGACGAGGGTATATATCATTTGCTACGGAAAAAAGTGTAACACGTCGAAGGAGTGACCTAAGACCCCAAGTATGTTCGGAGGAAATCCGTTTTGGGTCATTTTAAGTCGAATGAGCAATGTCCGTCCGTCTGTCTGTCTGTCTATCTGTCTGTGTGTCTGCTGGCTGAGGCGCACGATAACTCTCGAAAGGAGTAACCGATTGACCTCAAATTTGGTATGTGGTAATATTTTTTTCTATCTCCGGCTAAGTTCGAAGATGGGCCATATTGGTCCACTCCTTCTAGTACCTCCCCCACAAAGGGTTAAAATGTTGTGAAATATTGATTCTTTAATAACTGCTATACTACTTATTCGAATCTTTTGAAATTTCACACATAGTATTAGCTTATTAGTCGCTATCAACTCGAGAAAAATGGGCGAAGTCGCCACGTCCCTTTTGGTACCTCCCACACAAATGCACCATTTTGCACCAAAAGTTAACAGCTTATAACATTAATAACAGTGTATAAAAATACTTGAAATTTTGTACAGTATTATGCTTTTATATTGCCTACAGTCCAGGGAAAAATGGGTGTTGTTGCCACGCCCCTTTTGGTACCTCCCACACAAAGGTACCTTTTTGCACCAAAAGTTAACAGCTTATAACATTAAAACCAGTGTATACAAATACTTGAAATTTTTTACAGTGTAATGTTTTTATAGTGTCTATAGCCCTGTGAAAAATGGGCGTTATTGCCACGCCCCTTTTTGTACCTCCCACACAGAAATTCCCAAATCATACCACAATTTAATTTCTCATAACGTTTATACCAGTGCACATAAATGCTTATAAGACGGCACAGTGCAATGAATTTAAAGTATCTAATGTTCAGCGAAAAAAAGGTGTATTATATAAACCCCTTCTGGTAACTCCCACACAAATTGACAGAATAATTCGAGTAATATTCAATATTACATTACTCACAAAGTGAGGGTATACCTTAGTCGGTTTACCCGACTGAAACTTTCTTACTTGTTTTGTATTTCTTTTGAACTGAGGTGCTGTACAATCTATTTCATCTTCGATTTACATCATTTACAACATTTTCTTTGCTTGCGTCTTCACTTTTTGTATGTGATTGATTTTTTATTACATCTTGTACAATTGTACCCAGCGAAATTTTGAAGCATGCATTCATTTGATGTGACAGTACTATTTTGTCTGGTATCAAATGGAAACTTCATAATTGCATTAATGATCTCAAGTTAGAGTGATGTAACATTGGTGTTAATGTAAACAGGAATATTCTGAATTTTATGAATTCCGACGAAAGTTACCTTTTTCGAAATTTAGATTAATCTAGGATTATTTTAAAACAAATTTATACAATATTAGCAGGTTATCCATGTCAGTTGGTCAGGATTAACATATTTTTGGACAGATCTTACTTGTTTAAGTTCAGGTTTTACTATATAAATTTGATGACGAGGCGGATAGTATGGTCCAGTTCTGGGAATCGACTCTATCGACATCAATCGTCTTTGGCTCAATTTTGGAGTTAGTGCTTCAACAAATGGATAATGATATTGACTGTACCAGGGTGCAAAATTGTATGCTGGGTGTATGCTGACAGTTCTTCACAAAGGTGATTAGAGTTCTCCCTCCCATATCCAATGAAGAGTATGCCGGGGAAGGAAAACTGGTGTATAGATGATCTTGGCAATATAACACAATTGGATGGTAAATGTGCTCTGTATTTCCCTAAATCACACATAAATTAACTATTGCAGAAATTTGAGATTCCGAATCTAACTACTGTTTCATTACCTGATAATTTATGTTAAAAAAAAACTATTTTCCAACTTCACTTTTAAATTCAAAACTTTTTACTCAAGTTTAAGAAACACTTTGAACTTTTTCCCAATGAGGTAAAACACGTTGCTTTAGATAAATAATGTACTTCACCAGAAATCTCGATATGATCTTGTAGATGGTTAAATTGGAAAGAAAGAAGTTGTTTAAAGTTGTTTAGAAAGTAAGTTCTTGGAGCTCGTGTCAGAAAATACCAATATGTTATACAAGCATTCGGAGTAGAACTAGGCGGTTACCATATCGCAGAATGTTGTGAAAAAAAAGGATTTTGCTGTACAACATATCGTCGAACTATATATACACACTTTCCGTTACCTGAACCAATCATTTGCAGGCTGTTCGAAATTCATATAATCGAGTTCATGAAAAAATCTACATATTTTTATTCTCTTTATTAATTTTCTGCCAAAGTCCACTACAAAATGGGCGTCATTGGCACGTCCCTTTTTGTACCTCGCAAACACACGGACAATTTTACATCAAAAGGTAACAGCTTATTACTTTAATATCAGTGCATACTTTAAAGTAATTAAATATAATTTATATAGACAATTATCGCGACTCTTGTTCCCTGGATCATTTCAAGAAATTTTGCCCATGAAACCATAGGTCAAAAATGAATTTAGAGCCCCCACTTATATTCCTCTACTAAAAATTTTTGGAAAGAAGAAACTTTGACCTTTCGGCCCAAAATCACTTTTTTTATCGTATAGGGTCACCAAAAAATTTTATAAAATGCCAGGTGGAATATTAAAGCTTAGGGCCTGTTTACATCATGAGGTTTCGTCGTGCGATCTGTCAAAAATACATCCCTGGGCGACTAGTCTTTTAGGTGTAAAGGTGGGTACTATGTTTTTTCGGCACGAAAAAATTTCGCAATATGTTATTTCGAGTTGAAAAATGGAACGCTTTTTTACAAAGTCGCATGGCAATTTGGAAGCGTGTGTGTCAAAGTGTCACTTTTATATGTATGTATGTGTGTATATGCATTTTTTCTTTTTGCTAACATTCTTGAAAACAAAATTCGAATCAATAAACAATTGGAATAATGTCGACTTAGAAAATAGTTAATTTAAATGTCAGAAAGGAAATAGTGTTGGAGATCATTGTGCTAATGTTATACATAATTTATTAATTTTGTGTTCTTGCGGTGGCGATGTTTGTGAGACATGAAAAGTCAGGGTAGTACAATGTTATAAATAACGAAAGAATTTCCTACTGTTGTACGAATATAAATAAATAAAATGATGTTTTGATTAAACGAAAAATATGTTTTATTATTATATTTAAGCATTTACATTATATTTGTTAACATATATAAATTATACTTCCATCCATAAACGGAATATCTTCTTCCAACTTCTATGGCTGGCAAGAATTAACTATGTATGTTCTTTACAACCAATTCCAAATCGAGATCACAGGCACTGTCCAATTCCGTTGTCCTACTGCTTTAGTAGCGTTAGCCGTCCATAATGTTTCTCCTGGCTTTTGCACACAATTGTTCTAAACATACAAACATATATAAGCATATCTAATTACCAGACAAATTCCACATTATTACATTTAGTTACATGTCCTTTGCACATTTTGTTTTGCACATTTTGTTTGCTTTTGTACTGCAATCCAATTGGAATTTCGCTTTTCTGGTTTATTAAATAAACATAATTATTTTTTCTATCACATCTTTGCATTTTTTTTCTTTATTTCGGAAGATAATTTAATTTATTATTCTTTATTAGGAAAATTTATTTCTAATATTTACAACATTTGAGTTTCTTGCGGACAAAAAAAATATAAACAAATGGGAGTGTTACGGTGGCGGCATTAAATTTGTTGCGGCGTCAATTTGTAACGGCGTTAAATTTGTGGTGGCGCAAAATGTTACTTTTTCGCGTTGAAATAAACAGAGTACCACAAACGAAAAAATTTCGCAGTTTTTTTCGCGACTTTGTTTTTATATGGGATTTCAACGCGAAAAATGAACATAGTACCACGCTTAAACGAAGTTCGCCCGATTTTGAGAGAGGATCGCACGACCCCGACAGAGGATCGCACGACAAAATTGACATCCAATTACAAGCAGGGATGGAAAATTATTTTGTTGGAAAGTACTAAACTGATACTTGTTAAGCTCAAGTGGTACTAATTACATTAATTTAAGGAACATAATTTCGGAAGTATGAAATTGCTTCTTTTTTCGTGGAAAATTTTAATATATGATAGATGATTTTGCGTTTTTATACAATTACACAATTATAATTAGACATTTTGCATTTTTAAATATAATTTTAGAGAATTGTGATCGCTATTCCAAAAGAAACTTCAAATTAGTGAATGTGTTCAAAATATTAATAAAAATCTTACATTTAATATTCTCTTCATATAAAGAAAAATGTAAAATAAGCACATTTTTAGAAAATGCTTTCTCCCGTTCCTAGTTACGATCGACATAAATTTTATACAAATTAATTGTGATAGAAAACGTACGCTGAGAGTGTGTGATAAGGAAAACAAAATGTCATTTGATTTTGTCTACATAAATAATTTCTAAACAATAGATATATTAAATAAAATAAAGGGTTTTCCAACAAGAGGTGTTATTTTGGTATTCAAAGAAAAATTTCATTTTTTGAGATAAATGATCGGATGTTTATTTCACAATAATAAAGAGGAAGGTATGCCGTTAATAATGAAAAACAACATCAGCCAAATGGCCCTATGTCCTCGATAGCCTCACGAATTCTATCTTTGAGGTCTTGAATCGACGCTGGGCTGTTGGCGTAGACCTTATCTTTCACGTGGCCCCAAAGAAAGAAGTCGCAAGGTGGTAATCACAAGATCTCGGTGGCCAATTGTGATCACCTCTTCGAGAGATAACACGGCCCGGAAAATTTTCCCGTAACAGAGCAATGGTTTCATTGCTTGTGTGGCACGTAGCCCCGTCTTGTTGAAAGTAAACGTTGTCCAGATCAATACCATCCAACTCTGACCAAAAAAATCATTAATCATCTCTCGATAGCGCAATCCATTCACCGTAACTGTTGATCCAACCTCATTTTCGAAAATGTAAGGTCCAATGACCCCGCCGGACCATAAACCGCACCAAACAGTCACACGATGAGGATGCCAATAACTCTTGGTTTTTCCGAGCCCCAGATGCGACAATTTTGCTTGTTGACGTAGCCACCGAGGTGGAAATGGGCCTCATCAGTTAAGATGATTTTTCGATGGAATTCCGGATGTTTAATAATAACAAAGCGTTGTTGAATCGTGTATCGTTCCATTTTTAGTAATGGCGTAGTTTCTACTTGTCAAATGTCAAAGAATAAAAGCTTCAAAAGTGACAGCTACCGAAATACCGGGTGATTCAAAATAACACCTCTTGTTGGAAAACCCTATACATGCAGACAGGAAGTACTCGACGTCACATTCGCTAATACTTGCTTTCATACAAAATTATTGTCTGTCAGACAAAATTATTGTATGTTAGACAAAATTATTGTTGGCGGATGCCGCAAGTCTGAGTAAGATATTATCCACTGCACCCTGCCCAGTGGGCTATTGCAGGATGATGCAAATTAGTTTGCAAATATATTTTCTTGTAATATATGTATACATTAATATACGCATACGTATCCAGTGAAAAGTAGGGTTATTGGCACGACCCTTCATTTTGCACCAAAGTCAACTGCTTATAGCTTTAATATCAGTTCATACAAATGCTTGAAATTTTGTACAGTGTAATGCTTTTATAGTACCTACAGTCCATTGAAAAATGGGCGCATTGGCACGCTACATTTTTTACCTAGCACACAAACGGACAAATCTTCACCAAAAGGTGACACCTTATAACGTTGATACCAGTGCATTATTTAAAGTTATTAAAACAAAAAAATACATAAATTTGCGACTATTTTTTTGGGACTGAAGGTGAGGGTATTTGTAGGTCGGTTTACACGACTGAACTTTCTTGCTTGTTTTTGACTTAACTTACTTTGGAATGGATGCATCGAACTTAATGAAAGATAAGGGAATTTCTCTTTTTTAATGTAAATGTTTAAAAGTAATTAATTTTTAGAGTATAAGTACAACTCACCACTTGTTTGTCCCACGTAATCTTGAATTTTCACTTTGGCTGCAGAACCAAATGAACCCTTAGCTTTAGAGAAACGTAAACCATCCTAAAGCGATAAAAACAAAACGACAGTTAAACTTAAATCATAAAATTCTAAAGTTTCCAAATGCATCCAACACTCACTTTACTGGATGAGATCAAGACCCAACTGTTGTCATCTTTGAGTTCAGGTTCTTTCAGATAATCACAATAATCTGTAGAACATTTGCAAACCAAGCCGTACTTGGTTTGTTTACGATCACATTCGGAATTGGAAAGATCTAAAACAAAAAAGAAAATGAAAACAATTTCTAAATTAAGTTATTTTAAGTAAGAAATGGCAAAAATTGTAAACTTACCAAATATTTGCAAAGTTATTAATATTATAAACAGAAAGTTATATAAAGAAGACATTTTTCTAGTTTATGTTTAATGATCATGTAATTTTGTTTTGATTTAATTTTTTTTACCGAAATTTCACTTTTTGTATGCAACACAATCCACTATTCACCTGCTGACCGGATCACTCTCTTTGAACTTCCGTAAAAGTCGCAGTAAAGTGTACTATCGACCGCGTGAAATCATTGAATACTGAAATTAAATTGATGCGAACGCATTCGTTCGTTCGTCTGTTCGCTGCTTACGACACTCGGCACTATCTCAACGAACTCATCGAGGAGAGCTTCGCGCGCAGAGTATGAAGCCGCCGCCGACCTTTTTTCACCAGCCGAAGCCGCCGCCGATCTTCGCGGCTAAAATCGGCTGAACGACGGCCGCCGTTCCATAGAAAAACATTTAAATATGGATAGATATAATTTACATTTTTGATAAGCAAATAACCATATAACAGATATATCGTCCCCTCAATAGAAGAATAGTGTATCCAAAAAATTTAGGATAATTCTACTTCCACAGATTGGGTGTTTGAAATTGATTGTTCATTAATAAAAGCCTACGCGCCGATATCGAGTTTCAATATCACAAAAACTTCAAATATGATTTTCTCGAAACGACAAATAAATTATACCCTATTCATTTATTGGGGGACGATATGGAAAGTGATTTTCGTTTTGATTCGTTTATTGTCACAAGAGGGAGCCTAACATGTATTAAAAATGAGAATATTGATAGTAATAGAAAAATAATTATAAACATTATTTTTTAAAGGAAATAATAAGATTTGTTATTTATTATTAGATTACCTACACATAGAGAAACAAATATTTTCGGAAAAAAGGCAATGGAATATTACAGAATTGTAATACTGCATATAAATTAATAACTCCATTGTAAAGAATGCTAAGTCGACTTGGTACTATACTGGAGATTGCATTTCTAAATTCTAAATATTCTAAATTGTCTTCAGTCAAATCCATCAATTCAATGAAGCTAAGCTCAAAACAAATTACAAGGTAATTCTACACAAATTTAAAATTTCACTTAAACGACGATTCGCCTCTCCTGAAAACAACCAGTTTCGACTTAACATACTTTGAAAATCGAGTGTATCATAGAGCCGCCTAGCGTCAATTTTATGA
Source organism: Eudasyphora cyanicolor (assembly GCA_963930755.1). Lineage (NCBI taxonomy): Eukaryota > Metazoa > Arthropoda > Insecta > Diptera > Muscidae > Eudasyphora > Eudasyphora cyanicolor. The sequence goes on from OZ005734.1 coordinate 190,990,387, forward strand.
CTTATCATTGTATGGAAATCGATGATTTTTATACCCGCCACCATAGGAGGGAGTATACTAACTTTGTCATTATGTTTGCAACACCTTGAAATATGATCTGTGACCCTACAAAGTATATATATTATTGATCGTCGTGAAAGTCTAAAAACGATTTAGCCATGTCCGTCTCTCTGTCTATCTGTTGGAATTACGCTACACTCCGTAATAATAGAGCTAGGTTAATAAAATTTGGTATAAAGTCTTCTTATAGTTGCAGGTCGTTTGGGATTGCAAATAGGCCATATTGGTCAATGTTTTGATATAGCCCCCTATAGAGGTCGCTCCAAATTATGGTTTTTGAGCCATAGATACCACATTTTTAAAGCAATTTAGCTGAAACTTTGCAGTTTGCAGGGACTTATCCAGGATTTTGGTTTCGGGGGTCCCAACCTTTTTTTCCATAACAAAGATAAACAATTAAAAATTGCGTTTATTGTGTAGGTAAGGGAAGTTAAGTTCCTTAGTTTTTTATTGGAATTTTATTCCTAAATATAATTATGTACTTTAGTACGAGATCATTAAAACTTTTTATAATAAAATACGTAAGAGTTAAAAATGTAATCTTCGATTTTTTGAAAGAAATATATCAATTATTTCACTCTCAGCTGTTTGGTCAGTCCAGTGAATCATCAAAACAGTGAAGACAAGAGAGAGCCACAGTAAAATAAATTTTACTGAGCAGCAGAGCGTAGGCCAGTGTTACCATGTAAGTGCTTCTGGCATTAACTTTGCTGTTTTTCAGACTCCTAAAACGCCAAATTGTCTGGCTAGAACCAAACAAAAAATCGTGAAACATGCACTTTTCTTATTTTTAGTTGTTATTACTTGTTCTTTTTTAACTGCGTTTTAACTGTTTTTTAACCAGTGTTGCCAGAAATGACGATTTATCGTCATTTTGACGATTTTTAGATGCAAAAAATAGAAAATTACGATTTTTGCCTCGAAATTATGATTTTTAAAGATATGAAAAAAATAAGGAAATCTTAACAAATTGTTCTTATAATAGGCGATTTTTTGCCAACTTTCTTTTTGGCAACACTGTTTTTGGCAGCTCAGTTGGGTTCGTGTTTTCATCTTTAAACATTGAATTATATACAATTATATGAATTATATTAGACATTTCTCTAAATTTTATGTTTTTTAAATCAAATCCGAAAGCTCTTAAAAAATCACTCTTTATTATGGATTTTTTATAATTCCTTTGGAATACAATTTACGCTCCCATTTATATTTTTAAAATAAAAACTAGAAATGTACGAAAAATTCTCAAATATTATGGATGATCATGGAAAAAATAAAATTGGTGGTTGATTCGGTCAAATTCAATGACATAAAAGGATTACTCAGAGGAATTTTGTTAAGTTGCAAAATCGGTAGAGGAGTTTATATGGTTTCTATACCGATAACTTCATGCCAAAGTATGATACGCCGGCTTAGCAAATTTTTAGGGACATTACATTTTTAAATTTATGTGGTTATCTAGTTTCTATATCGATACCTTCATTCTAAAGCATGTTTTTAGGGCCATTACATTTTAAATTCTAAATAATCCAAATTATATTCCGTCAAGTCAATGTTTATCCGTCAATTCAAACCAAGCAAACCAAGAAACTTTATTCGATTTATAAAGGAATTCTATACATATTAAAATAATCATAAAACCAGTAAGGAAAGGCTAAAGTCGGGCGGTGCCGACTATATAATACCCTACACCGCTCTCGTAATATTGAATAACTCTGATATATAAATTTTGTAATTCATGTATAAATTGTTTACATAAATTTACTTTTGGGACATTTTATACTTAAATAATACCCTGTACCACAGTGTGGTGTAGGGTATAAAAACGATTGGATCTGAAGAGCCAAATCGGATGACACATATATATGGGAGCTATAGCTAAATCTTTACCGATTTTCTTCAAATTCGACAATGTTGGTTCATGAATCAAGAAACTCTACCATTCTAAATTTCAAAACGATTGGATGTCAAATACAGCTTCTATAGAACTAAAGGGCCAATTCGGACGAAACATATATATGGGAGCTATAGCTAAATCTTAACCGATTTTCTTCAAATTCGGCAATGTTGGTTCATGGATCAAGAAACTCTACCATTCTAAATTTCAAAATGATTGGATGTAAAATACAGCTTCTACAGGACTAAAGAGCAAAATCGGACGAAACATGTATATGGGAGCTATAGCTAAATCTTAACCGATTTTCTTCAAATTCGGCAGTGTTGGTTTATAGATCAAGAAACTCTACCATTCTAAATTTCAAAATGATTGGATGTAAAATACAGCTTCTACAGGACTAAAGGGCCAAATCGGACGAAACATGTATATGGGAGCTATAGCTAAATCTTAACCGATTTTCTTCAAATTCGGTAGTGTTGGTTCATGGAACAATAAAGTCTACCATTCTAAATTTCAAAACGATTGGATGTAAAATACAGCTTCTATAGAACTAAAGGGCCAAATCGGACGAAACATATATATGGGAGCTATAGCTAAATCTTAACCGATTTTCTTCAAATTCGCCAGTGTTGGTTCATAGATCAAGAAACTCTACCATTCTAAATTTCAAAATGATTGGATGTAAAATACAGCTTCTTCAGGACTAAAGAGCAAAATCGGACGAAACATATATATGGGAGCTATAGCTAAATCTTAACCGATTTTCTTCAAATTCGGCAATGTTGGTTCATGGATCAAGAAACTCTACCATTCTAAATTTCAAAACGATCGGATGTAAAATACAGCTTCTATAGGACTAAAGGGCCAAATCGGACGAAACATATATATGGGAGCTATAGCTAAATCTTAACCGATTTTCTTCAAATTCGGTAGTGTTGGTTCATGGATCAAGAAACTGTACCGTTCTAAATTTCAAAACGATTGGATGTAAAATACAGCTTTTATAGGACTAAATGGCCAAATCGGACGAAACATATACATATATGGGAGCTATAGCTAAATCTTAACCGATTTTCTTCAAATTCGGTAGTATTGGTTCATGGATCAAGAAACTCTACCATTCTAAATTTCAAAATGATTGGATGTAAAATACAGCTTCTACAGGACTAAATAGCAAAATCGGACGAAACATATATATGGGAGCTATAGCTAAATCTTAACCGATTTTCTTCAAATTCGGCAATGTTGGTTCATGGATCAAGAAACTCTACCATTCTAAATTTCAAAACGATCGGATGTAAAATACAGCTTCTATAGGACTAAAGGGCCAAATCGGACGAAACATATATATGGGAGCTATAGCTAAATCTTAACCGATTTTTTTCAAATTCGGTAGTGTTGGTTCATGGTTCAAGAAACTCTACCATTCTAAATTTCAAAACGATTGGATGTAAAATACAGCTTCTATAGGACTAAAGGGCCAAATCGGACGAAAGATATATATGGGAGCTATATCTAAATCTGAACCGATTTCAACCAAATTCAATAGCGATCTTAACAGCCGCGAAATACTCTAAACTGCAAAATTTCAGAACGATCGGAGTGAAATTACGACCTGTAGTCGACGAACAACTTTACATGGACAGACGGACGGACGGACATCGTTAAATCGACTCAGCTAGTGATTCTGAGTCGATCGGTATACTTATTTTCAGGTTTTACAAACATCTGCCGTGAAACAAACTTATAATACCCTGTACCACAGTGTGGTGTAGGGTATAATTAAATACATATTGTCAAAATTCAGCCTAATCGGTCGGTACCTGTGGTTTCCAATGCGAATCTATCAGAACCTACAATAAAACCATCGATCTACGCTGGACCGATTCAAGAAAGTGAGATCGGCTCAAAAAAAAATTATTTAAGTTAATTTTGATGAACATCAAATCATTTGAGAGTACCTATTAATACATATTTGTCTCTGAAATACTCGTATACTCCTCGCCCTAAAAAACTCAAAAGCTGTATTTTAATGCTAGATATCGGTGACGATTATTTGACGATTTTTGTGCCCCCATTTTGACGATTTTCGGCCATTTTCGCCTGGCAACACAGTGCCTTCCAAATATTTTCCGAGTTTTTTTTGAGTGATTTTGAAAATTGTAAATAGTTTATGCCTATGTTTAAAACATTTCGGGGGACCGGCCGCCCCCCCCCCCCCCTCTGGATACGTCCCTGTCAGTTTGTATTCTATTTGGACAAAAATTCATCTCAACAAAAATTTTACATTCATATTTCATATTTTGTTATAGTAGTTTCGCAGAAACGAAATATTAGACAACTACAAATTTCGTTTGCCGGAAATGAAATTTCGTTTGTTGTGACAGAAACTTTTTTCGCGTAAGCAAATGTTTGTTCTGACCAAAAGAATTTCAGTCGTCGTAAATGAGAATTGTAGTTGTCTAATATTTCGTTTCGCAGAAACCTCAAATTCCTGCAATTCTAAATAGCATCTGAAACGTTTTATTGCCTCCAAGGCCGCCAAACACTCACGTTCAGTAACGCTGTAGTTCCTCTGAGAGGAATTCAGCGTTCTGCTCATGTATGCTATTGGACGTTCGTTATTTTCGCTGTCAAGTTGGACCAAGACAGCTCCTATGCCATATAATCACTGGCATCGCATTGGAGGATAAATTTCTTAGAAAAGTCGGGGTTGGCTAATACCGGTGCTGTGGTTAACAGCGTTTTGATTCTCTCAAAGGCAACTTGAGCCTCCGGATACCATAAAAACTTTCTCTTTGTGGATATTACCTCTGTTACTGTGAATACCTCTGTGGAGTACCGGTACCATCCAGCAAGTCCTAGGAAACCTCGCACTTGTTTCAGATTTCTTGGAACTGGCCAATTTCTGATCGCAGTGATTTTTTCGGGGTCAGTTGTGATCCCACCATCACCAATGACATAACCTAGGTAATTGACGCGAGTCACACAAAATCTACTTTTGCTTATATTCAACGTGAGATTCGCTTTTTTGAATTGAGCAGCTATTCTTATTAAAACTCCTATGTGTGTTTCAAAATCCTCGGACACTATTACCAAATCGTCCAAGTAACCGAAGACACAATATCGAAGGTCTGGCGGAATAATCTCATCTACAAGTCTGCACATCGTTTGCGGCGCGTTGCGAAGCCCAAACGGCATTACTGTAAACTGGTAGAGGGGTCTACCTGTTACAGTAAATGCCGTTAGTGGCTTTGACGCGTCCTCTAAGCCCACTTGTCAATAAGCATCTTTGAGATCTAGCTTAGATATAAAATTAGCCTTTGGAAGTCTTGCAAATATTCCCTCGATTGATGGTAGCGGATACGCATCCTTTTTCGTTACATGATTAAATTTTCACGCATCTAGACATATGTAGGCGAACTTTACTGGGTTTAATAACTAGTCTAATAGGAGAACTCCAAGAAGAGGTTGAGGGCTCTATGACACCCAGTAATAGCATTCGATCTACTTCTTTAAACATTAAATTCTCTACTGCCGGTGAAACAGGGTAGAATCTCTGTTTAATCGGTGTTGCTTCTCCTACATCTATTGAATGTTTTATTAACGGAGTGCGATCTAAACCGTGTTTTGCTGGGGAATAATTTGATTACGGAGTCTAAATGTTCGTTCTGTTCCGAGGACAAAGGGTACTATGAATCATCCTTTTCACTGAGGATAGTTTCTTGGGAAATGAGTTTTGAATCTGCGGTAAAATCTGATATTTCGGTGGTCTCATTCAGAGAAATCATATCTACAGAGCCAATGATGTCATTAAGCAATTGAAAAGTCTTACAAAAATCTACTCCTAGTATTAACCTTTGAGAAAGGGAAGGAATTATAAATAACTTGAGAGGTTTTTCCTTGCCCTTGAATGTTATTTCAACATCAAGCCAACCGTTTACCTTCTTTCCGTCCGCAGTTTTGACAAATGATGTAATTTTTGTAAAATTTGGGAACTTTTGAAAATCAAAATTGGCAAATTCCGAACCTATACGGCTAATATTCGCCACTGTATCCAACAAACCGTACTCTTGGAATTCTAAAAACGAAATTTTAGCGTAGAAACGCTTATCTTTTGGATCTGTAATAATATCGGATATTAATAAATGATGGCTTATTTTACGCAGTTTCCAATAATTTCGAAGGCGTAAGGTAGAACATCTGGGTTTAATTTTTGGGATAACAGATATACATTCAAGATTGAAGATTTGATTTCGTCGAGTTAAATAGTTTTCCCACCGCAAATGATACGGCATTTTAGGGTACAAAACTTTAGAAGTATTTTCGTCATTATCTTTGTTATTAACATTTCTATGCAAAATTTGTGTAGGTATTGCCATAGAATCTAAGGTATCGGTTTGGGTACTTTGTGTCGCGGAGTCAATATTAGTATTTGAATAACATTTGTTTAATTCAAATCGTTTTGACTCTGTTCCAACTGCGCAACAGGTGGTCTTAAGTTTTTTGATTTCCTTGCTAAACAAGTTTGAGAATTGGGTTTATAAATTCCTTGAGCCCCGCATCCATAACAAAGGACTTTTCTGTCCTGGAGGCCGTCTTCCCAGTGGTGGCCAGATTTTCCACAGTTCCAACAAAGAAAATTATGTTTTACTGCCTCTATCGATGAATCATACGAGATTTGTTCATCGTTGAGGAAGTCATCATCGATTCCAGTTTCAGCTACTTGCCTTCGTTGGGGAAAATTGTTATTCCTGTTAAGGAGATTACGTCTAATGTGTTCATCGTTAAGGAAATTTTCTCTTTTCTGTACTAATTTCCTTAAATGACTAATAGAATTCACAGTTCTGATCATAAGTTCAACTAGCTCCATTTTTGGCTTTGCCGGAAAGTAAAATATGTAAATGTTTACAGATTGGTGCAAAATTACCATTAAAATTATCAGCAGTGAGCGCTTGAAGGCGATATAGAAATTCCTCAACATTTAGTCCATTAGGCGACCCATCTAAAGTTAATCGCCAACTGTGTATAATGGAGCTAACTTTATCCGTTACTAAAGACGAAGATGATGTGGATGTATTAGAAAATCCATTTGAACTTTGTTGATTGTCGTTTTGACTCCGTGATAATGGTTGTGGTCTATTATGTGAATTAATTGTCATCGAATTTGTTTGTATGGATCTGTCTGGTAGGGTAGCCGAAGCCTGAACACTTTGAGGAATTAAGTTTAATGTACTTAAAAGTCATGTTTAATTTTGTTCTATCATTCTATTTATATGATTATAGTAAATTGTATTGGAGTTATTGTTATATATAGTTGGAGTATTTTGATTATCTTGGTTCAAACTCTGCAATGAATTATGGAGATCCATTTCATTCGACCTGGCATTACTTCGGGTATTATAATGAAAAGCTTTACGACCTCTAGGTTTACCCCTACCTCTACTAGTATCAGATGCCTCAATTGCTGTTTCTGTAAAAAATATGTACTTTCTTAATTCCGATAGTTCACATGCTCTTTTGCAAACCGGACATTCTGCTGAATTTGCTAAGGATTCTTCAATACATTGTCGATGATAAACATGAGAGCATTCATTTAAAATTAAACAGTTTTGTCCTTCAACTAATGGTTCTTCGCAAACGGAACAAGTTTGTAGCTGGTCCTTGATTCGGAGCAGTACTACTTCGAGGAGGTGTCCTATTTAAAGACATTTTCGGAAAAATGAAAAATAAAAAAAATCTTAATTTCTATAACGTCTTTTCGAAATATTTAAATAGTTTGAAGTTTCCTTCTAGAAGATGAGAAAATAAATAGGATGTAACAGCAATAATAAAAACCAATATAGAAAACAAAATAGGTCTATTGAGTTTTCAATGTTCTGTAAAGTAATCTGTGAATTAAACAAACCAGTAGAAAATCATTTTTGAACTTGGTTTACAGTCTAATCTAGTGGACAAAGTTTCGCAGATAGCATGAACTCTGTAATCCTAAAAAAATAGAGTTACTGATAACTAAGCTTATTGAAGATTATCCTACACAACATTTTAAACAGTTTTAAACATATATCTCACTTGACCTCTCTCAGATTCTCTTAAAACAAGTGATAAGAACTAAATGGTTAGTATATTCGAACGTTTTGCCCTCAAATAACTATATAAATCCTAAAAAGTATTAACAAGTATTTTAATGAGAACTTCCGGAAATCAAAATTCGACATAAGTTCGGAAAAAAATTAAATTTACTTTGAAATAAAAATTTATTTAAAGGACCGAAAATAAGATGGAAACTTTTCGGCCCCACGTTGGGCGCCAATTATTGTAACGAACGCTATACAGCATTTATAAATACCATTAATAAGAGGTATCACTTTGGAAGAATTTGCAAACTAATATCGAGGTATAGGACTACGGGAGTCATCACAATTGCTAGCTAATCAGTCTTTTGGGGGGGTTCGGGTCCTTCCTCTCTAAAAGTCAGTTGGAACGTCGCAATTATAAATTTAAGACTCCCTGTTTGTTTAGTATTGATAAGATATGAATTAAATTTCTGTTTATTCTTCAACTCCCAGATGTTGTTGGGGGAGTGAAGCCTCAGTACCCTCCCTACCTATGTCCTACTGGCTTAAATTTGATTGTAGAACCCACAAATAAAAAACAAATGAACAAATACCTAAATCATAATAATCATCATTCTTTCAGGGAAACTCCACCTAAATTCGTTTTAGCAATCCATATTAATAACAAAATTTATTCAACTAATAAAATAATAGTAATAGTAAATATGATCAAGTTCAGAATTTCTTACTATTTGCACTGAAGTTATCATAGATGGTAATTGGAATTAATCTTACTTAATAGAAAAGTTCTTTATAAGTTGTTTACATATTTTATTTCTTAGGATGTAAGGTTCAAATTTGCAAAATGATCATTACGATTGACATTTGTAAATGATGATTATTAATTATAATTATCTTCTACTTGTAACCTCACAAATTGGCGACAATTACCATTAGCTTTGAAAACACAAAAGAAGGCGAGACAAAAAAAATCTCTTTCTTTTGTTCGTTTTCGCTGCTGTTGGAGCAAGACAAAACTTACCAAAACATCTGCAGTCGTTGAAGAGGCCTTTTCAAGATGATGGATGTTTTGTTGTTGCTGGATCAATATAGAGAAGCCAATCTGCGATCAAAGTGGGGTATATCATAACTTTTACATATTTTTTGTTGTTGTTGTTTTAAATACATAAATACTATAAAAAAATGGCGGTCTACTGCATAACCTTTTTTTAACTAATGAATTTTAGCAAGATTTTAAGTTATATATATATACTTAATAATATTAATACTTAATAATATTACTATACTTAATAATATTATATATACTTAATAATATTAACAATTCATTCTTCTTAATGTACATATAATTATTTCCATTTTTTATATTTGCATGCACTTCGTTTAATTGTAGGTTTGACAATACCTTTAGGCGCTTACACTGGAATCAATAATTTTTTTTTATTATCACTAATTATTTTGCAAATTCTTTAAATACCATAACCGAGCAAAGTGCACATTTTTTTAAACAAAACATCGATGGTACACATGTAGCTTTAGTAATTCAATGATTCCAAATTCATTTGATACTGTTCTTTCTCCAAAATACTTAACAACTAACAGTGCATGTTGATCTGTATACGTTATTACACTCCTCTCTCTCTCTCTCTTTTTGTATTTCTTTTGAACTGAGGTGCTGTACAATCTATTTCATCTTCGATTTACATCATTTACAAAATTGTCTTTGCTTGCGTCTTCACCTTTTGTATGTGATTGATTTTTTATTACATCTTGTAAAATTGTACCCAGCGAAATTTTGAAGCATGCATTCATTTGATGTGACAGTACTATTTTTTCTGGTATCAAATGGAAACTTCATAATTGCGTTAATGATCTCAAGTTAGAGTGATGTAACATTGGTGTTAATGTAAATAGGAATATTCTGTATTTTATGAATTCCGACGAAAGTTGAATTTTACGAAATTTAGATTAATCTATGTATATTTTAATACAAATTTATAAAATTTTAACAGGTTATCCATGTCAGTTGGTCAGGATTAACACATTTTTGGACAGATCTTACTTGTTTAAGTTCAGGTTTTACTATATAAATTTGATGACGAGGCGGATAGTATGGTCCAGTTCTGGAAAATAATGTGGGAATCGACTCTACGTTGAATATAGCGGTGGTGGACGACATCAATCGTCTTTGGCTCAATTTTGGAGTTAATGCTTCAACAAATGGATAATGATATTGACAGTACCTGGGTCAAAATTGTATGCTGACTGTTCTTTGCAAACAGTCAGCATACAATCTCCCTCCCATATCCAATGAAGAGTATGCCAGGGAAGGAAAACTGGTGTATAGATGATCTTGCCAATATAACACAATCGGATGGTAAATGTGTTCTGTATTTCCCTAAATCACACATAAATTAACTATTGCAGAAATTTGAGATTCCGAATCTAACTACTGTTTCAGTACCTGATAATTTATGTTAAAAAAAACTATTTTCCAACTTCACTTTTAAATTCAAAACTTTTTACTCAAGTTTAAGAAACACTTTGAACTTTTTCCCAATGAGGTAAAACACGTTGCTTTAGATAAATAATGTACTTCACCAGAAATCTCGATATGATCTTGTAGATGGTTAAATTGGAAAGAAAGAAGTTGTTTAAAGTTGTTTAGAAAGTAAGTTCTTGGAGCTCGTGTCAGAAAATACCAATATGTTATACAAGCATTCGGAGTAGAACTAGGCGGTTACCATATCGCAGAATGTTGTGAAAAAAAAGGATTTTGCTGTACAACATATCGTCGAACTATATATACACACTTTCCGTTACCTGAACCAATCATTTGCAGGCTGTTCGAAATTCATATAATCGAGTTCATGAAAAAATCTACATATTTTTATTCTCTTTATTAATTTTCTGCCAAAGTCCACTACAAAATGGGCGTCATTGGCACGTCCCTTTTTGTACCTCGCAAACACACGGACAATTTTACATCAAAAGGTAACAGCTTATTACTTTAATATCAGTGCATACTTTAAAGTAATTAAATATAATTTATATAGACAATTATCGCGCATCGCGATTCTTGTTCCCTGGATCATTTCAAGAAATTTTGCCCATGAAACCATAGGTCAAAAATGAATTTTGAGCCCCCACTTTTTCAAAATAGGTATTTTTTCCATTATATTCCTCTACTAAAAATTTGAGTCTGAGTAAGATATTATCCACTGCACCCTGCCCAGTGGGCTATTGCAGGATGATGCAAATTAGTTTGCAAATATATTTTCTTGTAGTATATGTATACACAGGGTTACCATACGTCCTCCTTTGGGAGGACATGTCCTCCTTTTTAACCAGAGTCCACCCGTCCTCCCTCCTTTTTCAAAAACATTGGTTTTGTCCTCCTTTTTACAAATTCATCTATTTAACAAACGGTAACTGTAACATGAATTATTTTCACAACAACTTTTAGTACAACGTTAGTGAGTTTGCCCCTTTTTATACTCTCCACAATAGGAAGGGAGGATATACATTTTGTCACTCCGTTTGTAACACCTATAAATATTGATCTGAGACCTCATAAAGTGTATATATTCTTAATCGTCGCAAAACTCTAATACGATTTAGCCATGTCCGTCTGTCCGCCCGTCCGTTGTAATCACGCTACAATCTACAATAATTGAGCTAGATGACTGAAATGTGGTACAGATACTTCTTATAGCAGCAGGTTGGGATTGAAAATGGGCAATATCGGTTCACTTTTTGATATAGCCCCCATATATAGAATCTCCCTAATCACACGAACAATGGTAGTTATAGGTCCATGTTTTGTTATAGCCCCCACACAAAGATCCCACTGAATTTGACTTCATAACACTACAAAAACCACAAATTTCAACGAATTGGGCTGAAATTTGGTAAAATGTTTTTTTTTGTCCCCAAAACAATAGATATGCGTTCGATGGTATATAAGATTCGGCATGGTCAACGCTTGAAATTTGGCAATAAGGACTTTTCACACCTGGTAAGAATTTGATCAAAATCGGTTCAGATTTAGATATATAAATATTTTCTTTCCAGTCTTTTAGCGGTACAGGAGCTGTTTTTTATATCCAATCACTTTGAAATTAAGCAGGATGGAGTATCTTGATCCAAGGACCCACATTGTCGAATTTCGTGTAAATCGGTTTTAGATTTAGATGTAGCACCCAAGTACAATAAAATGTCAATAAAATCTGTTCATATTTAGATGTAGCCCACATATATAAATATTTCCTCCGATTTGGCATATAAGCGCTATAAAATATAATTTGTCGATAATTGGAAAAATAAATATATTTATAAAAATTGACAATATTTCTTCTTATTGTGCTCCGATAGGGTGGTGTACGGACCTTCCTTACGGGTTTAAAGTTTAATTGTAGACCAAATAAAAAATGCTGATTCTTTCCAATTACTGTGTTTTTAAAATGTCCTCCGAAAATACCAAACTCTCTTCGTAAATGTCACAAATGTCCTCCTTTTCTGGCACAAAAGTCCTCCTTTCCGAAAAAAAGTTTATGGTAACCCTGTGTATACATTAATATACGCATACGTATCCAGTGAAAAGTAGGCGTTATTGGCAAGGCCCATTTGGCACCTCCCAAGGCAACTGCTTATAGCTTTAATATCAGTTAATACAAATGCTTGAAATTTTGTACAGTGTAATGCCTTTATAGTACCTACAATCCATTGAAAAATCGGCGCATTGGCACGCTACATTTTTTACCTAGCACACAAACGGACAAATCTTCACCAAAAGGTAACACCTTATAACGTTGATACCAGTGCATTATTTAAAGTTATTAAAACAAAAAAATACATAAATTTGCGAATATTTTTTTGGGACTGAAGGTGCGGTGATTTGTAATTCGGTTTACACGACTGAACTTTCTTGCTTGTTTTTGACTTAACTTACTTTGGAATGGATGCATCGAACTTAATGAAAGATAAGGGAATTTCTCTTTTTTAATGTAAATGTTTAAAAGTAATTAATTTTTAGAGTATAAGTACAACTCACCACTTGTTTGTCCCACGCCGAAAAATTGCCACGAAGAACGACCTTGATCCACCAATATTGCATCAGTGTCGAATTTCTTTGAATTTGACTTTTCCATAATGTACTCATGGTAATCTTGAATTTTCACTTTGGCTGTAGAACCAAATGAACCCTCAGCTTTAGAGAAACGTAACCCATCCTAAAGCGATAAAAACAAAACTACAGTTAAACTTAAATCATAAAATTCTAAATTTTCCAAATGCATCCAACACTCACTTTACTGGATGAGATCAAGAGCCAACTGTTGTCATCTTTAAGTTGAGGTTCTTTCAGATAATCACAATAATCTGTAGAACATTTGCAAACGAAGCCGTACTTTGTTTGTTTACGATCACATTCCAAATTTGAAAGATCTAAACCAAAAAAGAATATAAAAACAATTTCTAAATTAAGTTATTTTAAGTAAGAAGTGGCAAAAATTGTAAACTTACCAAATATTTGCAAAGTTATTAATATTATAAACAGAAAGTTATATAAAGAAGACATTTTTCTAGTTTTTGTTCAATGATCATGTAATTTTGTTTTGATTTAATTTTTTTACCGAAATTTCACTTTTTGTATGCAACACATTCCACTATTCAACTGCTGACCGGAATCACTCTCTTTGAACTTCATAATACCACCCCAGAAGTTTGTTAGCCCCCCCCCCCACAGATATTTCAGCTGGATGTTTTAATTTGATCAACGCCAATCATCTATCAATTTTACTGTTACCAATGCCAGAAATAATATAAATTTTTGCAAATGCTGTAATGAATCTCAAAACTCAAGGGTTTGCAATCAATTTGGATGTAAAGGGTTTTCCAACAAGAGGTGTTAATTTGGTATTCAAAGAAAAATGCAATTTTTTGAGACAAATTATCGGATGTTTATCTATATATATAAAAATGGAAAAATGTTTGTATGTATGTATGTATGTATGTATGTATGTGTTTTATAGACGCTTAAACCTCTGGACCAATTTAAAATTTTTTTCTTTTGTTTGAAAGCTAATTTGTCTGAGATGGTTTTGGAAAAAAAAAATTTGCAAAAAGTGGGCGGCGCAAATGTGGGCGTGACAAATCGTTTGTTTTCAAAAATGGACGGGATCGGAAATCTAAATCTGGGGCAACGAAGTGGACCGGATCAGCTAGTTTCATAATAAAGAGGAAGGTATGCCTTTAGTAATGAAAAACAACATCAACAAAATGGGCACCACGACCACGCTTACAGGACCATATCCTTTTCATGAAATTTTCCATAACCAAATCGCAAAGTGGCTGCCCTATGACGCTGGGCTGTTGGCGTAGACCTTATCTTTCACGTGGCCCCAAAGGAAGAAGTCGCAAGGTGTTAAAACACAAGATCTCGGTGGCCAATTGTGATCACCTCTTCGAGAGATAACACGGTCCGGAAAGTTTTCCCGTAACAGAGCAATGGTTTCGTTGCTTGTGTGGCACGTAGCGCTGTCTTGTTGAAAGTAAACGTTGTCCAGATCAATACCATCCAACTTCGACCATAAAAAATCATTAATCATCTCTCGATAACGCAATCCATTCACCGTAACTCATTTTCGAAAAAGTAAGGTCCAATCATCATCAGTCAAGATGACTTTTCGATGATTTTCGAATTTTAATAATTGCAATGCGTTGTTGAATCGTGTATCGTTCCATTTTTGTAATGGCGTAGTTTCTACTTTCAAATGTCAAAGAATAAAAGCTTCAAAAGTGACAGCTACCGAAATACCGGGTGATGCAAAATAACAACTCTCGTTGGTAAACCCTGTATAAGAACGATTCTTATGCGTCGTAAATTGTTCTGCATCTACTTGCAATGCCAATTCTTTTCATAAATTTTTTCTGGATTTTTTGTGGACGAATAAAATGGAAAATATTTCAATAATTGAAAGTCTTATAATGGTGCAAATGTAATTTGAGATAAAACATGAACATGACATAAAACCGATTGCGTTTAACTTTTGAATGCATAGATGATAATAGAAGTATCGTGCAAATTGATATGGGATCACTAACTGCAGAAATTATTGTGCTAAAAATATCTTCAAGACTCGTTATGACAATAAGCTAATCAGAGAAAGAAAAGGTTGATAAAAATACATAAATTGTAGATTCAAAAAGAGATAGTATAAAAACAAAATCTTTTTAAATATTTATCCAAATGCATGTTGCAACTAAGATCTTCTGGCTGTAAAAGACATCGTTGCGATGCGTCGAATTAAAACATGACTAAGATCTACATCGAAACATCTTATATCGAAAACTATGTAGTAAAATTGTTAGTGAAATTAAAAAATTCGTAAAATTTTAAGACGATTTAGTCATTTCTCCGATTTGACTGCTTAACGCTACAAATTTCAACTGATCGGTCTGAAAATTGGTAACTGGGGTCCATGTTTGGTTATAGCCCCCATACAAAAGTCCCTCTAGATTTTAATTTTTAACTCAACAAAAACCACAAATTTCAACGATTCGGGCTGAAATTTGGCAATACGAATTTATTTGTGCCCGAAACCATTCACATGCTATGCATGGTAGAGGTTATATGTACGAGTATAAGATTCGGCATGGCCGAACTTAACGCTTTTACTTGTTTTTTCTTTAAACATTTAAAAGACCGAATTATTCTTAATGCAATATATTAATTTCTCATAGAAAGGTTGTAAGAAATTATATTTCAATATGATCTAATTTCCTAATTTTTGCTGACAATTTCATTTGTGAATAATTTTAAACCATAAAAACAAACTTTTATTCTGGGGGCTATAGCCCTCCCCAGCATAAATCCATTGCTACGCCAATGTTGAACTTCCGTAAAAGTAGCAGTAACGTGCACTACCGACCGCGTGAATTCATTGAAGACTGAAATTAAATTGATTCAAACGCATTCGTTCGTTCGCCGGTTCACTGCTTACGACACTCAACACTATCTCACCGAACTCACCGAGGAGAGCTTCGCGCCTTTCTTATCACCACCGAGCGCTTGTTTGTTTATTTGTTTACCTCTACATTTAGTTTCGGTTTTGCGGATCTTTCTTTTCGGCTAATCTCTTTGTGAATCGTCCCCGCTCTCAGTTATTGACAAATGTTCGTTTGTACTTTCATATATTTGTAAATGGGTCATTCCATGACAAATGAGTTAAGTCGCTGTTTTTTTTGGCACTGCACTGATTAAATTGATTTGGTATACTGAGAGAAAACCGTAGTTGTGACAACCAAATACTTCGGCAACTGAATTTTAGATGTTGATATTGCAATCTAATTTATAGTTGTCCATCAAACAATCCGAAGAGCAGTAATAATTTACAATTCACCATATCAATTACACTACACTGAAAGAATTATCTTTATAATAATTATTTAAAATACCATATTCTTTGCTTTATAATTCTGCTGCTTACGTGTGTGGAAATAATTCATGAATTTTGGATTTTATCCCAACTCCACAATCGGCATACAGGTATTAGGGCTATATAATGGGTTTTCCAATAGGGATGATACGATTTTGAAGTGACATTTCGGCCATTTGTAATATGTCATGATCTGTCATTTGTTTTTCATTGTATTCAGTAGTGATTACAATTTCATCATGGAGAGATATACGCAAGACCAACGTTTACAAATTATTCAGTTTTATTATTAAAGTAATCTTTCTCCTACACCACACTGTGGTACAGGGTATTATAACTTTGTGCATTTGTTTGTAACACCCAAAAGGAGAAGAAATAGACCCATCGTTTATTATACCGATCGACTTAGAATCACTTTCTGAGTTGATTTAGCTATGTCCGTCTGTCCGTCTGTCTGTCCGTCTGTCCGTCTGTGCATGTATTCTTGTAATCAAAGTATAGGTCGCAGTTATGGTCTGATCGCGACGAAACTTTACACATATCATTTGTTTGGCCCAAGGACGATCCCTATTGAATTTGGTTAAAATCGGTTCAGATTTAGATATAGCCCCCATATGTATGTTACCCCCGATTTGACATGTAAGCGCTGTAAAAACTTTATTTTATATCCGCTCAGTATGAAATTCGGCAGAAAGAGGTTTCTTATTACATGAAGAAATACTGCCAAATTCGGAGAAAATCGGTTCAGATTTAGATATAGCCCCCATACATATGTTACCCCCGATTTGACATGCAAGCGCTGTAAAAACTTTATTTTATATCCGATTAGTATGAAATTCGTCAGAAAGAGGTTTCTTATTACATGAAGGAAAACTGCTAAATTCGGAGAAAATCGGTTCAGATTTAGATATAGCCCCCATATATATGTAACCCCCGATTTGACATGTAAGCGCTGTAGAAACTGTATTTTATATCCGATCAGTGCGAAATTCGGCAGAAAGAGGTCTCTTATTACGTGAAGGAATACTGCCAAATTTGGAGAAAATCAGTTCAGATTTAGATATAGCCCCCATATATATGTTACCTCCGATTTGATATGTAAGCGCTGTAAAAACTGTATTTTATATCCGATCAGTATGAAATTCGGCAGAAAAAGGTTTCATATTATATGAATGAACACTTTTAAATTTGGAAGAAATCGGTTCAGATTTAGATATAGCCCCCATATATAAGTTACCCCGATTTGACATGTAAGCCCTGTAAAAATTTTATTTTATATCCGATCAGTGTCTGTATTTTATATCTGATCAGAACGAAATTCGACAGAAAGAGGTCTGTTTACATGAATGAGTATTCAGGGAAATCGGTTCAGATTTAAATATAACCTCCATATATATGTTCCTTCTGATTTGGTGTCAAAGCGCTATATAAGTTGTACTTTACTTCCGATCATTTAAATTTTCAAGAAAGATGTTTCCCAATTTAGGAACGAATATTGCTAAATTTAGCGATTATCGATTTAGAATTAGATAATATGTTCCTACCTATTTACCAATTATTCCAAATTATTTTCGCAATGACCCTTATCGCATTGTTAAGGAGGTGTAGGGTATTATATAGTCGGCCCCGCCCGACTTTCTGCCTTTCCTTACTGGTTTTAAATCCAAAAAAACACTTTCCAGTCGACCTACGACCTTGACCTACGACCTTTTAGCGCTAGTTAAGAGCTATCTTTTTGCCATTGACCGATTCCCGATCCGACGTACCGTTAAGGAACTAGACCAAAAATAAACTTTCCGTTCACATTTGAAAATGATGCTAAGTCCATTTTTTTTTAATCCAAAAAAACTCTTTCCAGTCGACCTACGACCTTGACAACCATGAGCAATATTTCAATCTCGCCATTGGCCGATTGTGGCTACGTGCCACACAGCAAATGAAACAATTGAATTGTTGCGAAATCAAAGAAATCATATTTTTTCAAAGAAATCATATCACTCTTATTGGAAAACCCTGTATAAATCCATTGGCGTAGCAATGAATTTCTGCTGGGTAGGCTATAGCCCCCAGAAGTAAAGGTTGTTTTTATGCTATAAAATTACTCACGGATAAAATTCTCAACGGAAATTAAAAAATAATTCACATTAAAATACAAACTTTATATGATAAATTATAATATTACATGAACAAGAATTCGGTCTTTTAAAACAATAAACAACAAATCTGTAAGGAAAGACAAAAAGTCGGGTGGGGCCAACTATATAATACCCTATACCACCCTAACAATGTGGAAGTGCCATTACGATAATAATTTGAAATAATTGATTTTGTTTCATCAAGGCTTATTCCAAGGAGAGTTTAAGATGTTGATCGTAATAAACTAGATCTGAAAGGATAACCTTAAAATGCGATTTTTTTTATAGATCATTAATCGGAAAGAGGAAACAGAATGAACTATACATAATCTAAAGCCTAAATTCTGCCAAATTATATAAAGATCGGACGTAAAATATAGCATTAATAGCGCTTAAATACTAAATATGCAGGTAAATATATATATGTACATATGTAGCGTGATCCATTTCGAGGTTCCCTACTTTTTTTAAAGAAAAAACACGCGTGATGTTTTGCTTCAAGGCCAGAATCGAAGCGGGTTTGTCCGCATAAACTTTAGACTACATATTTCCACAGGAAAAAGTCTAACGGTGTGATATCACACGATCTTGGTGGCCAATCGACCGGCCCAAAACGTGAAAATATCTGAAGTGTTTTCTCAATAAATCCATTGATTGATGCGATGTGTGGGAAGTGACGCCGTTTTGTTGAAACCAAATGTCGCCGAGATCACGAGCTTCAATTTCAGGCATCAAATAGTCGGTTATCATGGCACGATAACTGTCGCCATTGACGGTTACGTTCTCACATCATTTTTGAAGAAATATGAACCGATGATTCTGGTACGTCGGGAATCGGTCAATGGAAAAAGATAGCTCTTAACGAGAGCTAAAATATTGCTCATGAGTGTCAAGGTCGTGGGACGACTGGAAAGTGTTTTTGGATTTAAAAAAAATGGACAGCGCAATTGGCGAACGATTATTTTGATAATAAAACGGAATAATTTGTAAACGTTGTTCAGGCATAAGTCTTTCCATGATGAAATGCCAAACAATACTTAACAAAAAAAACATGACAGCTTGACACGACTCACACGTGATCTGTCAAAAAAAGCCTATTGAAAAAAGTATGTCTACTTAGATTATGATTTTATGTTCGAATAGGAGTCGAACATATTTGTTTGAATAGGAGTCGAACATATTAATTTGTGTGCCTCGCAGTGAATTAAAACGGCATGTGGATATTGCCAAAGTAAAATGCAATCGGTTTTATGTCATGTTCATGTTTTATGTCAAATTACAAAAAATCCAGAATAAATTTATGTAAATAATTGGCACATCTACACCCAGCGAAAAACCAAGAACGAACCCCGTATGTTACGAATTTAAGCAAGGCGGTGCATGAATAAAGCATCAAAAATCAACAACGCTTCGTTGCAAAATGAATACCAACTGGGGATAATTTAAATCAAGTGTTGGGGACAACTATAGAACGTGTGGGGGACGACTAAAGCACTTGGTGAGGACGAATAAAGCACGCGCTGGGATAACTTTCCATTTTAAATCCCCCACCCCCCTACCCACTCCACATTTAAAACTATTTAAACAGCATTAGCGTTTCAATACATTTATTAATGTTATAAGTAAATAAAACGTTAACACAACGAACATATAATTGTAAATTTGCATATTTATCACTAAGCGAATCACGTCTAAACAAAACACATTCGAATGTGCAGCACCACAGTATTACCTCCGTTTTTTCTCGGAATTCAGCTCGTAACCCTAATGGTGGCAGTCTCCTTCGTATCATTCGCCTTTATGTACTGCAAAATTTAATTCCTGTGCTCTATAAAAAACATACACACTCATTATTAACTTTTCAAATTGAAATTTTTATAAGCTTAGGTTGTTAAATATTCGTACGCCGACACCATTTCTATTGATTCTAGAAATTTCTGCAATAGGAAGATGTCACTGGATTTTGCAATTACCTTATCCTTCTCATACCATAGCCCAGAGAATCATCCACAATATCAAACAGGTCATTAAATTCTATTTCTTCGTCAATAATTTTCATTTTCCACGTCTTTATAAATCCTCGTGGTTTCTTCTAAGAACAGATAAAAACAACACAAAGCCGAACAAATAAACATCAATCTTACGGCGACAATACATAACGCAACGCCGGTCAAAAAATCACCCCCGTTTATATACTATGAATGAATACTATATACTATGAAATGATCTGTCTAACAGTTTCTGATATTATTATAATGTTTATACAGTCGGTCCCCATGGCTGTGGCCATGAGTTACGATAGTGCCAACCCCTCTTTCATGAACCTGGAGGTCAACACAAAGAGTATTATTTAACCAAACAGAAAATGGAAGATATGGCATTTTCCTGGTCTCTCCCGTTGAGCAAACCCGATTGCTTTAAAAATCCTAGAGCATGCAAACATAGGTTAGGTTGAAGAGAGGAGACGTTTAAACGTCTCATGTCCATGGACATACACTTAAGCCAGTGGTTCGGCCTGTTGTGCGCACCTTATTTATGATCTTTTTATACCTCACGAGTTACAGAAAATCGGTACTAGACACGAATTTTCTCAGTATCTTCCAATCATAGTCTCTGAGATAAGTCAAGTCTGGTAATATGTCGGACCCGAAATGTTGGGATCTTGCATGTGTGAAAGCCGGGCACTGACACAGAAAATGTTCCATCGTTTCGATGTTTTCTCTGCATGCTCTGCATTCGTCGTTTCCTGCTAGTCCAATGCGATGAAGATGTGCTTGTAAGCTCGAGTGTCCCGTTAGAACACTCATCATCAGTGTTGCCACTCCAAAAAATTTTTTCCGACCAAAATTTTCTCTAAAACCGACCAAAATTCCTTGTAGCCGACCAAATTTATGAAATTAAAGTAGTTGCTATCTTCTAAAGTTTGGTGGCAACATTTTCAGATTAATTGACATAAAAACATGCTCGTTATAATAGAAAATAAAAAATATGTAAACAAGATATAAAAATACTGAAAAGTATTTTACAACAAGTTAAAATGTGGCCCGCCTGAAATGTATATACCAAACATCATGAATCTCATTCACTGTTATAATGGGAAAAATATCTGGAATTTCTCGTTTAAATGATAGGAATATTTTGGTATTCAAAGAAAAATGCCATTTTTTGAGATAAATGATCGGATGTTTATTTCATAATAAAGAGGAAGGTATGCCGTCTTGAATCGACGCTGTGCCGTTGGCGTCGACCTTATCTTTCACGTAGCCCCAAAGGAAGAAGTCGCAAGGTGTTAAATCATAAGATCTCGGTGGCCAATTGTGAATTGTGTCACCTCTTCGAGAGATAACACGGTCCGGAAGCTTTTCCCGTAACAGAGCAATGGTTTCGTTGCTTGTGTGGCACGTAGCGCCGTCTCCGTCCATAAAAAATCATTAATCATCTCTCGACAGCGCAATCCATTCACGGTAACTGTTGATCCATCCTCATTTTCGAAAAAGTAAGGTCCAATTACCCCGCCGGACCATAAACCGCACCAAACAGTCACACGTTGAGGATGGAGAGCCTTCTCAACAATAACTCTTGGGTTTTCCGAGCCCCAGATGCGACAATTTTGCTTGTTGACGTAGCCACCGAGTTGGAAATGGGCCTCATCAGTCAAGATGATTTTTCGATGATTTTCGAATTTTAATAATTTCAATGCGTTGTTGAATCGTGTATCGTTCCATTTTTAGTTATGGCGTAGTTTCTACTTGTCAAATGTTAAAGAATAAAAGCTTAAAATGTGACAGCTACCTAAATTCCGGTTGATTCAAAATAAAACCTCTTGTTGGAAAACCCGTTATATCCTCATTCAGTAAAATTATTGTTTTTTGATATTTTTTGTATTTTATGCCTAAGTATAATCTTCGCCAAACCCTTAAGTTTCAATATAGTCTTTTTCGTCACCCTTTCGTCCCAATGTGGCAAAAATCAATTTATAAATTCGAAAAAATGTGTATAAATCAAAAGGAATTCCTCATTTAAATTGTCAATCAATTTTAAGAAAAGAAATCTCAATTGTGCTTACGCAACATTATTTTGACAACAATAAATGCTTTCAACACCAACACTACAATTATATAAACCCCAAGAACATTGCTCTTATATATCCCACTAATATTGATAAAAGTAAAATACGAACATATTCCCGAACGGATGGGCCATACTTTACACATCAACACTGGTCAATTGCTTTTGTTCCTTATTTGCCAAATAAATTAAATTCCGCAATTATGGTGAGATTTATCAACCAAAATTTCGGTTTAAATCCGATATGGGAATACGGAACTGGAGTGAAAGCTACATTTCTTTCCCCAGGGCCAATATTTTAGACAACTACAAACAACATTTGTCGAACCTGAAATAAATATTTTCAAACTACTATTTATTACAATATATTCGTCTAAAATTTCAATTCACAATCGACATTTGAGAGTATTCCAAACGGTGAATGGCTTTAACTTTCAGTAATTTACTTTGATATTAAACTTCAAATTATTCTGTATTATAATACAAATTAAATATTGTAGGATAAAACCGACCAAAATGGAATTGGTCCGACCATCCGACCAAATATAAAAATTTCAAATCCATCCGACAAAATTTGGTCGGAAATGACCAAAACGGCAACGCTGCTCATCATCTTACTTCTATCGATCTTGTTTATGCATGCAAACATAAGTTCAGCTATTTTCCGTGTCGTCCAATAAGGCAGTAGCCCGTCCTGACAGACACGATAAATGAGACTTCTGTTTTCTATAACGACAGCAGCTGTCGTTGATGAGTTTAGGCAGGGCCACATCAACCTGGAATGTATGCAGTTTCTTATTTATTGCCATAAGGCCACTATCTCTTAAGAAGAGCTTGAAGGCCACTAGAGGCATGCTCAGTGACGTGTAAGGAAGTTCCAAGTCTTCCAAGTTCATTTGCTTTGCTGTTCCCTGGGATGTCCTTGTGACCCGGCACCCATATTAAGTGAATATTAAACAATATTATTGAATACAGGAAGATCGATTTCAAGGACTTTGTGGCAGCTTGACCATCAGATAAGGTGTTGATCTCTAATAGCTAAGATGTCTGCTGGTAAGATGCCACAGCAGGACTTCCCAGCCGCGTCGCCCTCGAACCCCTGAGAACAATTAAAGCAAAAATTCTCATATAGAAATGCCCCAAAATTTGCCAGTTATTGAATTCACGAAGATCGATTTCAGGGACTTTTTTGGCAGCTTGACTATCAGATAAACTTTTTATCTCTAATAGCAAAGATTTCTGCTGCTGGACACTACAGTAGGGCTTCTCAGCTGCGTCTACCTCGAACCCCTGACAACAGGTTAAGCGAACATTCTCACATAGAAGTACTCTAATTTTAATTTGCCAATCCGGGAGAGATGCAGCTCCCTAGATGAAAAGTCCTGCACTAGTACTAGTTATCATACAGTTTTTTTACAATGGACAGTTTCTTAGAAAAGCCACTAAATCCCACATGATTGTTAAGTTGTTGAACGCATGTGTAGAAGTTCCCCTATGTCCACTGATGAGACCATTCCATTCTGATCTATCGGCAATAACAGCATGATATTTCTTGTCGAAATGTGGTACAGTTATAGTATAATCTACAATACATGTGAACTAAAGCATTTTGTCTAGAATGACACCATTTCCTTACCAAAGAGACAATCTTCTAAGACTAAAGCATTAAGTGCAGTACATAAAACTTTCATCTCGGAATTTAGATTCCAGTTAGGTGTTTTTTTGATAAGCAAATTTATTTCAAATAAAATCAATGGTAAATAATAGTATGTATGGAACGAGGTGGCAAAACTATGACCACTGTACCACGAACGCTATCAACAATGCTTATCTCCACATTGGCATTTCCACTGCAAAATAGCAAAAAAAAACAATTCACATCATCAAAAAAATTAAAAATTATGACAAATATTACTTACCTATTAAAGAGAACTGCAGAAATGCTGCCATCTGGACGCAAATAGGCCACACTGTCAATATTAACATTACTACGTATGGCATCAATACGAACCGATCCCTCGGGTATGAATTTAGAAAAGTGGCCCATGGTATAGAACATGGGTTGTTTCAAGATTTCAGTGGGGTCTGTGAAAAAATTATTCATAGATAAATTGAAATCCCAAAATTTCTCTTCGGCGCTCAATCCACTTACTTGCTGTGTTAATGATAACGGGAGCATCCACGGTATTGTCAACATAGTTGGGTCCACCATTTTCATCCAAAATAAGATTCCAATCGATCCAACCGTTATAGCCATGTTGCAGATTTTGTAAGAAATCTCGGGCATACTTTTCGCCACGATACCAAGAGCCCAACACTGGACCGGCCTTTTGCCATGGCTTATCACCTATGCAGGACTCGGTAATCAAGAGAATTTTATCGGGCATTTGAGCCAAAGTCTGATCAATCAAAGTGGGTTGGAAAATCTCATCCCAATACCAATGAACACCCAAGGCATCTAAATAATCCAAAGAGTCGGGGCGCACCATTTTCATCTATCAAAGAAAAAAACAATTCAGATATAATCTATTTCTCTGAATAAATTATGGATATCAATGTGGACCTACCAGTTTAAACCAAGTGGGGAAGGAATAACGCTGATCATCGTTACCGAAAATAACCAAATCCTTATATTTCGAGTTGCGTATAGTGGGACCCAGGTTATCACTCAGCCATTTAGCCTGACTGAAAGGATGCCAGCCCATACTCATGAATCTCACGAAGAACATGAACACCATACCATTCATAGGTTCATTGCCGGTCGAAATGGCCCAGACGGGTAAACCATTCGCTTCCATAATTTCCAACCATCTCAGATGATAATCAGCCCAAGTCTGATAGTACTCCGGTTTCAAGCGACCGAAACCAGTCCATTTATCATTTGTCTTCATCCAACGTGGAGCACTCCAGGCGGCGCCCTTGATGCGTAAATTATCGGGATTGGCTACGGCTTTCAAGCGATGTATTTGCTCGGCTTTCGTTTGATCGCGAGGATCTAATTGGGTAAATGAGGTCAATTCGGGATCATTGGTCGGTTCTTCGTTATAGGCCCAAGGAGCCAAGTCAAAATCACAACCACCAATAGACATGCGCAACAAGTTCCAGCCAATGCCATCAGCGGCATAGTAGGATCTGAGGGAAGCACGTGTAGAGATTGGAATGTTTTAATGGTGAACTAAATATTTCTCTCTCGCAGACTCTTACTTGTACATGTGATCCTGTACCTCTTGGGGTAACATCTCCAAAAGGTATGAAACGGCTCCGGTAAAAGCTCCACCGAATCCCACAATTTTGCGATATTGATTTTCACGATTGATATCTAGGCGCACGGTACGCGTGGAAGCTGTAAGGATAACCGAATAACAAAATAGTAATTGAAGCAAAATTTCGAGTGAACCTAATGTGCTAAATATTGTATGATTGAATAACTGTCTACCAACGACGATGCTCTACGTTTGTTCTTGAGAGTTAAGTTACTAGGTTAAGGAAAAGAAACCAGAAACTAGAAGTCTTAGTCGGCACAACCTTCAAACAGATTGTTTTTATGTTATGTCAAAGATTCTTCATATTAAGACTCCCAGGTTGGAGGAATGCCAAAACGAACAGCCAACTTCAGAAGGATAGGTACTGAATCCAATGACTTCTGTAGGAGCTGTGGAGATGAGGAAGAACTGGAGAGCATTGAGTACTTGCTTGGCTACTGTCCCTCATTAAGTAAACGATGTCTGGATATACTGTGGTTTGCGTTTCTAGGAAGTCTGACAGATCTTTCCGGTACCGATATTCGTACAACTGATTACTATGTTTATCAAACAGGTTGGTTTCGACGAGGACATATGTATGTGCCAGTGGTATCACTAGAGACCTTCATTGGTATATGTGAGCTGACATTGGTATAAGCTGGCTGCCACCTCTAGACCAGATTTTCTTAGCCTTTTTTGGATCTGCGTCTTATTTTCAAACTCTCAACGATTCCCCTGGAGTAGCGATAAGTATCCGCGTATCCCGATATGAGAAGCCCTACTCTAGACTAAAGTTAACAGCTGAGGTATTCTTGTATACCAAGGTTTTCGCCTATACTAGAATCGAATATTGAGGTTTTCATCTATGCTAGAGTCGATAGAGGAAGACCTAAGTGGGATACTCTAGTACGAGTATAGAGGAAGACCTCAGTGTTCGATACTAGTATAGCGGAAGACCTCTGTTGTCGACTCTAGTACAGAGAGAGAGACCTCTGTGGTCGACTCTAGCATAAAGGGAGACTTCAGTGTTCGACTCTAATATAGAAGGAGACCTCAGTGGTATACTCTAGTATAGAAGAAGACCTATGTAAGTGGTCGACTGAAGTATAGAGGAAAACCTCAGGGGTCAACTCTAGTGTAAAGGACAACCTCTATGTTCGACTCTAGTATAAAAGTAGACCTCAGTGGTCTACTCTGGTTTAGAGGAATACTTCTGTGGACGACTAGAGTACGAGTATAGAGGGAGACCTCGGTGGACCACTGCAGTATAAAGGAAAATCTCAGTGTAAAGGAGGGCCTCTGTGTTTGACTCTAGTACCGACTCTACTCCCTCATTTAGTAAACGATGTCTGGATATACTGTGGTTTGCGTTTCTAGGAAGTCTGACAGATCTTTCCTGTACCGATATTCGTACAACTGATTACTATGTTTATCAAACAGGTTGGTTTCGACGAGGGCATCTGTGCCAGTGGTATCACTAGAGACCTTCATTGGTATATGTGAACTGACATTGGTATAAGCTGGCTGCCACCTCTAGACCAGATTATCTTAGCCTTTTTTGGATCTGCGGCTTATTTTCAAATTAATTTTCATTTCATTAACTCTCAACGATTCCCCTGGAGTAGCGATAAGTATCCGCGTATCCCGATATGAGAAGCCCTACTCTAGACTAAAGTTAACAGCTGAGGTATTCTTGTATACTAAGGTTTTCGCCTATACTAGAATCGAATATTGAGGTTTTCATCTATGCTAGAGTCGATAGAGGAAGACCTAAGTGGAATACTCTAGTACGAGTATAGAGGAAGACCTCAGTGTTCGACACTAGTATAGCGGAAGATCTCTGTTGTCGACTCTAGTACAGAGAGAGAGAGACCTCTGTAGTCGACTGTAGCATAAAGGGAGACTTCAGTGTTCAACTCTAATATAGAAGGAGACCTCAGTGGTCTACTCTAGTATAGAAGAAGACCTAAGTGGTCGACTGAAGTATAGAGGAAGTTCTCAGTGGTCGACTCTAGTATAGAGGGAGACCTCTGTGCTCAACTCTAGAATAGAGGGATACCTCTGTGATCGACTCTATTATAGAGGAAGACCTCAGTTGTCGAGTTTAGTACAGAGGAACGCCTCAGTGCGCAACTTTAGTATACAGGAAGAGCTCAGTGGTCGACTCTAGTATAGAGAAAGAGCTCAGGTATTCTTGTATACCAAGGTTTTCGCCTATACTAGAATCGAATATTAAGGTTTTCATCTATGCTAGAGTCGATAGAAGAAGACCTCAGTGGAATACTTTAGTACGAGTAGAGCAGGAGACCTATGTGGTCGACTCTAGTAAAGAGAGAGAGGCCTCTCTGGTCGACTTTAGTAAAGAGAGAGACCTTTCTGGTCGACTTTAGTATAGGGGAAGACCTCAGTTGTGGACTCTAGTACAGAGGAACGCCGCAGTGGTCGACTCTAGTACAGAGGAAGGTATCAATTGTCGATTCTAGTATAGAGGAAGATATCAGTGTTCGGCTCTAGTATAGAGGAATACCTCATTGGTCGACTATAGTGTAGTGGAAGGCCTCAGTGGTCGGCTCTAGTATAGAGGAAGACCTCAGTGGTCGACTCTAGTATAGAAGGAGACCTCAGTGGTCTACTCTGGTTTAGAGGAATACCTCTGTGGACGACTCGCGTACGAGTATACAGGGAGACCTCGGTGGACGACTGTAGTATAGAAGAAAATCTCAGTGTAAAGGAAGACCTCAGTGGTCGAGTCTAGTATAGAGGAAGACCTTAGTGGTCGACCCTAATATAGAAGGAGACCTCAGTGGTCTACTCTAGTACAGAAAAATACATCAGTGGTTGACTGATGTATATAGGGAAACCTCAGTGGTCGACTCTATTATAGAAGGAGACCTCAGTGGTCTACTCTGGTTTAGAGGAATACCTCTGTGGACGACTCGCGTACGAGTATACAGGGAGACCTCGGTGGACGACTGTAGTATAGAAGAAAATCTCAGTGTAAAGGAAGACCTTTGTGGTCGACTCTAGTAGAGTGGAAGATCTCTGTGTTCCATTATAGTATAAAATAACACCTCAGTGGTCGACTCTAGTATAGAAAAAGACCTCAGTGGTCGACTGTAGTATAGAGGAAGATCTCAGTGGTCGACTCTAGTATTGAGGAAGACCTCAGTGGTCGACTCTAGTATAGGGGAGATCTAAGTGGTCGACTCTAATACAGAGGAAGATCTCAGTCAGGCAGACCTAGTCGACGCTAGTATAGGGTATACTCGTATTGTTAATTGCAGTGAACGGAATCAAATTTGGCATTGTCTTTTATCTTAAAACTGTAGAGATAAGCACCGAAGTTTCCGTGGTCAATATATTGTTTGTGTTAGATAGAAATTAAGTTTACCCTGTTTTCCATTTAACCAGTTCTCAAAATTAGGTACGAGTATATGCCTGTATGTATCTGCATTTGCAGTCCTCAGTGATCGACTCTAGACCAGATGAATCCTTAGTGGTCGTCTCAGCAGAAAAGGAAGTCATCAGTGGACGAATCTAGTATAGAAGGAAACTTCAGTTGTTGACTCTAGTATAGATGGAAACTTCAGTGTTCGTTTTTAGTACGGGGCAAGACATAATTAGTCGACTTTAGTACATATGTAAGATTACGTGGTCAACTTTAGCAAAGAGGAAGATTTATGTGATCGACTCTAGTTACAGAATGAATTAATGGGTCGAATTTAGCCTAGAGATAGGTGCGGGTTCGTAGCTATTTTTAAACATTCTTAACCCCGAATTCTTGAAAGATGTTTTTGTTTACTAACTCTAACTTATATTAATTACAACTTACTGCGTTCGTCCATTTGAATGGTATCATTCAGCTCAGCTTGTCTCTCAATAAGTTGATCATAATCCAAAACATAATGTTTATTGAACAGATTAAACAAACCACTGCTCGTTGAGAATCTCAAACCAGCCTAGAATAAATGCAGAACATCGAAAATCATACCAAACGCAGTAGTAACTGCCCTCAACCTACCTTTGATGAAGAAACCAGTGAATATTGATATTCAGATTCTGGGGTGGGGTCTTCCAAATAATCACAATATTCGGAATCACAGACACAAACTCCACCATCCGGCGTTTCACGAAGATTACATGGCGTGGTCACGGCTCCAATGCCCACTGAAACACACCAAATGAAGGATTATATGTTTTAGTATTCTTTCATATCAATTTGACTCACCCAAAAATGTTAGGAATATTCCTATCGTATTTAAACGTATCTTCATTTTTCTTTTCGAGTACTATTAAAGTCCAGTGCAATAAGGTACTAACTGCTGCTAACGCCAATACTGGACTAATCAATATTGAGTAGGGGAAATTAACGTTAGCCATTTATTAAAGAAATATCGGTATTATCATTGATTTATAATTAAAAATCTAAGAAATCTGAAATTTGAAAATAAACAATTGATACGAAATCTTTTAGACGGTTATTCGCTTTATGGGTAAGTGTGATTAAGTTTGTCCGCACATTTTGGCTTGTTTTGAAGTCATATCAAATTAATTGATAACGCCTTTTTTCCCCACCTGCAAAATGTTTTCTTGTGCTGAATTAAAAAAGATAATACACTACACACAAGTGGGATAATCTGTACAGGGATGGGAACTTGTATTCATCTAATTGTATAGACATATGTACATATCTCTTTGCTAAGGAAATCTAGCTCAGACGAATAGATGTTGCCCAACTGCACCCAATGGCCAAAGTAACAGCTAACGATGTTAGAAGTCTGGATGCTATAGACAAAGACTTTTTATTACCAAGAGATTATATTTCGATCTTCTGATTTGGTGAAAAGAGCTGAGACTGGGCTTCACATAGTCTGCAAAATAGTCTTGGTATCAAAGTCTTTGGCTGTAGAGCTATTTCTCTATTTAATCGCAAAATTTTCTTATACAGAAGTGCAGCTTTGCACTGATGCAAAATTTTGGAAATGTACGACGAGATAGCTAAGAACCGAAACGTTCAGAAGCAAATTGAGCTCCATAACGCAAGGGTTGATATCTATTTGCAGAATTTCGTGCTTAATTCTGACATTGAGTGACAGAATACAGAGATGCAAATAGTAAAGACATATGTACATCGTTCTAATCACGACCATCCGCATTAGACCATTCTCTTAGGTTAGGTTAGATTATGGTAGGAAGACACATAATCTTGTCTGATCTCTAAAGCCTGGAAAATGTTTGATCCATTATTATTCCTCAGATTGTTTTCCATCTCTTCTTCTAATAATTTTTGGTAAATCGCCGATGAAATACACATTGCTTGTCAATGATGTTGTCTCCAATGTACCAGTATAGCGTTAGATTCCCCAGATTTCCCTACCATATCTGAAATCTGCGTGCGTCGTCATTGGTACATCCTGATGCCTTTATGAAAGCCATAATTTTCCCTGGTTCAAGGTCTCGAATTTCCGTCCACGTGTGAAAGGAAAATGAGCAGGGTACCTTGCTTCTTATTCCCGCAGGAATTATGTTGGGTCCTCTCCTAAAATCGACCATTGGATATATATAGCAGTAGTTCGCCCAATACTGTTGTACGCCAAAAACTATACATTACAGACCACTTGTCAAAGGTTCAGAGAACCACTTACGGCGACAGAGTCTCCACAAGCCCTACTCCATCTACTATCCATTGATACTGTGGCGAGAGTACTAGATGTCATCAGAGCGGCACTAGGATTGAACTGTATATCAATATGGAGGTATAAGAACTGCAGCCACATGAGGATATCACAATACAGTGCTATGGTAACCGACGAGTGGACTATATACCAATGGTCTGCACCTTCGAGAGGAACTTCACCACTAAGATACTTGCCAGAGTGGAATGGATGGGCATAATACGAGGATACAGAAACCATCAGCAATTATTAAAAAAAACAAGATGTTTCGAAGCTTAATGCTAATATTCGCCTCGGAGTGTATAGTAAAGAACTAAATCTTGATATAGCTCACAGACAACCAGATACCTCCAAGCCAAAATAAGGCCAATGTGGGAAGTCGCCAAGTTGGAAGTAACCAACGCTGACGTTGTCATTTACTCGGACAACCAGGCTGCCATCAATTCTCTGGAGACCACATCCCTAAATTCACAAACAACCCTCGTCTGCCCCAGACCTCTTAACGAAATGGCTGAGCTGTTTAACATACACCTCATATGGGTAACATACAACTCATATGAGATATCTTTGTTGCCTGGCACCTTGAAATCAAGTAATATGCAGATATAGTCACAGTACTTCCACTGTTTCAGTTTGTAGAACAATGCAAAAGTCAGTTAACCTGTAGCTTAGGATGACATCGCATTCAGGAATAATGACATCGCATTCAGGTCACCAGTAGCTTAGGTTGAGATCTCGTTCAGGAATGAACCTGTCAAATTTGAAAGAAATTGGTTCAGATATATATAGAACCACCTACCTCCATATATACGTTCCTTCCGATTTGGCGTCAACGTACTACAGCTCTATTTTACATCCGATTTTTATAAAATTTACCAGAGGGGAGTTTTTTGACACTGAACACGGAGTGTCTGCTCTGAATTCTTTTGTTCCATGCCGGGGACCAAACAACACCCCGGACCACAACTATATTTCTACTCTGTCTGCGGGAACCTTATACATGGCAACTCAACATCAGTAAGGTGTACCCGATGTATGGAGTGGTTGCATCTCAGGCCTGTTCTGGCCTTAGAATCGCCGCATAGAGGGATATGTTGAAGCAGTCGTCAGTGTTGTATGAGACACCGCCGCAATCTCCCTACAGAAACATGGACAGCAATCAACAATTAATTGCAATGGTCTCCGTGGCATTATCAACGATATTGAAGGCTTTAGGAATCGGTAGAACATCAAGGTCGCTGCGATCCAGGAAACAAAGCTGAACGACTCATGCAGCTGGCACAGTTGTCATGGCTACAATGGGCTACGTAAGGATCGCACTAGATGTGGGGGTCTGGCTTTCCTATTACACAATTCTGTGCAATACAGACCTATCTCGCATGAACTTGACTGTAGAGACCCCTACATTGAATGTTAAGGCCGGAAATGCCGAGGTAGAGCTGTATAACGTATCTGCACCGCCGATTGGTAGCTGTTCTCCGTGTTATTTGCCGCACATTAGTCCGTTACTGCATGGCAATAACCGCTTGGTCCTAGGAGACATTAATCCCCATCACGAGCTTTGGCATTCTCTCCTAGCTAATGACCAAGGACGCAAAGCTTTGGCCGAGCAAATAGACGGATCTACGTTCTACACAGTGAATGAGGACGGATTATGGGTGATTGCAGTAGCTCGCCAGATATCACCATCGTGTCGCCTTGTCTGATAAATGACGCCATTTCATTGGGATCAGACCACCTCCCTATAATCCTCTCCATAGATAGACCAGCCGATTTCATCATCTCTGAACGCCGTTCTATCCTGAATCAAAGGAAAGCGGACTGGAACGGGTTCAGAGAATTCACCAACCGCAGCTTCAGTTAACTACCCATCCCTTCAGATGTTCGGGTATCTGAGAAAAAATTACGCAGCAGCCGCTTGCTTTATTCCTGCTGGTTGAATACCCGAGATAAAACCTAATTTCCCAGCTAATGCAGCAGGACAGGCAGACGACCGTGATTAAAATTCGTCGTTCTACCCCGCTGATGGTTCGTTGCTGATCAGTCGTAGTGAACGGACATGTTTATCACAAACATGTGGCACGGTGAGGGGAAAACGTCTCGTCCGACCGTCAAAACGGAATACCCCGCTGATGGTTCGTTGCTGATCAGTCGTAGTGAACGGACATGTTTATCACAAACATGTGGCGCGGTGAGGGGAAAACGTCTCGTCCGACCGAGAAAACGGAAGCACAATGAGCACATGAAAGCGCTCAAAGTTTTGAAGTTTGAGCCTGTTGAGGTTTCGGCTCTTACCAAAAAAACAAAAAAAGTTACTTACCTGGGCTAAAGGCATCGTAGATGCTTCTAAAGTCAGGCTGAAATAGCCAACCAGGCTGTGTTAACGTCTAATAAAGTCAAAAGAAACAGATCACCTGATGAACCTCTTTTGCGTTTCTCGAAGGTAGGGCCCTAATGTCACCATCTACAGGACACTCACCAAGCCCTTCGATGAAGTGGCGAAGGAGAGACTAGTGATGGTTGTTATAGACAGAAGTAGTGAGGATGGTTCCATCCTCAAGGACAAATGCAGTCATGTGCAATCAGCCATTATGCTGGGCAAACCACCCATCTGCAACGATGCTGGATGGCATCAGGGGAGAGTAAAACTCTTATTTTTCGGTGTTGTCAGATCAGTAGACCTGTATAAGGCTGCTCTGAGTCGAGCGGGTGTGGTGTGGCTGGGCGCCCTGTTGGATGTTGCCGAAAAAACAACATCCCTAGTCACCCTAGAGCCATCACCTGGGTTACAGAAGAGAGAACGCCCTTGTCAGCGTGAGGGTTAATCTGTCCATTACCAATGATTGTGAGAATTCTACAGATTAACCTCCATCACGCTAAAGCAGCCTCAGCGGCTCTGTTGCTGCACCTGTCCACAGGTGCAGTAGGCATCGTCCTGATACAGGAGCCCTACGTAGTAGGAGGAAGGTTATGCGGTGTCAGGACACCCAACTTTAAACTGCTTTTGGCCAACTGTGAAGGCACTCCAAGAACCTGCATTTTGGCCAGGAAAGATCTAAGTATCTTTCTCCTGACTAATTTAAGAGGTAAAGACCAAACAGCTGCTAGTCTGGAGATCGGTAATCGCATATATTGAGTGGTCTCCAGTTACTTGCCTTATAAGGCTGTATTACCGACAGCTCTCTTCAGAAGAAGCAACGTCTGACGAGCGCGAACTGATTGTTGGCGCAGACACTAACGCTCATCATACTATCTGGGGTAGTACGGAGGGGTGAGTCACTTCTTGACTTTGTTCTAACTATCAACCTAAATATTTGTAACATAGGCAATAGATCGACCTTTACAATTAAAGACAGACAAGAAGTACTTGCCGTAACATTTTCTACTGTCCGGCTGTCAGACAAAATTATTGGGTGGATTTATTGGACGACCACTCATTCTCAGATTACCATTATATAGAGTTCAAACTCGCTGAAAAAGCACCTAATCCTGCCGTCCACAGAAATTTGAGGAAGACTGGCACCTGTATGAGTAGAATTTTGAAAAAGTTCTCAACTCTATTTTCTGGACGAACCGAATAACAAAGCCGGTCTGGATAATCCGGTCGAGCATATCATCACATCCTTCAACAGTTACCTTGAAGAAGTCTGTCCAAAATCAAAGTACAAGGGTAAAACTAAACCACAATGGTGGACTTCTGAGATAAAGTCTAGGAAAAGGACCTGCAACAAGCTACTCAATAAGGCCAAATATACTGAGGTCACTAAAGTTCAACTCAAAATGTATAAGAAGGAGCTTAGAGCAAAGACATTCTTGGCACACCCTCAGTTGGGAAGTGGAAATGTAAGATATTTTCCACTGCTCCCTGTACAGTGGGTTATATGCAACTCAAAATCTACTCAAGGCAAATAACTGCGAGCAGTCGCCTAAATGTACTGCTCGACACACATTTCCGGGGAACTCGCAAACAGGATCAGCAGGACCAACAAGAGTGTGTGTGAACTGCGAGCGTCGATAGCTTGTTGACTAGATATTAAGAATAAGCTGGGCTATTAACACCGTTGAGCCCTTCAAATTACCTGGACCAGGCGGCATCACTTCAGCAGAAATGCAGAAAATGTTAAAGTATATTATCCCCAGGCTAGAGAAAATTTATGTAGGTTGTATCAGGCTAGCCTATGACCCTTCCTATTGATAGGTCTGGAAAGACTCCTATTAAAAGTTCTGGAAAAAAGGCGGGAAAGATATCCCACACTACGCCAAAAGACTTCAGACCAATTAGCCTATTCTCCTTCCTATTGAAAGGTCTGCAAAGACTTTACGATTCTTTCATTAGGGAGCACCTGGATACAAATCGTCTGTCGAGGAACCAACATGCTTACAATAAGGAAAAGTCTACAGAATCTGCACTGCACGAACTTGTGAGCACTATCGAATCGTCGCTACATTTCAACGAATTCACTATTCTTGACTTATAAGGGGCTATTAACAACATCCATTCAGATGCGGTAATTGCGGTGCTGTCATATCTAAAGGTATTTGATCAAACTAATTCAAAGCCTGCTCAACAGA
The DNA here is from genome assembly GCA_963930755.1 of Eudasyphora cyanicolor. Classification (NCBI taxonomy): domain Eukaryota; kingdom Metazoa; phylum Arthropoda; class Insecta; order Diptera; family Muscidae; genus Eudasyphora; species Eudasyphora cyanicolor. The sequence goes on from OZ005734.1 coordinate 191,026,548, forward strand.
AGACGCATAATAGCTTGTCTTGGGTCCACAACTCACACACGGTTTAAACACACTGACCCCACAAGGAGGAGTACTGTCTTCACTAATGTGGAACCTAGCGGTTCATGGCATCCTGCTAGATCTAGAACGTTGTGACTGCAAGGTCGTGGCATATGCGGACGACGAGGCAATCGCAGTAAGTGGCAAATTCGAAAACGTCCTCAGAAACATCCTACAGGTGGCTCTGAACAAGTTGGCTAGATGGGCCAGAAGCAGCGGTTTGGGCGTAAACCCAAACAATTCAGAATTGGTTCTCTTTACTAGGATGAATAAGGTTCCACATGTGGACCCTCTTCCTCGGATAAATGGAACATATCTAGTCTTTTCTGAAAGTGCACAATTTCTAGGAACAATTCTAGATGGGAAGCTGTTATTCAGACTTAATGTACTGGAACGTGTAAGGAAGGCCAACGTCGCCTTATATTGGGTCATGGTGGGCCCCTCTCCTAAAATCGTCCATTGGATATATATAGCAGTAGTTCGTCCAATACTGTATACGGCGTTGTGGTATGGTGGACGGCAACTGACAAACTAACCATCACCAACCCACTATCAACTGAGTCTCTACAATCCCTACTCCATCTACTAAACATTGATATTGTGGCGAAAGAAGTGGAGAACTACGCCACATGACGATATCACAATGCAGTGCTTTGGTAACCGACCGAGTGGACTATATACCAACGGTGTATACCTCCAGGAAGAACTTCACCACTAAGATACCTGCCACTTCTACACAGACGGTAGACGAAGACGGACGAAGCTTGATATTAAGGATGACTCAGTCTTGATATACCTCTTAGACTACCAGATACCTGTCTCGTCTATTTAGCCGAAATAATGCCAATTAGGGAAGTCGCAAAGTGGCTAAGTCGCAACGTTGTCATTTACTCGGACTGTCAGGCTGCTGTCAATTCTCTGGAGGCCACATCCCAAAATTCACAAACAGCCCTCGACTGCCGCAGATCTCTTAACGAGATGGCAGAGCACTTTATTATACACCTCATATGGGTGCCTGGGCATAGGGTTATCCCGTGAAATGCAAAGCTGATGAACTTGCTAGAAAAGGGACGACATTACAAATTCTCGAAGAATTTGCATATATTGGTGCGCCACTATCTTCGTGAATGCTTTGGCTTAGGCAAGAAGCAATCAGGCAGTTCAACGAAAGATAGACAGAAATTGCAAGATAGCTAGACAAATCTGGCCAAGGTATGACCTGAGAAGGTCAAAATATCTCTTCATTTCATTTATTTCATCATCTTCGCACTAGAGAGGAAAATATTGTCTACGTTAGTATCAATTTTGACGGGACACTGCTTGATCGAAGCTGTGGAGATGAGGAAGAAGTGGCATTGTTTCATCTGGAGATGAGGAACCTAGGTAAGAGGCAGTCCAATGAAAGATGGACAGAAATCGGCACCTGTAGGGTAGCTAGACAAATCTGGCCAAGATACGAACAGATAAGATTAGACTATCTCCTCGCACTAAAGATTAGAATGTTGTCTACGTTAGTGTTAGTTGTGACGAAACACTGCCTGATCAGCGAAAACGCCAGAAGTTTAGGTATTGAGTCCAATGACTTCTGTAGGATCTGTTGTGATGAGGGAGAAGTGGAGAGCATTGAGCACATGCTTTGCTACTGTCCCTCATTAAGTAGACGACGTCTGGTATACTTCAAATCTTCTGTAGAATCTGTGTGTGTTTGACATGTGCTGTACCGATCAGGTTTAATTCGCTTAGTCATTAGCCTTACAAGAGTCATTTCAGCAGTTTGGAAATGGAATGACATACATTAAAATTTCGAGGGCCGTTGTGGCCGTAGTCCTCATCGCTGATGTGAGATGAAACAATGCCACTCTATTTATCCTACTTCATTTCTTTGAATGTCTCTGGAAATTCGTTATCGGCCAGCAAACGTGGCATCCATATGAGGCAATTTGTCGGAAGACCGCGGTGTATATCTGTTGAAAGAGCTAAGATTACATGCAATTTACTCCCCTCCAGCTTCTGTTATAGCGCCACAAAGGATTTTTTAATTCTTTCATTAGTATTTTCTATCCAGTTGAGCTTCGAGTCGAACCTTGCAGATTTTGATAGTTGCAGGTCGCAGCCCCGCATGGTATTCGGTATTTTCCTTTTCTTAGTAACAAATATTATCTCTGTCTTCGCTGGGTTTATTCCTAAACCGCATCTGGATGACCATTCCGCAAGGATTTACAAAGCAACCTCCATGATATCAGAGATGGTCTGTGGGAATTATCCTGACGTCATGATGACTATATCGTCAGCGCATGCGATTACCTTGGCTCCAAAACTCGTTAGTGTTCTGAGAACTTCATTTACTACTAAGAGCCACAGCAAGGGTAAAACCACTCCATCCAGCGGTAAGCTGTTCTTTTGTCAGCGCATTTCTAGTGTGGCCACTGAGTTCCGATGATATGAGACCAGTCTCTTGGATCCGATCAAGACCGTTGCCAATTTGTAAATTCTTTCTCTGGATAGCTTAAAAAGTCTTTGTTCCTTTTTAGATCATATGATGACCTGGGGCATCAGTGAATATTCTTTTATAATCCATCTGTCTTTACCTGTTTTTTTTTTGTGATACACTGAGAGTGGTTTGTAAACCTCAATGCCTGTTCAGTTCGTCTTTGTCATACTGTAACATCTCGCTTAGGGATGTGCGGGATCATCAACAAGTCCGAATTTTATAAAACACTAGCTTTAACCCGGTGCGCTTCGCAGCCCCCATCTTTTATTTATTTTCTGTTTAGGGAACGGTAAAATAGTTATACCTCTTTCTTTCAAAATGTCATGATTATTACATATGTATGGTGCAAAATGAAGAAGATTTGATTACTTTTCTATATAAAATACGAACCCTCGTTTCATTTCTAGTTTGTGTTCCAAGAGTTACCCTGACGTCATGGTACAATATTTAACCCTTTTCCCACTAAACCTCTGAACGTTGAAAAACTATTAATTTGGTTCATACGTTAGCAACTTTCCCCTAGTTTATTTTCCAATAGCTTCATTCACACCCTGGTACAATATAAAACCATGTTTGTCCCACTGTGTCTATAACGGTACAAATTTAAAAATCTAAAGTGAATCACTTCATTGTACCACATTTAACCCTTTGTGTGTGATAACTAACCAATTTTGCACGATTGTACAATATTTTAAAATGATAATTGATATTTCAAGATCCAAATTCGCAAGCTTAGGCCGTATTTCAACATTTTTGTCCCCTATCTGTACCATTTATTTAACTTGTTTTTCCCCACGGTTTAAGTAGAAGAACCTATTTGGAAATAACAATTCTTAGCTTTGGTTTATTCTATAAGAGCTACCTTTGCAGTCAGGGACCACATTCAACACCCTTTGCACCACTGTTCCATATTAAACACTTTTTATTACACTGTGCTTCTTAAGTATGAATTTTTATACATATCTGGAACTATTTTGTTCCCTTTTTTACCCACTTACCACATTTAACCATTTTGCCGTATTTAACTTTTTTTGCTTCACCGTACCATATTTAACCCTTTTTGCTCCACTAAACCAACTGCATCATAATTTTAACATTTTTGCACCACAGTGCTACTAAAAGCATAAATTTTGAAAAAAAAACATTTTTATTTCATATTTAACTTACCCTCTCTTCCTGCATCCATATTTTTCCCCACTGTACTAAATGTACGCTTTTTGACCCAGTGTACCATATTTAACCGTTTTACTGAATCAAATTTAACACCTCTTTTTCCTACTATATTTTATCCACTACATTTAACCATTTTTGCCCCACTGTACCATAGTTAACACATTTTTGCCCCACTGTTCCATAGTAAACGCTTTTTGCCCCACTGTACCATACTTAACCCATTTTGTTCCACGTTACCATATTTTACTAGTTGTGCCCACTGTAAGCATTTTTGTCATACTGTACCATATTTAACCATTTGTGTCCTACTGTACCATAGCTAACACATTTTTTCCCACTGTTCCATAGTTAAAGCTTTTTGCCCCACTGTAACATATTTAGCCCATTTTGTCCCTCGTTACCATATTCATCTAATTGTGCCCACTGTACCATAGTTAACCCTTTTTGTCCCACTGTGTCGTATTAAACCCTTTGTCTCACTGTACCATATTTAACCCTCTTTGCTTCACTGCACAATATTTAACACAGTTATGCCCTACTGTACTGTATAGTTAACCATTTATGTCACACTGTACCATATTTAACCTTTTTTGCCCCACTGTATCATAGTAAATACATTTTTGGCCCACTGTTCCATAGTTAACGCTTTTTACCCCACAGTACCATTTTTAACCCATTTTGTCCCATTTTACCACATATATGTACATATCGCCGGCTCAATGCTATTTTGTTCCATACGCCATTTTGTATGATCGGAGAAAAACGCAATTTATTGTTTGAGTAAAAACGGAACTGAAGAGTTAAGCGCCCTGGAGACGATCAAATAATTCCATCAAATCTTTAAGTGTGTGGGTGCAATCGGCTTTCGTCGGCTACACGTACACTACACGTACGCGTTGTCGACTCTGTTTGATGAAAATCAAAAAATTTTGATTTTCTAATTTGATGGCGTTCTATTTGATGGTCTCGCGTTATGTTTGACAAAAACAAGCTCAGTTGCGTAGTGAACGCCGACATGACAAGTGCGCGGATGATAACTAATTTAGTGAACGCCGACATGGAGAAGTGCGCGGATGAAAAAAAGTTTCCGCTGTTTATACCAGTTTTTCATCCACTCTTTCTTTTTCCTTTTCATGTTCTCTTTCTTCTTTTTTAACAAAACTGCTGCACAAGACAACAAAAGTAAATCATCATCCGACGACGACATAGTAACCAAACACAAAGAACTCAAAATACCAAGTGATGTTTGACGTATTTATTTGAACGTTTGCGGGCAACACACGAGCGCACCACACTAATACATACACACTGTTTGATGATATTATTTGATCGTCTCCTGGGCGCTTTACACACTTTTTATTTCATAAGGTTCCCAACAGTGTTTGTATAATTCTCATGCATTTCTATGCCATTACATTTAAAAATAAGCAAGTTATAACAATTTTGTACTTGGCATTTTGGTCCATATCCACTTTTATTTTAATATGTTTTCGTATTTGTATTACATGGACCACAAAAAGGGTCGGTATGGAAGGACAATAATTTACATATTGTGATCGAAAGAACGTAAAATACTGAGTCAAAAATATAGGGCGATAGAAAAATTGAGACATAGAACAAAAATATCAAAATTATTTCCCATTATTCAGAGTTAAATAAATTTACCCTACCAATATCTCAAAACTAGGCGAGATAGGAAAAAAATGATTGCAGATTCTGAAAGAGCATGCTTGAAACCCATATTATCAACTCCTAACTCAAAAAAAAACACAAAAATGGCGTCACGCAACAATTTTATATACATATATACATAGATACATTGCAATCAGGAAATATGCAGATATCGTCACAGTATTTCCCCTGTTTCAGTTTGTAGAACAATGCAGGTAACCATTAGCTTAGGTTAAGATCAAGTTCAGGATTGAACCTGTCAAATTTGAAAGAAATCGGTTCAGATTTATATAGCACCCTATATATACGTTCCATCCGATTAGGTGCCAGCGTACTACAAAAGCTTTATTTTAGGTTAGGTCGAAGAGAGGAGACGTTTAAACGTCTCATGTCCATGGACATACACTTAAACCAATGGTTCGGCCTGTTGTGCGCTCCTTATAATAAAATAATCTATTTTACATCCGATTATTATAAAATTTACCAGAGAGGAGTTTCTTAAAGATTGCCAAGTTTGAAGAAACTCGGTTCAGATTTATAGTACGAGTATATAGCCTCCATATTTACGTTTCATCCGATTTGGTATCAACGTATTACAGAAGCTTTATGATTCTAACTAGGATACTCTCCCGACTTCAAGACCATTTTGTTTCTGTATTATTATAGAAACAAGTATTTTATACATGGCGGTGTATAAATATGTATTAAAAATTGGCAGCACACATACTGGATCATGATTTCTGAGCCGTGACACTCGTTATCAAACTACACTTAGTGCAGTCAAAAACCATAAAAGCTTTTCTGCATAGTGTGGTAATTTTCCATTTGATGGAGCAAAATTTGCTTCTCATTGGACATGGCTGGTGTTTTGTATTAACTTTGGTTAACAATTGTTTTTGGAAGATTTTGGAGAAGTGTGGTTTCACAAAGATTTCTCATTCGCTTGCGTGTTGAAGTCAACCATATAGAGCTCCGTATCTCCCATACAATTGCAGCAGAACTGTTGATATCGAGTGTCACGGCTCAGAAATCATGATCCAGTATGTGTGCTGCCAATTTTTAATACATATTTATACACCGCCATGTATAAAATACTTGTTTCTATAATAATATAGAAACAAAATGGTCTTGAAGCCGGGAGAGTATCCCAATAGAATCACAAAGATTTGCAGACCGAATAAAAGCAACATAACAGAAGCTTTATTTTACATCCTATCATTATAAAATTTACCAGAGCAGAGTTTATTGACCGAAGAACGAACGCCCCCAAATTTGGGAAAATAGGTTCACATTTATATATCCATATCGTCGGTGCGCCGACAAAAACTCCTATGTGTAATTTTTCAAATTTTTTTTATTGTCGAATTAGAACGTCCTAGCGGTCAAACGACTACCCACCAAAGCATTTTGCGCTATCTTCACCGGTTCCGAAGTTACCAAAAACTCCTATGTGTATCCCTCTATAGCAATGCTCCGACAAAAACTCCTGTGTGTTGTAGGCACAGCTTGTCCCAAGGGATAGAAGGTTGGATTAGATTAAGCCAAAAAACGGCTAATGAGGTTTTGTTAAGAATCATCCCCTCTATTCGACAATGAATAGATCAAAATTGGATCTGCTTCCATTCGCAAGTTATCGCGAAAACAGTACTTTTACTCAAAACAAACTTAATAGCTTTGATTTGTAAAGAAAAACGCGGACATTTAGAACTGTAATACAATTTCCTTTAAATATAATTATTTGTAAGACGCTTTGTAACGTCCGCGACATTTGCCATTTATATTGCGAATTTTGTGTAATCGATAAAATCGACTTACACCGCCAAATCTTTCCAAAAATATTATACCGAATTTAATAAGATTAATATATTTGCATTCTATAATCACTGAGGAATAGATTAATATCAGCATTTTCGCGAAAAATATCCCTCGACGAATACATTTTGTACAAAAAAAAATAGTTCGGAATTATTTTACTATATAATGCTATTATCTCGCGAATGAACAGTTCTAGGGAAAAGTAGTCAAAGGAAGTTTGGGAGATAAGCGAAAGGCCTACAACTCTTCCTCTAATAAACATTTATAGTAATTTGGCAAGGATTTACAGTGTGTTAAAACTTTTGAATGCTTTTCCCTTTATGTAAGGCATATTTTGATTTGACACTTCTTATATCCCTACCAAATTATTATAATTTTTTTTTGTTAAAGAAAGACTTGTAGTCGTTGTTCATATCTCCCAAACTTTCTTTGGCCACTTTTTCCTAGGACTGACCGTGCTCATAATAATAGCATTATATAGTAAAAAATTTTTAACTTAAATGTTTTTTGTTCGAAATTTATTCGTAGCGGGATGTTTATGGCGGAATTGCTGGTGGCAGTCTATCCCTCAGATATCATAGAATGTAAATATATTTATTTTATTAAATTCGCAATAATATTTTTGTAAAAATGTAGCGGTGTAAGTTGAATTTCTGGATTACTAAAATTTCGCTATAGAATAATATAGCAAATATCGCGGACATTACAAAGCGTCTTACAAATGTTCATATTTATGGGAAATTATGTTATAGTTTTAAATTTCCGCGATTCAATGTAATTAAGTTCGGTTTTTTGGTTAAAAATTGTTTTTATCGCGATAACTCACGAAAGGTAGCAGATCAGATTTTGATTTCTTCTTATCTGAGTAGAGGGGATGATTCTGTACAAAACCTCATTTGCCGTTTTTGCCGTCAATCTACCCATACTTGAGCCACGCTGTGAACGTTCGAATACCAAAACTCCTATGTGTATTTGTTTTATAAATATTTAAAATGCTCCAAACAAAATATCCTATGTGTATATTTTCATGAAAACCATTTACCGCGTCATGGGCTTTTCACATATATGATTTTTGTTATGATATATTGGTGGTAAATAATTGAAAGAAAAATTCAAAAATCTGAGATATTAAAAATATCGCGATTTGACGAGATATCACCGTTTTTTGTCTCTCCTGAAAACTAGTAAAAAAACACATAGGAGTTTTCGTCGGCGCACCGACGATATATCTCCCAATCTTGTGAATTGTTAAATATAATATTCGCAGTACTATGTACATGAGTACTTATTATGCTCTAACAAAGCGGTTTAAGGTATCATATAGACGGCTCCGCCGGACGTTAGCCTTCCCTTTCTAATTAAAAATAAAATCGGTGGATAAACAAAAGTTAGAGCCACTTAGCAAGTTCTTTCTTATCTGAATTTTTATATACTTTTTTAATTCGATCCGGTCTGACTTGTATATACGACCGTTCCGATATCAGCGATGCTATAAAAATCGATCAACTGGAGATGTTAAACCTTTTCTATCTCAAGATAATGTAAATATTATGAATCTTTGAAAAAAAAATATATGTTATTTTTCCGAGTATGGCTGCCGCAATATACTCCCCTCGCAAAACTCCGCCCAGTTCAGGCATTTTTCTTCTGTCATCCAATGTGGGGCACTTGGTTGACACAATGTCTTCTGATGTCGAGGCAATTCAGTCTCCTGAACAACAGAAGGAATTGAAGAGGCTCAACAATGTACAAAAGAAGTTTTCTATTGATTTTTTGGGGGGAAATATTGTGTACATCAATTATTTTGGCCTATGTAAACAGAATTTTTAACTATTAAAGAATTTTTAGCTATTAATAATAGAGATATGCATCTCGTTTATATTCACATGTCAGTAAGGTATCACATAAAGTTAAATCATTTGAATTGCAGAACATGGACGTTTGTATATCTAACAAGTAAAGACGGGGGTTAAGTTCGGCCATGCCGAATCTTATATGTGAATGGATTCTGGTACAAATAAACTCATATTACCAAGAATTAGGTTTTTGTTACGTTTAGATGTACAATCTAGAGGGATATATGTATACCTTTTGGGGTCTCTGAGCAATATTTCGAGGCGTTACAAAAGGAGTGACAAAATGAATATACCCTCCATCCTATGGTGGAGGGTATACAAATCTAAAAAAAAATAAAATTACCATAATATAAAATATAATTTTAAGTACATAAATAGTTTATTTTAACAAATTTGTGTTCTCTGCCTCTTGTTAGAATAGTAAATTTTAGGTCTACAAACTATTTCTGAATAAAGGCATTATTACTATGTAAAATAAATAGTAGTAGTAGAAATACAATTGTATCTTTCTTTTTTATTATTGCTATTTTCTGCGTTACGTTGTTATGATTAAAAAACGGAATGGATTAAAATTCAGTAGAAGGGACATAAACGCACAAACAAATAAATTAAAATCAAAGTTACCTATACTTAATACTTTTTGCTATGTGTATGTATGTATACAGAGAAAAAAACTAGGAAATATTACATCATATGCAAGTTTTCATCATATGCCTGAATGTGGGTTAGTGTAATGTAATCTGTTTATCAATGTTTGTAAAAGCAACAATAAATATTTCTTAAAAGTGTGAAATATTTTCAATATATTTCTTAGTTTCTGTCCATCTAGTTCAGGAAACGTATAGACATTTTTGTCTCAACATCGGTGCGTTCCAAAGCTTTGCAGAAGTCATCAAAGGAAATTTTACCCTGGCAACATAAATCGGCTTCCAAAATGGTACGCTCAGCAATGCTCACCAATTGATCCTGGCTGATGTTGGCACCGACCATCATATGGAGAATGCTCAACAGTTCATCGCGGCTAATCACACCATCGTCATCCAAATCGTACATTTTGAAGGCAACTAAAAAGTACAAAAAATATTTGTAAGATTGCATGGGTTAATTTAACGACGCCGTTGTTGTTTCTTTTTTACTTACATTTCAATTTGTCCTCTCTGGAATTAAGTTTATTTTCCTTTTTATCTTTAATTGGTCGGAAGTGGGCCAATACATTCATGAATTGTCGGAAATTGACACGATCATCGGTACTGTCTGCAAAAAAGGCATGCACAATACGTTCACACAAGGGATTGATGGCCAATTCGGGAATTCGCAGGAAATCATCGCGCGACAAAGTGCCACAATCACCACGATCCAAGGAGGTGAAACGAGAATATAAGCGTTCAATTTGATTGGGGGTAACTGCAAAAAAGAGAAAATATGTATATTCAAATGAGTTCAAGAAAGTATAAAATCGTAATAGAACTGAACTAAACAGAATATACAGTTCATCTAAATCAGAAACAAATATCTTTACAGTCGTGTTCGCTGTTGGACCAAGAAACTGCTATATATTAGTTTTTATAAAGATTGGTTTACAAATATGGCTTTTGTAATGCTAACATTTATAATTGAATCAACGTATAGAGAAGGGCATATCGTCATCAGAAATAAAAAAGGGCGTAACAACAAGAAAAATGTTAAATTCAGTTTTTGATGGATTTCGGTACACTGCATCAAAATACATATCCTGAAAATTTTTTAGCGACCTACTGCCAAAAATGCCGAATTTATTAACGAAATTCAAAAGGGCCTAACAACAAATTATTTTATTTTTCATAGTAAGAAATTACTATTTTACGCAATTTTCACAAACCATTAAACAAATCATGTTTGTATGAATATACATATGCGTCATTATATTTAGGTATTATCCTGAAAATCCCGTTTTTCTAACGACAACATTTTTCATTTTATTCAGTTTTTTGCTTCTCCTGTACAATTTTTAAATATGATGATAGGCCCTTTCTCGTTTCTGATGACGATATGTATAAATAAGTACCAATTTTTCTAAATTTTGGCAGTTGTCGTTGTTTTAAGATACTTCTCTCCACTAAACTTCATAAGAACAGATGTAAAATTCAGCTTCTGTAGTGCTTAGACACCATTTGTGTAGAATTTTATACAGATTTGTTGAATATGGAGTTGGTTGGTGGTCACAGTATGAAGCCGCCGAGCCGAGCCCCCGATTTTAGCCGCCGCCGCCGATCTTTGCGGCTAAAATCGGCCGAAACACAGACGCCGTTCCATAGAAAAACTTTAAAATATGGATAGATACAATTTACATTTTTGATAAGCAAATAGCTATATAGCAGATATATCTCCCCCTTAATAGAAGAATAATGTGTACGCATATACACTATTATTTTTTATTGCATTCTAAGAATCTACGCAATTGGTTCTATATCTGGTGAAATTCTACTTCAACAAATTGGGTGTTTGAAATTGTTCGTTAATAAATAATAATATCGAGTTTCAATTTCACAAAAACTTCAAATATGATTTTATCGAAACGACAAATAAATTATACACTATTCATTTATTGGGTGGACGATATGGAAGTGAGTGATTTTCGTTTTGATTCGTTTATTGTCACAAGCGGGAGCTTAATATGTCTTAAAAATCATAATATTGATAGTAATAGAAAAATAATTATAAAAATTGTTTTTTAAAGGTTATTATTTTTTATTTTTTACTAGATTATGTTCATATAGAGATAAAAATATTTTCGGAAAAAAATCTATGGAGTATTAAAGAATAGTATAACATATAAATTAATACCTCCATTCTAAAGAACCAATCAAGTTAAGCTCAAAACAGTAGAGGTCATTCTATTTAAACCACAAGGTAATTAAACACAAATGGAAAAAACCTGTTTCGACTTAAGCTATGTATAGACGAATGGCGGAAAATGGCGCATTGTCAGAAAAAAAATTTATTGGCCTCTGTCTATAAAATATTTTTATTGGCAACCTGCATATAAATATTTACAAAATATATTTTAAATATATGAAATTGTAAGGGTTTCTTGCAATCGTCTTCACCAAAGACAATATAATTTAAGAAGACATTCCTTCATGTAGCGAGTAATTATCAGTTACGAACGAATAGGAATTTGATTCCAACGAGTGAGGTTTTTGGCGGATTTTCAGACCGTTTTTCCCGAATTTTTTGTAATTGTCACAATTAAAAAATTAATATTAATCGATAAGTGCAAAAAAAGTTCAATCAATGTTCGCGGAATACTGTTTTTTCGCGTGTGACAGTTCATTCCTATTCGTTCGTAACTGATAGATTTTGACGTTTCGGCCTGAAGGAATGTCTTCTTATATTCTATTTGTCTTTGGTCTTCACCTTTGCCTAACAATCTGTCATTGTCCGTACATTTGCGGCACTTTAACAGGGTTGATAAAGTTGTCCGATCTGACAGTCGTCTATACATACATACTTTGAAAATAGAATATATCATAGAGCCGCCTAGCGGCATGGAATCGATGATTTTTTCACCTCACAATATATTACAGTTAACTTCAAAACATCTATTATTTAAGAAAAAATACCAGAGCTTAAATTTTCAACTATTATTTTAAATGTTAAAATGTCTATCATAGAGCCTCCGCATGTCAATTTTATGTCGGCTTAGCCGACCAGCCGCCGCCGCCGATCTATAATTTTCAATGGCAGCCGCCGCCGGCAATTTTGGCTCGGCTTCATTCCCTGTTGGTGGTTTCTATAGCGCTAAGACGAGAAATCAGAGATGCATACGTGTATATGAACAAATTTTCACCAATTTGTAATGGGATACTCCTTGAGTCGAAAAAAAGTACCTGACAAAACTGAAAATAGCAAAAAATGATCTTGAACCTAACAAAGTGCAAAAGCAAAAAATAGAATAAAACAAAAGGGGACTTTTATGAATATGGAGGCTATACCAAAACATCGACCGATGTGCCCCATATTTACTAGGGACGATTAGGTTCAATAAATGCTTCATTTTCAATAGTGATCGTCTTTAGAAATGACTCTACACCAACTATCGAAAAGATATCGTCATATTTGCCACCTGAACTTTGATCGCAAGAATAAATGGACAGACAGATGGACATGGCGAGGCAAAAAGTGATTATAAACCGATTGGTATAATAAACCAGTAAGGAAAGACTAATATAATACCCCCAACATTGTTTGCCAACAAATGCATGGGGAAACCATTATTATTACGAATTGTTGCAGGTTAAAGAGAGTACATTTCTAAATTCCAGGCCCATAGGTTAAAAAAGTGATCTTTAAACTTATCAAAACATGGACCGTATGCTCCATTTTCACTAGAAACGATTTACTGCAATTTGAAGTACAAATGGCTAATATTCAGCATGTTGGGGTAAAAAACGCGTCCCCAAGAACGTCAGGAAGCCTAATCGAAAGGTTCTGTCATTACAAAAGAGCTAAAAAAATGTTTAAAATGTAAAGCGTCAAGTAGTAAAATAAGAACGGAAATGTATGTATATAGACCGGTAAGCCCAATTTTCAGTAGGGATCGTTCCAAGTCCAAGAAAAGATACTGTATCAATTTGCCTAAAGATCAGATTATATCTCCAACCTGCACTTTGAACACAGGGATATATGGACAGACAGACGGACGGGCATGGCTAAATCGACGCAAAACGTGATTCTGTGCCGAAAATAAATTATCTGTATAAAATGTTCGCAGCGCTGGGCTTTGCAGCCGACTTTTAGGCGGAACAATTTTGTGCCCAGTTCTTTGATTCCATTTAGTTTTTACATTATTACTAACCTCGGATTTTTTGCATATTTTAATTTTTCAATCGATTGGAACCAAACTTTGAATTTAGATGTTTTATCGTTCAAATATAGAAAATTTTAGTGCACGTCGAAAACATTCATATTTGAACTATTAAACGTCTAAATGCAAAGTTTCGTTTCAATCAGATGAAAAATTAAAATATACAAAAATATCCGAGGTCTAATTACACTGTGATACAAAATCAAACTTTCCGAATGGGAATGGGATGAGACCAATTGCAAATGAAAGTTGACATTATCCATAACAAAACCTTCAAGGGTTTTTTCAGGCCAGTGCGAGATTTTTTTTCATGCATCTGAAGTTGGTGATTTTAACAAGAAAATATCATTGAAAATTTGATAAAAATGATGCTTATTTATGGAATGTTGTGGTATCTTACTGATCTTATCAAAGATGACTCAACAATATTACACCAATGTCCTCCCTCCTTTTTCAAAAATACTGGTTTTGTCCTCCTTTTTTACAAATTCAACTTTTTAACAAACTGTAAACCACATGAATTATTCTCACAACAACTTTTAGTACCAAGTTAGTGAGTTTGCCCCTTTTTATACCCTTCACAATAGGAAGGTAGGATATAAATTTTGTCACTCAGTTTGTAAGTGTTTATATTCTTAATCGTCGTAAAATTCTAAGATGATTAAGCCATGTCCGTCTGTCCGTCCGTTGTAATCACGCTACAATCTACAATAATTGAGCTAGATGACTGAAATGTGGAACAGTTACCTCTTATAGCTGCAGGTTGGGATTGGAAGTGGGCAATATCGGTTCACTTTTTGATACAGCCCCCATATATAGAATCTCCCTGATCACACGAACAATGGTAGTTATACGTCCATGTTTTGATATTGCACCCATACAAAGGTCCCACTTATTTTCCTTTTTTTCATTAAGAGTGCAAATAATTACTAACATTTTGCAAAAAGTCCCACATTGATAGCTTTTACCGATAAAAAGATATAATTATTAGAGCCCGACCGAATGTTCGGCTTCGGCTACGACTACGGCCAAAACACGACATTCGGCCAATATTCGCCATTCGGCCACAAAATCAGCCGAAGTTGGCCGAACGCAGATTTTTTGTTCAAAAAGTACAAAAAAATAGAATTATATGACTCTTTAAAGAAAATTCTATTATGGAAATCTTGATAGAAGTATACAGAAGTGAACAATACTACAAAATAATTTGATAAAGGACACCAAAGGAAGAATGACAAAAAAACATGACTCAGTTCCTCACCTAAAAGGTTTCCAACTAGTGAAAGCATTCTTGTAAATGTAGTACGAATAGATAATAATGAGCCATTGAGTCCAAGAATCATCATAATTTTTGAATACTGTAACTCGAGATGTTTAAAAAATTTGGAAATGGTGTCAGAAAAGTACTTGTACCCAAGTGTGCTAGAGAGCAGTTGTTTATGCTGCTGGGCAGCTGTATTCAAATTAGGGAAATAGTATACAAGGTCTTAATGCAGAAAAAATACTTTTTTTGTCATTATAACATTAGGGTTTTCAATTTTATGAGCTAAGTAAATAAATACGTAAGCAGTAGACATAAACTGATTAAAAACACAATTTTTTGGTGCAAAGTAAACAATTCTTTAACAAATATAAAACATATGGAATATTACACGAATTTGTGTGGAAGGTACCAGAAGGGGTTTAACAAATACACCTATTTTTCGCTGAACAGTAGATACTTCAAATACATTGCACTGTAAAGAATTGTAAGCGTTTATTAAAGTTATGATCTATTCAACATTGGTATGATTTGGCCTTTTGTGTGTGAGGTACCGCGGTATTTTCTGTTAATAAGCTATACACTCAACAACTAAATAGGAAAAATCTCAAATAAAATTCAAGGAAGAGACAATTCTTCCATTAGTTGGCAAAGTCTCTGAGGTCTTCCTCTTAATTTGGAGTCGACCTCTGAGGTCTTCCTCTATACTAGAGTCGACCTCTGTTATGTCTATTTTTAGCTTCCCTGTTGACTTGGGTGAGTTATTTTTAGCTGCAGAAACTCGAATTATGATAAAACATGGAAAGTTAATGTTAAATTGTTCCAGTGCCCCGACTGGGAATTGAACTCAGCACCTTCGGGATCGAAGTCTAATGCACTAACCACTGAGCTACCGAAGGCTACTCAAAGTAGTTTTTGTTGCTGCCTATTCCAATTAAGCAGCTATTTCGATCTCCTGAAAGATTTGTTTATTGAATATGTTTTTATTTTAATAAGCCCTTGAAATGAATCATTTGGACTTGTAACAAAAATAAACCCTACAATAAGATAGGTTGTCCCATGAATATGTTATCTACCGTGTTTGTTTCTCACAACAGTTATTAACTAATTAGTATTTCTTATCAACAATATTTTATCGATTGCTATCAAAGTTCTATGAAAACACTGTTGAAATCTTTAAATGAAATTTTCAAGAAGTATTTAGTTAGTGCTACTATTTGAAATTATTTTAGCTTAGAACTATCTACGAAAATATGTAGAGTAAAGAAAAATGTGAAAATAAAAATCTAAAGTATTCTCTCGATCATTTTCAGACGGCGTACAACAGACAGACATTAGACACAGAACGAATTTGAAAACAATAATATTCAAATGTAAATACCAAAAACAACTTCCACCTCATATTGCACAATTGATATCTGTTTATTAATTTTGTGTGTGTGTATTCTAACCGCTTTCACATTACACTTCAATAGCGAATCCATTGAGATAACGAAAACCTTTTTAATTACTTTTTCTGTTTGTTTTCACTTGAAACATTCAATTAAGTTTTGAAAATGACGTCATCAATTACGATCGTTTTTATAAAAAAAGATATGTAAATATTTTGGTAGCATCATATCATCACGTGAAGATTAAACTATTAATCATTAAGTGGAAAATTGCTTTTTAGCGGATTCGGCAGACTGGAAAGGGTATTGTTTTTTGCAAAAAAAAACGAAATGCGACATTGAAATTTTGCCTAATGATAAGACATACTCAATATGAAATTTCCTCAATGCGGAGAAAGCATTTGCGGAATTTAACAAATAAACAAATGCATAATACTCGCGGGGATGGGCAGTTGCACTGAGACACGTCCTAAGATCATTTTAGATGAATGGCCTCCACTATCGGAACACTAGATTCGTTCTATACATCCGCGGTAACTGCAGTTGTTCCATTAACTAAAAGTAATGATAAATCGTTAGTTTATACAAATGTTAGGATGTGGTGTCCTTTGGCATTATAGCAATAAAGTCATATTTCCCACATAACGGCAACTTTTCCCCTTCTAGATAATGCGGCCCATTGCGACATAGATCGATTATTTTGTGGACTTCAAAAAACTTCTTTTCATCAGTTGTCAGTTTAAATAGACTTTACTCTGACACTGGAAAGTATGTGCATACGTACACACAACCATATATCATTCACTTAGGTAAAAATAAATTGAATCAATTAGCAACTAGTCCACCGTCAAAATATAAAAAAAACAATAAAAATATTTATTATTTCTCAGATAATTAACAAAGTCAATAAACAATTATGTATGTCTGATAAATGGCAAACTACGCGCGGGTACACATATAAGAAAATCCATACCATAAAATAACTGAGGAACAGTACAGATAAAATGGGGACATGAAGGTTGCTTGGAGCTTTGAAGGAGGAATTTGGAAATTTGGTGTGAATTTATACTTTTTCCATACTTACATCCAGTTTCTTCTTGGACCTGAGCAATTTCCTCAGGTCGCAGCAATAATGATGATTTGTTACCCATATCTAATGGAATAATTTCGTTATTAAACACTAACTTTTCTTTTAATTTTTGTTAATTAATACACAACTGTCTGGCTCGCGATGTGAGATTACGATTGTTCCCACTCTAGCCACAATAATCAGCTGTTTTGATGACTGTCGATTGACAGCTGAATTTCAATGACGTGAGATAGTGTTGCCATAATCAAACCGTTTTCATTATATGGGACGTTTACACTGAAAGCATATCGAGGGTGTACAGTACAAACTATAAAATGGCAAAGTCCATTTAACTGAACTTTTTTATCGAATTGTCTATTTAAATTGTAAAACCTTTATGTACTGCGGGCTTATATTCAAAAGCATATCGTCGGTGCGCCGACGAAAACTCCTATGTGTTTTTTTTTACTAGTTTTCAGGAGAGACAAAAAACGTTGCTAAATCGTGATATTTTTAATATCTCAGATTTTTGAATTTTTCTTTTACTTATTTACCACCAATATATCATAACAAAAATCGTTTATGTGAAAAGCCCATGACGTGGTAAATGGTTTTCATGAAAATCGACACATAGGATGTTTTGTTTGGAGCATTTTAAATATTTATAAAACAAAAAAATTAGACATAGGAGTTTTAATATTTGAATGTTCACAGCGTACCTAAAGCAAACGAAAGCTGGCCTGGATTGTGGCTAAAAACGCCTAATGAAGTTTTGTACAGAATTATCCCCTCTACTCAGATAAGAAGAAATCAAAAACTGATCTGCTTCCTTTCGCGAGTTATCGCGATAAAAACAATTTTTAACCAAAAAACCGAACTTAATTACATTGAATCGCGGAAATTTAAAACTATAACATAATTTCCCATAAATATGAACATTTGTAAGACGCTTTGTAATGTGTTTCAATGACGTAATGTGATCTGCTTCCTTTCGCGAGTTATCGCGATAAAAACAATTTTTAACCAAAAAACCGAACTTAATTACATTGAATAAATATGAACATTTGTAAGACGCTTTGTAATGTCCGCGATATTTGCTATATTATTCTATAGCGAAATTTTTGTAATCCAAAAATTCGAATTACACCGCTAAATTTTTACAAAAATATTGTTGCGAATTTAATAAAATTAATAAATTTACATCCTATGATTTCTGAGGGATAGATTGGCACTAGCATTTCCGCATTAAACATCCCGCGACGAATACATTTCGAACAAAAAACATATAAGTTCAGAATTATTTAACTATATAATGCTATTATTATGCGAACGGTCTGTCCTAGGAAAAAGTGCTCAAAGAAAGTTTGGGAGATATTAAATTATATTAATTTGGTAGGGATTTACAATGTGTCAAATCAAAATATGCCTCATATAAAGGGAAAAGCATACAAAAGTTTTAACACACTGTAAATCCTTACCAAATTTCTATACATTTTGTTTGTTAAAGAAAGAGTTGTAGGCCTTTCGCTTATCTCCCAAACTTCCTTTGACTACTTTTCCCTAGAACTGTTCAATCGCGAGATAATATCATTATATAGTAAAATAATTCCGAACTAATTTTTTTTTACAAAATTTATTCGTCGAGGGATATTTTTCGGGAAAATGCTGATATTAATCTATTCCTCAGAGATTATAGAATGCAAATATATTAATCTTATTAAATTCGGTATAATATTTTTGGAAAAATTTGGCGGTGTAAGTCAATTTTATGGATTACACAAAATTCGCAATATAAAAACATTGCAAATGTCGCGGACCCAACAAAGCGTCTTACAAATAATCATATTTAAAGGAAATTGTGTTACAGATCCAAATTTTCCGTCTTTTTCTTTACAAATCAATGCTATTAGGTTTGTTTTGAGCAAAAGTACTGTTTTCGCGATAACTCGCGAATGGAAGCAGATCCAATTTTGATCTATTCATTGTCGAATAGAACAGATGATTCCGAACAAAACCTCATTAGCCGTTTTTTGGCGTGAATCTAAGCCAACCTTCTATCCCTTGGGACAGGCTGTGACTACAACACATAGGAGTTTTTGTCGGAGCATTGCTATAGAGGGATACACATAGGAGTTTTTGGTAACTTCGGAACCGGTCAAGATAGAGCAAAATGCTTGGTGGGTAGTCGTTTGACCGCTAGGACGTTCTAATTCGACAATAAAAAAAAATCGAAAAATTACACATAGGAGTTTTTCTCGGCGCACCGACGATATATCTCAATCATTTCGATAAGAGCTTTTGATATCAACCCTTGAATTCGAGCCATTTGTTTGTCGGTTAAATTTTGAATACAACAGATTAATTTGTGACCACCTTCAGCGTTTTTTTACTATCGAAGTCCCGAATCACAACAGTCCTCGGAACGGATAGAAGGAATTCCTCACCCAGGAATTTCCGATTGCCACAACTACTACATGTGATTTGGGTAAACATTTTCGAAAAATTTCGAGTTGTCGAAATGTCAAGCTTGTTTAGCTGCGAAATACCGAAATCTATAGTATGTCAAAGACGGCTACGAAAACTAGTGTTTCTTCGAGATTTTTTAAATAACACTATATAAGAAAAAAATTTGTTTTTGTGTCCGCGATGTGTAGCATGTGCAAAGTTTATGCATCTGACAATGGCGCCATTGTCAGAGAATCCTTTTATTGGCAACACAGTCTAGACATATTTGCCAATGCTGCCTATACATATTTACAAAATATGTTGGAAATATATGAAATGTAATGTTTTCTTGCAATCGTCTGAACTGACATTTTTTGCTAACAATCTGTCATTGCCAGTACATTGGCACCACTTTGAGAGAGTTGATAACATTGTAAAATCTGACCACCGTGTGTACATAGCTGCACTCGCATACAAACCAATTAGAAAATGTATTTTCCCCATCTTGGGATGCCTATAACCTACAGGCGTATTTAATTTGGCATGTGCCGATTATAACGGCGGCGATTTGAGGCCATGTTCTAACCGAAATAACGGCGGCGTGGTTTAAAAAATTGGTTGGTCCCCATTTACATGGTACTTTTTTTTAAGTTACTTATCGACTTATTATCTTTGGAAAAAGTATTTACGTTCACACGCGTACTTTTTTTTCAATACTTATACTTATTTTCATTTGTTTTGTTTCGGCTTTTCCTGTGTGAATTGTTGTTGTTTCCAAGTGCGAACGAAAAACACAAAACGATGAGCACGATAAGTACGAGTACGGCATACTTTTTTCCCCCCGTTTCCGACTGCCTCTCTCGCCCACAAAACGCCGATAAGTATGCTTAATACTTAAAAAAAGTATCATGTTAGTCTGCATTTACATGATACTTTTTTTTAAGTATTAAGCATACTTATCGGCGTTTTGTTGGCGAGAGAGGCAGTCGGAAACGGGGGGAAAAAAGTATGCCGTACTCGAACTTATCGTGCTCATCGTTTTGTGTTTTTCGTTCGCACTTGGAAACAACAACAATTCACACAGGAAAAGCCGAAACAAAACAAATGAAAATAAGTATAAGTATTGAAAAAAAGTACGCGTGTGAACGTAAATACTTTTTCAAAAGAGAATAAGCCGATAAGTTACTTAAAAAAAAGTACCATGTAAATGGGGACTAAATGCAGACTAGCCATGATACAATAATAGAAGGTAAAATCTCTTGCCCAACAACAAAATTCGGATACAACCCTGTACCGTATTTTCGTACAATAACCTGTCAAAATAGGCAGCCGACTCGAACAGCTGACCGACAATTGGTTGTCAAATAATTTTTTTGTTTGAAATTAAATGTTATTTTAAAAAGATAATTTTTTCTAATATTTCAAACTTACGTGGAATTAAACTATAATATAAATCTTGAGACTTTATTTTTATTCAGTACAACAAGTTTTCGCTTATATAGGGATACACACATACACAATGTAAGTTTGTTCTTTAATAAACTATAAACTTAATATAATTTCTTCATTTTTATCTAGGAAGGGCAGACGTTTGGAATCTATTGCTGGATACATGATAAAGTGTCAATATCCGACATATCAACCAAACGTTTTGGCTGGTACGTGTCACACATATCACCCATAACAGTAAAAAGGCAGAACAGGAAACATAGAGCTGGGAATGCATAAAATGGAAGACGCCCGGCTACTCGCGCAATGGAGTTAACTCTATAGTTGCCGATGTAGTAATAAGACGTTCGTATTTATATTTAACAACTATCTAATTCTATTTATTAGTACTAAAACTAGTTCACAAAATCTTACGAAGTATTACTAAAAATGCTACCGTTGACTGCGAAGACTTCTCGTGGAATCAGCTGTTGTTTTCTCCTCCTCTGATTCGTTTCAACGTTGCCAGATTGTTTGTCATTCGAACACGGCGGTCTTGGTGCTGCCATAGCCACTCCCTCTCCAATGACCAAGTCAGGATCCGACACCTGATTCGCTTGGAACGATATTCTCCTACTTTGTGTGTTCCGCACAACTGGAAGTTCGGTGGACTGCGTACTCTGAGATGGTGTTGATGAGTCTTGAGAGAATGTCTGAGGACTCGGTATAGGTGTTGCTGTTGTTTGAGGACTCGGTAGAGGTGTTTGTGTTGTTTGAGGATGTTCAGGCTCAGTATTATTGATGATGAAAGCTGGCTTGAGTCGATCTACCGATATGTTCACGTCCTTGTTCTTCATTCGTATCGTATATAACCGATCTGAAACTCGTCGCACTATCTCAAACGGTCCAGTGTAAGGTGGTTCAAGTGGTCCTCGTACTGCGTCCGTGCGAAGAAAAACGTGAGTGCAATCATCGAGGTTCTTGAAAATAAACATTTTGTTTTTGTTGTGGTGAGACACTGGAATTGGTCGCAGGAAGTTGAAGTATTCACGAAGTATCCTTAAAAATTCAGATGACTCGGCAGGAATTTCTGATTCGATGAAGAACTCTTGAGGTAACCGTAAGTGCCCACCATAAAGAAGATCCGAAGGCGAAGCTTGAAGATCCTCTTTGACAGCTGTCCTTAATCCGAACAAAACAGTTGGAAGTATATCGACCCACGATACTTGTGAATGACATATTAAAGCTGCTTTGAAAGATCTGTGCCATCTCTCAATCATTCCATTCGATTGTGGATGATAAGCCGTTGTTCGAGTACTTTTCGAACCTATTAATTTCGCCAGGGCCTTGAATAACGCGGACTCGAATTGTGTGCCCTGGTATGTCGTAATTGTCTTAGGACAACCAAAGCGTGATATCCAGTTGGACCAAAATGCAGTCGCGACCGTCTGGGCCGACATGTCCCTCAGAGGAACAGCTTCAGGCCATCGTGAAAATCGATCGATCATGGTGAGACAATATCTATAACCCTGTACTAACGGCATTATCACGATGTCCAACTGAACATGATCGAACCGATTGTCTGGGACATCTATCTTGTCTGGAGTAAGGCGGTTGGGTCTGGTGATCTTTGATCTTTGGCACGATATACAATTCCGAGACCAATTTAGTATTTGTTTCTTCATTCCATTGAATTCAATTCATTGAATTGAATTGAAGATTTGTTGACGTAGTGACTCAGGAACATACATGCGAACATATCCTGTGGATACGTCACAGTATACTGATGTCGTATCAAAATGTACTATTCGAAGTTTTAAAGAATTTGCGCCATCCAAAATAGTTTTCAACTCTTCGTTCATCTCTTGAGCTGATTGGAGTTCCATTACAGTGACTGATGTTGGCATTGAAATTGCGTTAAGGGACAGTGCATCCGCCACTGCGTTTTCAGAATCCGACAAGTACACAATTTCTATCGTGAGTTGCGAAATGAAATCAAGGCGCCTCAATTGTCGAGGCGAGGCTTTTTCCGGTTTTTGCGAAAATGAATAGACGAGCGGTTTGTGATAGGTCCGAATTATGAAATGTCTTGCCTCCAGCAAATGCCGAAAATATCTTATGGCCTCGTAGATAGCAAGCAACTCTCTGTCATATGTGCTATATTTTCTCTCTGCCGCAGATAATTTTCGGGAGAAAAAACCGAGTGGTTGCCAAATTCCAACACAGCTCCAATGGCGATGTCTGATGCGTCGGTTATAAGGGCCAAATCTGAATTGGGTGCTGGATGAGCTAGCTTAGTTGCTTCACGAAGGCTGCGTTTACAAGATGCAAAGGCATTTTCAGCTTCAAGTGGCCAAGGAACCTTCCTCTTATCATTTTTCTTGGAGTCCTTAAGGAATTCATTGAGTGGCTTTGAAAGATCTGTGCCATCTCTCAATCATTCCATTCGATTGTGGATGATAAGCCGTTGTTCGAGTACTTTTCGAACCTATTAATTTCGCCAGGGCCTTGAATAACGCGGACTCGAATTGTGTGCCCTGGTATGTCGTAATTGTCTTAGGACAACCAAAGCGTGATATCCAGTTGGACCAAAATGCAGTCGCGACCGTCTGGGCCGACATGTCCCTCAGAGGAACAGCTTCAGGCCATCGTGAAAATCGATCGATCATGGTGAGACAATATCTATAACCCTGTACTAACGGCATTATCACGATGTCCAACTGAACATGATCGAACCGATTGTCTGGGACATCTATCTTGTCTGGAGTAAGGCGGTTGGGTCTGGTGATCTTTGATCTTTGGCACGATATACAATTCCGAGACCAATTTAGTATTTGTTTCTTCATTCCATTGAATTCAATTCATTGAATTGAATTGAAGATTTGTTGACGTAGTGACTCAGGAACATACATGCGAACATATCCTGTGGATACGTCACAGTATACTGATGTCGTATCAAAATGTACTATTCGAAGTTTTAAAGAATTTGCGCCATCCAAAATAGTTTTCAACTCTTCGTTCATCTCTTGAGCTGATTGGAGTTCCATTACAGTGACTGATGTTGGCATTGAAATTGCGTTAAGGGACAGTGCATCCGCCACTGCGTTTTCAGAATCCGACAAGTACACAATTTCTATCGTGAGTTGCGAAATGAAATCAAGGCGCCTCAATTGTCGAGGCGAGGCTTTTTCCGGTTTTTGCGAAAATGAATAGACGAGCGGTTTGTGATAGGTCCGAATTATGAAATGTCTTGCCTCCAGCAAATGCCGAAAATATCTTATGGCCTCGTAGATAGCAAGCAACTCTCTGTCATATGTGCTATATTTTCTCTCTGCCGCAGATAATTTTCGGGAGAAAAAACCGAGTGGTTGCCAAATTCCAACACAGCTCCAATGGCGATGTCTGATGCGTCGGTTATAAGGGCCAAATCTGAATTGGGTGCTGGATGAGCTAGCTTAGTTGCTTCACGAAGGCTGCGTTTACAAGATGCAAAGGCATTTTCAGCTTCAAGTGGCCAAGGAACCTTCCTCTTATCATTTTTCTTGGAGTCCTTAAGGAATTCATTGAGTGGTGCCTGTAGCTGAGCGGCATGTGGAATGCAACGACGATAAAAATTGACGACACCGAGGAATCTGCGAAGCTCGCAAATAGTTTCAGGTTTGGTGTAATTTTCAATAGCGACAACACGATCTGTTGGAGGTGTACAACCATTGCCGTTGATGATGTAACCAAGAAACTGTACTTCAGATTGTCCAAATTTACATTTATTGACGTTGATTGTTAGACCGTATTGTCGAAGGCGGTCAAAAATCTGCCGTAAATGTATTTGGTGTTCTTCAATAGACTCAGACATAACAATCATATCGTCAATATAACAATAAACAAAATCAAGACCTCTTAAAACGGAGTCCATAAACCTCTGAAAGGTTTGTGTGGCGTTTCTCAACCCGAATGGCATATATAAAAATTCCACAAGTCCAAAAGGGGTGCACACAGCTGTCTTTTCGATGTCTTCCGCAGCCATTGATATTTGGTAATAAGCCTTAACAAGGTCAAGTGTAGAAAAAACTGACTTACCATATAATTTCTCACAAAAATCGTTGACGTTGATGTTCCATATCGGAGCGATTCCTCGTTGCAATTAGAGTATTATCGTTGCCTCAAGTTGTGTCTGGAATGCAAAAACGTAGACTATTTTGGCAAAATGATGCATGAAAAAACGTTGAAAATTTTAAAAGCGCTTCCAAGAAGTTTTTGTAGCATTGTAAAAAATACCACTTCAGATTGTGCGTGAAAAGCGGGGTCACCAATATGGTTGCCGATGTAATAATAAGACGTTCGTATTTACATTTAACAACTATCTAATTCTTTTTATTATTACTAAAACTAGTTCACAAAATCTTACGAAGTATTACTAAAAATGCTACCGTTGACGGCGAAGACTTCTCGGGGAATCAGCTGTTGTTTTCTCCTCCTCTGATTCGTTACAACGTTGCCAGATTGTTTGTCATTCGAACACGGCGGTCTTGGTGCTGCCACAACTCAAAATGCCGACAACTAGAACCTTTATGGCAGACTGGGCCTCCTGATGACGTAGAAGACTTTGGGTTGAGAGCTACTCATCATGTTAAAACCAATATTCAGGTCGTATTTATTTTCTATTTGAGAAATAAGTTTTTCATATTATTATTTATTAAAAAATATGATGAACGAATAATGTAGAATGAATTAAGCATTGTTTTGTTCCTTTACATTACATACAAATAATAAGAAGAATATAATAAGAATTGTCCGTCATTTATTCAGTTTTATCAAAGTTGGTGTTCTCTTCAGGTGATTCGCCTAGTTTACCATTTGGTCTACAAACAAAATCCTTAACTTTGAGACGATTTCAATCCATATTGAAATCCAATGCATATTGAAAAATTTGCTGTTTGATGTGGATTTTGGGCCGACGTCGTCATCAGTCCATATTTCTTTGAAAGCGACGTTCACCACACATTATCCTCAACGGCGAGCGCGGTCGATGCTTACTATATTCTTCTGAGCTGAATTGGATGATATGAACACGAACATGTGGTTTTAACAGGAAGACACTACGGCCACACAACTCATGGTCATCCTACGAGGAGGTGATGTTAATTTTCTTAAATGGCAGGTCTTTGAGAATAATCTACAAACCACAGCAGCCATCAAAGCGAACACAACCCTTGATATCGGTAAAATTCAGCTGGTTTCATGCTTTCATGGAAAATTTGAAAAAGCCGTGGCGGACGTTTCTAAGAAATATTCCATTTATAATGACATCAATAGGCCTTTTAAACGAAATTAATAAAGTACACACATACACACTTTGCTAATTTACATTTAACTATAGGAAATGCTAAATAAAATGTACATTATTTTTAATTTGCGTAAATTTTATTTGTACACTACATTTTTAAAATGCTCACAACAACAGTAAAATGTAAACAAACAATCAAACGTCATCTATGAGTTTGACAGTTCATTGAGCTCTTAAAAAATGGCGAGAAAATCAGCTGTTCGCTGTACTCTACCTTGTTCAATATACCTTGTTGGAAGCCTTTGACGGTTTATCGGCTAAAACCTGACTGGCTTCGTTCTCTGTTCAGAACGTTTTGTCATTTCAGCGTGAATTGGATTGATTTTGTTTTCTTTATTCCTATTCGTTCATACCTGATAGATTTTGACGTTTCGTCCGGAAGGAATGTCTTCTTATATTCTATTTGTCTTTGGTTTCTCCCACTGCTTTTCTCTATTCCACACATTTTTGTAAGCCATCACTGTCCAGTGCTTCAACTCAGCATTCGTGGATTCGAAAGGTTTCCAATTTTCAAGTTTATTACTCGAAGTTATCTGCCTTTTGAAGTCAAGCTGTTTGCCAGTAAAATTCCAATCACTTACAGTCCAACACAGTTCTGGATTTGACCCCTATGACGTTATTACTTTGATCGTCATTTGGCTGTCATATTTAGGCTTTGTGTTGTTACTGAGCCAGTTCACACACTCAGTGATTGCTCGAACTTCCGCTTGAAATACCGTGTTATGGTCTGGAAAGCGGAGCTAATGTTCGAATTCTGGTTTATTAATAACAAGTCCCAGACCCGTCCTTCCTCCTATCCTGGACCCATCCGTTTAGCAGTTCCGTTTTCACAGGAGCGTCTGTCTGGCACAATCGAATCACAGATAGCTGTAAGTCGCACTTCAGGAATGCGGTTGGAGATTTCCGTTGTTTGAATATGACCGTAATATTTTCTGATGGTACGTCTTGTGGTCTCGATGTATCCATTCGCCCGCTTGTAGACGTCATGCGGGCTGTCTAGTACTTTATGCGGATATCTACTGGTTGGATGTGCAGTATAGTCTCCAGCAGTTCTAATTGCTACGCCTATGCTTATTCAGCACATACGTTGCACTTTTTACAACGGTATTACTTCATTGTCATTGGAGTCCACCACGCTACAGATGCGTAGGATATTATTGGTCTAATCACGCTCATGTGAAGCCAGTGTGTCTAATTTGACGTATTCCCCATTTTTAACCTGTAGCTCTTCAGCACAACGACCAACATCTGTGGGCCTTGGGTAGCACTTGTTCAATATGATCTTTCCAAATTAGTTTCTGATCCAAGATAACTCCCAAGAATATTACCTTTTAAGATATAGCGATTTGTATATCCATGAATCGAGACACGGTAAAAGATTGGATCTTCGTTGTCCTTGTAAATTGACATATTTTTGTTTTGTCTGGTTAACATTTAATCCCCTTGGTTGTGCCCAGTTATATGCTATGTTAAGTGCCCCCTCAGCTCTTCTGCATAATTGAAGTAGTATAACGTCGTCTGCATAACAGACTGGTTTAAGTCCCTCATTGGTGAGGGCCTTAAGGACAATGTGTATAGTCGTAACGCATAGAAGAGTCGATAAACGGACATTTTTATGTGGTGTAATTTGAATTATAGCTTGTCATCTATTTTACTTTTGACCACGTCGTCAATTGTTGGCTTAATTGTTTTTAACGGGAAAGAAGTTAGGCTAAAAGGTCAATAAGCCTTTGGGATCGTATAAATTGGCTTGCCAGGCTTGGGTATGAAGACCACCCTTGATTCCTGACAATTTTTTTGGGTATATTAATGAGATAGGCATGCAGTGAAATCACGAGCCAGATGAGTTGATACCAGATGCAACTCCTTCTCAATAAGTGCTGGAAATATTCCATCCGGTCCTGCAGCCTTCAACGGAGAGTTTTTATCACTTATTTAACCATAACATGTTCTATATCCGTAATAGTTCTGTAACTGCTCCTCCGTTAGCCCAGCAGCACCAGTCGAAATGAGTTTTTACCAATAGCGTTACGGTATGCGTAATAGTTTCCATCCTTTTACCCTCGTCATCCATCAGTTTGGACATGAGTTTATGAGAGGAACTTTTTTATTTTAGACACGCTGTTAACGCCTACCTGCTCACAGAAAAGCTTCCGGGTGTCACGTTTCGCCAATCTAATAATTTTATTATATTCTTTAAGTCTTCTGTGATAGTAGTCCCATTATACTGATAGTTTTTTACAAAGAGCTCTGTTGTAAAGTCTTCGGACATCCTTGCCAATCGAGCGAATTTGCCCTGTCATCCAGGGTTTCTCATAGGCAGATTTCCTTTATCGAAGCGGGTAACTATCGTCGAATGATTTTCCTTCACACTGATATCAATTAGAGTTGTGTAGCTCGTGAACGAACTAGTTCAAATGAACGGGTCACTTTACTGAACGGTACGAACTAGTTCACACAACTCGTTCTTGTCAGCTCAGTAGTTCAACCCTGTCATTTCGTCCACTCTTCTCATTTCGTTCTCTCTCAGCTGTTAAGTGTGTTTCCAATTTTAATGTAGGATTTTTCCTATAAAAACGCGTTGGTACCTATATTCAAATCATTCCATTCATGTTCCAATCAGATTCCTTTAGTAGATTCCTCGAACTGTTGATCTGAACGAAAGATCTGATTAAATAAAGTGAGCTGGTGAGTTAAAGAGCTGATGAGCTGGTGAACTAAATAAACGAACTAGTTCACTCAATTGAACTGAACTAAAAAGATCGATCACTTAAAAGAACTAAAGTGCCCAACTCTAATATCTTCTGTACTTAGATAATCGAGTGTTGGCTGGCCCAATCAATTTCTAAGTAGATTGCCCAGTCGGTTTTAGCCTTATTACGGAAGCTTATTGGGTTAGGCGGTTTTCTGAGCATATCGTTATATCTAATACTTCTTCCCTAATTTTGTTATCAATGGTTGCCTTGTTCCCTATGATGAGAGTTAGCAGATCTTTTGTATTCAAAAATTCTATATTCAGTACTACATAGTATCACAACCAGCTAGTAACTCATTACTTGTATGTTTGGATTCCCTCTCCACCATTCCATTACCTTACCTCAGCACAGTTGCGTCCGATGTTTACAACTCTGGAGAGAAATGATAGCATACGTTTTTAGGGCACAAAATACAAATCCCTGGACGAGTACCTGTGGTGCGTAGAAAATGTTGTAGTTCACATGGTTTATCCAGTAACCTTGTTGCTATTTGTCCATGGTTCCTGGATCAAAGCAATATGAACCCCGTATTTACTCATTATGTCCATCAGGGCGTTGGACGCTGTTTCGCTACGGTGGAAGGTTATCTGGATGACCTCAATCATTGTCTTTGCAGTAGACGTTTCTTTCGGGAGTCGTCTATCCTATCTGGTGGCACTCCCCCATTATTTGGTAGTGGGGCATTCTCCTACTTTTGTTCTCTACCTATTACACACTCTTCAAGTAGAGTTTTTTTTGGGAGGCCGTGTTATTTTCGGTCGCTCCCTCTTTGTTTTCAGTTTTTATGTTCCTATTCCTAACACCACCTTCGCTGGGAACATTCTGAAAAATTTTTGATAGTATCGACCACTTCTTGGGATGCGTTTTTTTTCGCTCCCTCTTTGTTTTGAGTTTTTGTGTCCCTCTTCATATTCTTATCACCACCTTGCTGGGAACTTTCTCCAAAATTGAGGATGGTATCGGTGCTTTGGCGATGTTATCGACCACTTCCTTTTGGTAGTGTCTCACTCGATTCTTTCTGTTGACTATTTTCGTTTGCCACTGCAGGTGGTACGTTCCTGTTTGTACCCTGCCAATCGGGGTTTTTTCCAATCTTAAAAAAGATTTTCAAATCCCGTAAAATGCCATGCCATGTGTAACGGGTCTATGTCTACCACCAGGAGAACCATCGGTATCATTTTTCCCGTGGAAGACTTCCCCACTTCAAGGTACGAAGCTTGTTTGCCAATGACGCTGGGTATCCTCTCTGACGGTACTTTACTGGCCCATCCTCTGACATAGAAAGATGTTTTTATGAGTACAGGGATGTTGCTCTTCCTTACCAGTTTCCATTCAAGAAGAAGTGATTCTCTCCACTAGTTTTACGAGGACACCGGCAAAGCACTGTGGTGCCAATTTCATCATTAAAACGCCCCGATCAAACTTGCAACTCACTACTTGGATTGTTGGCCCATCGTTAGATTGGAGAATGTGGTCCAATACCTTTGTATAGAATAAATCTTCGAAGTTACTCTTTTGCTCTTCGGGAATTCTTCCAGACGCACTGCTGCTATCAATTATGGCATAGTATAGTTCGTCTTGAATATGTTTTTGGCTATTTGAGAATAAGATGGTACTCCTTACCCCTTTTTATAACCAATTTTTTTCCTTTAGGATGGGTCTTGTTTGAGGCCCCCTCCTTTATGGATGGTTTGGTGGACTTGTTCACCTTCTCCACAACAGGATCAACTTCAACACCCACCATCAACGGATTCAGACTAGAGACTCCTTCTTAATTGATTTCGCATTGCTATGCTCTCCGGGATATCTGACTCTTTTAGTAGATGTATAAGAGTCAGAGAAGAAGTAACTTGCTCACGATCGTTTGATAACGGCGACACGTGACTCGCGAGTAAATTAACGCTTGCCGCCGGCACTGGGTTTACTTTACTTTTTGGGGGAGGCATTCCTATCGCCAGTATTAGCCCGTAATAGGTACGTCAATGTTGGCCTTCAAGACTACTTGCGAAATGTCTGTCCTGAGACAGATGCAACCAATTCAACCTCCACTTTAAAAACAACACACCTTGTGGTATAGTAGGTAGGTAAATAGGTACTGCGTAATAGGTTTAAAAACTTGCTCCGAATGGCGAAATTGAAAATGAAAGTTCATTTTTTGATTAATTTCCCATTTTGTCCAAAATAGACATAGAGACATAAATTTAGTATTCAATTCAATAGTCAACAGTATAAAAATATGTACCTTCATTGACACTATGCGTCACATTACATTGAAGGGACATGTGACCTCTGCTTTTGTTTTCGGATGGATAAACGGCATCGGCTTTCCGCCCTTTTCTTGCCCAGAGATCATCCTCAAATTAAGTACACACGATTGCCAGACCGGACAACGTAATCAACCCTGTTAAAGTGCTGCAAATGTACGGACAATGACAGATTGTTAGGCAAATGTGAATTCACAGTTCAGAAGATTGCAAGAAAACCTTACAATTTCATATCGTCGGTGCGCCGACGAAAACTCCTGTGTGTTTTTTTTACTAGACAAAAAACGATGCTATTTCGTCAAATCGCGATATTTTTAATATCTCAGATTTTTGAATTTTTCTTTTAATTATTTAACACCAATATATCATAACAAAAATCGTATATGTGGAAAGCCCATGACGTGGTAAATGGTTTTCATGAAAATCGACACAAAGGATGTTTTGTTTTGAGCATTTTAAATATTTATAAAACAAAAAATTACACATATGTAGGAGTTTTGATATTTGAATGTTCACAGCGTACCTCAAGCAAGCGAAAGTTGGCCTGGATTGTGGCTAAAAACGGCTAATGAGGTTTTGTACAGAATCATCCCCTCTACTCAGATAAGAAGAAATAAAAATCTGATCTGCTTCCTTTCGCGAGTTATCGCGATAAAAATAAGTTTTAACCAAAAACCGAACTTAATTACATTGAATCGCGGAAATTTAAAACTATAACATAATTTCCCATAAATATGAACATTTGTAAGACGCTTTGTAATGTCCGCGTTGTTTGCTATATTATTCTATAGCGAAATTTTTGTAATCCAAAAATTCGATTTACACCACTAAACATTTACAAAGATATTATTGCGAATTTATTAAAATTAATATAATTACATTCTATGATTTCTGAGGGATATATTGGCACTAGCATTTCCGCCATAAACATCCCGCGACGAATACACTTCGAACAAAAAACATTTTAGTTCAGAATTATTTAACTATATAATGCTATATAATGCTATTATTATCCAAGGAAAAAGTGGTCAAAGAAAATTTGGGAGGTATTAAAAACGACTACAAGTCTTTCTTTAACAAAAAAAATTATAATAATTTGGTAGGGATTTACAATGTGTCAAAACAAAATATGCCTCATATAAAGGGAAAAGCATACAAATGGTTTAACACACTTAAATCCTTACCAAATTACTATACATTTTGTTTGTTATAGAAAAAGTTGTAGGCCTTTCGCTTATCTCCCAAACTTCCTTTGACTACTTTTCCCTAGAACTGTTCATTCGCGAGATAATAGCATTATATAGTAAAATATTTCCGAACTATTTGTTTTTGTACAAAATTTATTCGTCGAGGGATATTTTTCGCGAAAATGCTGATATTAATCTATTCCTCAGAGATTATAGAATGCAAATATATTAATATTATTAAATTCGGTATAATATTTTTGGAAAAATTTGGCGGTGTAAGTCGATTTTATGGATTACACAAAATTCGCAATATAAAAACATGGCAAATGTCGCGGACGTTACAAAGCGTCTTACAATTAATCGTATTTAAAGGAAATTGTGTTACAGTTCTAAGTTTCCGTATTTTTCTTTACAAATAAGAGCTATTAAGTTTGTTTTGAGTAAAAGTACTGTTTTCGCGATAACTCGCGAATGGAAGCAGATCCAATTTTGATCTATTCACGAGCAGTGTTACCGTTGGAAAATTTCAGAAAGGGGCACAAAAAGGGGATTTTTCCGAAAAACGGGGCACACGTTCATAAAATAAAGTGGCACGCTTTTTAAGGTTCTTATATAAGGCAAAATACACTAAAACCAAAATTTGTACACATTTTCTACAATTTTGTAAAGAAATTTATAAAAAAAAAAACTATATGTGTACATGACATTACATTTTATGGGCCTTGTCACAGAGCTTATTATAATGAAATCCAAAGCGCTAAATAATTTTTATTGCTGAATTGCTGCAATTTTCATGTGGACCTGATATATATAATTTTATAAATTGAAAAATAAATTATTCGCACAGTTTCTGCTTTTAACTACGAATTTCCGAACGGCATCTGTGATATGTCCATATATCGGAATGGACGTGATCGGGTTATGCAATATATTTCGATAATAGTACCTGTGTTTTACTCTAAAACAAATTTAAAAAAGCTACACAATACTTTTTTGTGATGTATACTATCTAAGTAAATATATGAAATATATATTTTACATTTATTTTTTATTTATTTTTTTATTTATCATTACTTTTTGCCAATTTACTGTCTTCATACGTTATTCACGTACATTAGTACGTAAAATGTTGTTTAAATAGTGCAAAAATATAATTTTTACAAAAGTGGCACCAAAAATGTGAAAAGTGGCACATTTAGTATCCCAAAAGAAAAGGGGCGCAAAAGTATCACGGCTGAAAAAAAGGGGCAAAACTGCCCCTTTAGTCGCACAACGGTAACACTGTTCACGAGGATCTATAAAGACGTGAAAAATGAAAATTAATGACGAAGAAATATAATTTAATGACCTGTTTCATATTGTGGATGATTCTCTGGGCTATGGAATGAGAAGGATAAGGTGATTGCAAAGTCCAGTGACATCTTCCTATTGCAGATATTTCTAGAATCGATAGAAATGGTGTCGGCCTACGAATATTTAACAACCTAAGCTTATAAAAATTTCAATTTTAAAAGTAAATAATTTAGAATCGAAGGTTATCCCAGCGCGTGCTTTATTCGTCCTCAGCAAGTGCTTAAGTCGTCCCCCGCACGTTCTATAGTTGTCCCCAACACTTGATTTAAATTATCCCCAGTTGGTATTCATTTTGTAACGAAGCGTTGTTGATTTTTGATGCTTTATTCATGCACCTTCTTGCTTGAATTCGTAACATACGGGGTTGGTTCATTATCATAAACGAATTTGCAAAGATTAAGCACGTATGTGCTTTGTTTTTCGCTGGGCGTACTTGAATAATGCAATTTCCCAGTGCAACATTTTTTAAAGATGTTATATTTTAATTCGACATCACACATGTGTTGAACACAATAAAGTGCTAAATTTTTGAAAAACGAAATATTGAACCAGCATTTACATGTATGCAAACCCATGACATTGTAGTAAGCAGTTACTTTTCCATCCGAAAGTAGTGGAGTTTTTGGAAGGAGTCAGCAGCGATGACACATTGCATTTTATTAAAGGAATGTGTAAATTCATAGAAAATATACATAATTATATTTACTATTAAATATAATTATTTTCAAGGTCACATATAGATAAATGAAGTAAAAACTGTGACTTGACATATAAGATTTGTTCCTTTACTTTTGAAGAAAAATGGCAGGGCATTTTTCGGCTATTTTAAACTTCAAACCTTGGTGAGAGAATAGACATCAAAAGGCGCGTAGACTTCAGAGAGTAGAAGATCTACTACAAATGCTAACAAATCATAAATGTAGCAAATGATTGCCTTTGAGCTAGAGCGGGAGAAAAAGAAAAACCAAGTAAGTTTATTGCGTTAGAGTTTTATTAACCTTTCCTTAGAGTTGAGTAGAGAAGTGGTTCCCTCGGCTGCCGTGAATAAAAGAGACCGAGTTTTACGTTTATTGAAAGGAAGAAACTTCTGATGGTACATAAAATGGCAAAGCAAAAAGGAATTGACAGTTAAAGATAGAGCCAAGTTTACAAAATTAATTCAGGGATGGAAAAGTAAATTTTTAGTACATTAAAGTAATTATAGTTAAACTAGGTTTAACATACTCCCACCTCAGCAAGAAAGGTCAATAGGATGGGAGAAGTATGTATGTAGCTGCTAGTCTATCCCGGAATTTGGTTATAATAAAGTGTGGGCACTAAATGTTGTACTCGGATTTTAATAATGCTGAAATTACGGATGTTGCTATGTTTTATAGTTAGAGTGCCATGATGAAGTCATCTTCTTCTATTTGGACGAGTGTATTCCAAGGTATTCCGCGCAGATGAATGCTGATGGTGAAGATTCCACCAGTGTTGGAAGAGGAAATAGAGAGATGGCAGTTTGATGCGGACTTTTTTCGTGAAGTGTGGTGTTGGACGTGGATACCTGATACCTTTTCCCTTAAAGCTGCTGTATTAAACACGATACGGAGGAGTTGGTACGGATTTCTGCTGCATTTAACGGAGCATTCAAATCACCAAATGCTCTACTGATCCTATGGGGATTCGAACCAGGAATCCATGGACTATGAAACGGCTGCATTCCACCTGTGCTACCATAGTATAACTCATACCTCCGTCAACTGATGTTATTATGCAGAAATATGGTAACTGGACAGGGATATGATTTCAGGATCATAGAAACGTCATAAAGTTGTAATTTTGCTGGAGATTTTGCAGCAAAAGAGCTCGGGGGCGACAAAATGAAAAATATCAATAAATTAATGAAATAAATTAATTATGAAAATTATTTGTTGCCTGAGTTGTGGGACAGCGGCTTCGGGATTCATCACGAGTGCGTTTAGTTTGTAACTTGTGCCATTGGGGGTGATCCGATTTGTAGTAAATTCTGAGCCACTTTTTTATTATATTGCCAATAAAAACTGTGCTGTAAAAAAGAAAAATAAATTCCAACGAAGCCGGGTTTGAACTCATAACCTCTGCCTCCAAGTCGGACGCGCATCCACTGAGCTACCACCGATATGCAGATTGCGCTTGCATTTGATTGTTATGGATTGTCACAGTTCTTAGTTTGGATATGTAGTTGTTGTTGCTGTACATGTTGTACTTTACGTTGATTCGGTTTGCAGTTAATTCGTAGTGCGTTTTTGTTTATCCATCACTGCTTGAGTACTGATTGAGATCTATTTTTAGATTTTATTGGGCTTCTCGCGCATTCTTCTTTGTAAGAATGAAAAATGTAAATATGTACAGCATAACCATAACAATTGGGATGAAGTTTGATGAGACAAACTGGGAGAACAATTTAATGCGTAGCCTGTCCCCACTCTGCGCTGGGATCAATCTGTCAGTTGTGTTATTTGAGAAACCATGTGCTCTTAGAAGGATTTGATGCAATTATTTTTTCTAATTGCCTTAATGAGATTTAATAAAATTTAAAAAAGTTTTTATAGACATTGCACCGAGTGGGGATAGAACCCGCGACTCTTTGCTTGAGAATCGGAAGTTCACCAACCAGCCTACCATCGACACTTAGTTTCGGTTGGCAATTAGAGTACTATGGAGTGGGTGATGCATTTGTAACTGGTTGTAATGGTGTTGATGCATTTCTATTTTTAGAATTGCATTTCGAGTATACTTAAAAATGTTAATGTTAGAAAAAATTTAAAAGTGAAATCATCCATGGATAGGGATCGAACAAGCGATCACCAGCATCGTGAATCGAGCGCGTTACCACTAAACCACCTCCGATAGTGGGTGTTTTGTGCTTGCAAGGATAGATTTTAGTAATGGATTGTTGCAACTATGGTTCTTTGCGATAATGGAGTATGTAAGAGAACAAACTTTGAAAAAAGAGATAATTTACATACATATGTATGTATGTAAATTAGCAACATATGTATTTTCGCAAGGAAAAAATTGAAGAGAGATATATTGGCAGACTTACTGTATTGAGTTTTGGTATATTAGTTATTTTGTTTTTAAGAGAAAGTTGAGGGAGATATTATAGTTTTGCAATGTAATTTTAATTACATGAAAACAAGCAAAAAATACAATTGTTAAAAATGTATAAATGTCGATATTTTAAGGCATGAACGTCTCCAATGCTTTGTATGCACCAAAGAGTTTTGGGAAGCAAATTCGTAAGTATGTACCATTTGTATTGGTATGACAATATGGTATTGAGAAATTGTATTGCTTTTAGTAAGTACATACATATGTAAGTGCATATGTACGTATGTAATTGCAACTTACTATGCAATTGAGAATTAATAATCACATTTATGCCGTCGGATTTTTTGACCTTCGGGAGCATTTTAATGCTTTTGAAAAAAATTAGGTACACAGGATAATAATGTTGCCAGCTAAATATTTAACAGATTTCACTTTCAACACAACATTAATGAGATGTTTATGAAAATGTTGTTCTTTCTTAACCACTTGGGATGCATGATTTTGACAAATCTTTCAAAAAGACGCGATTGATTTTTTGGGATCTTCGTGTATCATTTCATTTAACGAAAACTATGCACATTTTTAGATTTCACGAGTTTAGGATGAATTTGTCGTTGGAGTGGCTAAGTGCGCACAACATGGGGTGGGAAACACATATGTTTTTCAGCTGGTTGTTGCTTCTAATGATGTGTTTAGTTTGTTTTGTTGGGCAACAGAGATGTTGATTAGTTGCAGTGGACTGTATAAAGATTATTGGGAGGTAAAATTAATTACCTTATGTTTGAATGGTTTGTGCAAATTTATTCACAACAGCGAGCGAAATATTAAGAGAGATTACCACATTTCCTCGGTGCTGCTTCCAAGTAGGCTCGAATGGACCATGAAGAAAAATGGCAGGGCATTTTTCGGCTATTTTAAACTTCAAACCTTGGTGAGAGAATAGACATCAAAAGGCGCGTAGACTTCAGAGAGTAGAAGATCTACTACAAATGCTAACAAATCATAAATGTAGCAAATGATTGCCTTTGAGCTAGAGCGGGAGAAAAAGAAAAACCAAGTAAGTTTATTGCGTTAGAGTTTTATTAACCTTTCCTTAGAGTTGAGTAGAGAAGTGGTTCCCTCGGCTGCCGTGAATAAAAGAGACCGAGTTTTACGTTTATTGAAAGGAAGAAACTTCTGATGGTACATAAAATGGCAAAGCAAAAAGG
The DNA here is from genome assembly GCA_963930755.1 of Eudasyphora cyanicolor. NCBI lineage: Eukaryota > Metazoa > Arthropoda > Insecta > Diptera > Muscidae > Eudasyphora > Eudasyphora cyanicolor. The sequence goes on from OZ005734.1 coordinate 191,065,220, forward strand.
AATTGACAGTTAAAGATAGAGCCAAGTTTACAAAATTAATTCAGGGATGGAAAAGTAAATTTTTAGTACATTAAAGTAATTATAGTTAAACTAGGTTTAACAACTTTTTTAATAGTAAAGAGAGAAAGAGAAATAAATCAAAACCCTCCCAGAGTAAACATGTTTTAAAAAAGTACGGGAACGGAAATCTGGTAAAAATAGCAAACACAGAAAAATTTCTTCTGTTTGAAGTTTCTGTTATATTACTTATAATGTATTTTAAATTTAAAATCTACTACTTTTACTCTGAAAAATTTGTCGAGTAAAAACTAGTAAAAAAGTAGTAAAAGAGAAAGACATTTAGAAAGTTCTCTCTTAAATTTGTATACCATTTTTACTAGTTTTTTGAGTAAAGGAACGCTTTTTGGAGTAAAACTGGTAACTTGTAGTAGGTAAAGGAACAAAGCTTATAGCTAGATTTTACTCGACAAATTTTTCCGAGTAAAAGTAGTAGCATCCAAAATACATTGAAAGTAATATAACAGAAACTTCAAATAGAAGAAATTTGTCTGTGCTTGCTATTTTTACCAGATTTCCGTTCCCGTACTTTTTTAAAACATGTTTACTCAGAGAAATTTTGAATTATTTCTCTTTTGCTAGTTTTGATATAAAAATAGTAAAGGAACAAATCTATAATATTTCCAAGTAAAGTATATTAATAAATAACTAAAAGCCACCGAATGACCCCCCAAAAACACAAAAATGAGGTCAAAATTTGTCGGTCGGATTCATTGGGGCTGCAAGACCCAAAAAAGGACCCGGTACCGGACAGGGTCAATATTATACTCAAATGAAAGGAAATCGCCCGTCAGTTGCCGCCAGTCGTAGCGAGCGGACGTGTTATTGCAGAGCGGATAGTTATTCAACCTGTTATGCAGTACCTATTCACCTACCTAATACGCAACCACAAGGTGTGTTTTTTAAAGTTGGGGTTGAATTGGTTGCATTGGTCTCAGGACAAAATTTCGGAAGCAGTCTGGAAGGCCAACATCGAAGTATCTATTACGGGCTAATACTGGCTATGGGGGTGTCTCGGCCAAAAAAACTATGATTAACCCAAGTGAAGAACATGATGCAGGGAAAATAAGCCCAGTGCCGGCGGCAAGCGTTAATTTACTCGCGAGTCACGTGTTATCGTTATCAAACAATCGTGGGAAAGTAACTTCGACGGGGTTGGGTGCGTCGGGTCCCGTAGTCGAACCAGATACAAGAGCACGTCTAGCTTTTGGCAAAAGAAACGATGAGGAAGACAAAGAAATCCCAAGGGGAACCTAAGCAACCGCAACTTTTAAAATCTAGTGGAAACTCAGATTCACCTCCGAGTCATCAAGTGATAACATTATTACTATTGTTGAAAATCTAAAAAGACTGTCAGGGGCACAAAGAAGGGAACTGAATAAGATGAACCAGCAGAAGATACAACAGGATGAATCTGACTCTTCTACATCTACTAAAAGAGTCAGATCTCCCGAAGAGCATAGCGATGGGAAATCATTTATAAAGAAAAATGCTCACCGACACATAGCACTTCTGAGAAACCTATTCCATCTACCAAAAAAGTAGTCTCTAGTCGGAATCCGTTGATGGTGGGAGGTGAAGTTGATCCTGTTGTGGAGAAGGTGAGCAAGTCCACCAAACCATCCATAAAGGAGTTGGCCTCATATAAGAAGACACATCATAAAGAAAAAAACAATCTGGCTATAAAAAGGGTAAGGAAGTACCATATTATTCTCAGATAGCCAAAAAACATGTCCAAGACGAACTAATAATTGATAGCAGTAGTGCGTCCGAAAGAATTCCCGAAGAGCAAAAGAGTAAATTCGAAGATTTATTCTACACAAAGGTATTGGACCACATTCTCGAATCTAATGATGGACCAACAATCCAAGTAATGAGTTGCAAGTTTGAGAGGTGCGTTTTGATGCTGAAACTGACATCACAATACTGTGCCGGTGTCCTCGTAAAACTAGTGGAGAGAATCCCCTCTCCTTGAAAGTGAACTGATAAGGAAAAGCAACATCCCTGTACTCATCAAAACATCTTTCTATGTCAGAGGATGTGCCAGTAAAGTTTGCCACAGGAAAAATTACCCCGATGGTTTTCCTGGTGGTAGACATAGAACCGTATTCCAACTATAGCCGTGTCAAGACAAATGGCATGACATTTTTTGGGAATTGGAAAATCTTTTCAAAGATTGGAAAAACCCCCAGAGGCGCACGGTTTTAATTACGGTCGAAATGAGACTGATTTTTGCTGTCTGCCGGTCAGAGCTCCCGCCAGTGATTCAGTGATTACAAAAGTACCTGTTTTAAGTTCTGGGTCTAATCTCTCCAAAGAGTAGCGCCGACGACAGGTCCAGCCAATACGTATCCCAAAATGGGTTTGAATGCTCTCACATATCCTTGGCCCGTGGCACGTATGGCAAATGTATGTGGCACGTACATTTATTGTGCTTAAAACTCGTTTGTACTTTTCTAATGCCTCCTTATATTGGGTCCTCAATTTTGATTTATCAATCGTGGTCTCATCTTTTTCGGGAACACGGTCTCTACAATCTACATAGGCCCCTTTCACCTGATCCCAAACAGAGTTCAATTCTACTCGTGTCACTTCTAATTAGTGAATATTATCACCGGTGCTAGTAGTAGAGTAACCACTCTCAGATTCTATAAGGTCATTTACGCAATTTACAAATTAATAGCGTAAAATGTTTTCCATAGTGTCTCCTTTTTAAATCTTTTCTTTGCCAAATTTTAAATTGGCTAAAATTTCTGTAAGAATTTACTTTGCCAAAATTTGCAAAATAATTTCAGAAAAACGCTAAATATTTTTTGAATGGGGCACAATAAGGCCAATCTTTTACAGCCCGATTTTGTTTTTTCACGAATAGAAATACATATGGGCAGTTTTTTTGTAAACTAGTGTCGTTTGTATGAAAAGTAAGAAATTTTGTAGAAATAATTTTTACAGACTTGGGTCTTTTGGAGGAAAAAAATTATATAAATATTTTTTGTAGGCTATTGTATTTTCCAAAAAAAAATTATCTATAATTTTTTCCAAAAATATTACAAATAAACAAGTGTTTTTTCCAAAAAAAATCGCTTAATAAATTCCTCGGTCAAATTTATTTTTCGTAGTAAAGTGTAATTTCCAGCAACTACCCGTTAATACATTTTCTGAGCAAATTTATTTTTCGTAGTAAAGTGTAATTGCCAAAAATTACCACTTAATAAATTATTCGAGCAAATTTATTTTTCGTAGTAAAGTGTAATTTCCAAAAATTTCCTCTTAACAAATTCTTCGAGCAAGATTATTTTTCGTAGTGAAGTGTAATTTCCAAATATTACCACTTAATAAATTTTTCGAGCAAATTTATTTTTCGTAGTAAAGTGTAATTTCCAAAAATTACCAACTTAAAAATTTTTCGAGCAAATTTATTTTTCGTAGTAAAGTGTAATTGCCAAAAATTACCACTTAATACATTTTTCGAGCAAATTTATTTTTCGTAGTAAAGTGTAATTTCCAAAAATTTCCTCTTAACAAATTCTTCGAGCAAGATTATTTTTCGTAGTGAAGTGTAATTTCCAAAAATTACCACTTAATAAATTTTTTCAGCAAATTTAAATTGTTTTATAAATTGTAATTTCCAAATTTCAATAAATGTAAATTTCTGTAAACGTAAATTAGTTAAATAAATGTAAATTATTGTAATAAATGTAATGTAATGAAATGTCTGTCCTAAACCATCAACTTATTTACCATATGTTCTTTCATTTCTATCTTTACAACTGAAATTATGTTTTTTCTATTTCTTCTTTTGTTCTTGAGTTTTTTCTTCCTTTCTCACAAAAAAACTCCAGTGGTACATTAACCTTTTAGTTCTCAAATCAAGACGAGAAAGTGAAAAAAAGAAAAAACAACGAGAAACTTTCTCAAATGCATTGGTGTACATAGACTGCTGTTGTTGTTGTTTCAATGGGTACGAGGGGTCGGGTTGCAAGTTTCGACACAGGTACTTTTTTAAAATGTATCAAAATTTCCGCTTCAAAGTGGTTGGAAATTATAATAGTGATGGTTTATATCACAAACCACATATATTAATGCGAAAATAATTTTAAAAATCGTAAACGGAACGGGTGTGACATTGTTACTGAGTATTTTCCTGATTTTGATTTATATAATTTATAACGACAACTCACAATGGGTGGTTTATGTTGATATTCATAAGTGTTACCTACTGACATGCAAGGAAATTAAAAATTTTTTGACTTTTTTCAAAAGGGGGTTTTCTATGGAATCACAGGCAATTTCTTTTTATTTATTAGTTGGGGCTGATTTTAGGGTCTCCAACGCGTAAGATAGTCACACGCTCGATTTTTCCCGCAGAAATTGCATATAAAGAAAAAAACAAAAAATAATTTTCCATAAGTCGCAAATGCGATGTTTAAAGTTCCCAGAAATCACGAAATGATTTGTAGGGTTCACAAGCTATTCAGCGGATGAGTCGAGCCCACAGAAATTGTTTTTCTTTTTTTCTTTAGCAGCTAATACTTATACTAAGTTCTGATTCACATAAGACAATTTTTTCCAAGCAAGTGTCAAAGTTTGAAGGAGAGAGAGAGAGGCAGAGAGCTCTTTCGGAATAAGTCAATTGGTGTCCATACGCGCGTTTAATGAGCCGAAAATTATCAAGGAATTTTCGCTATTACAAAAATTTTCTATGATAAAACCAATCTTAGTAATATTATCTTAGTAATCTGATCTTAATAGTAACTAGAAGCAATAAATCGACTCGACTAGCCGCTGGCGTTCAGGACAACTAACTATTTATATCAACCCTGCCGGCAACTCAACTAACTTTTAACGCACTTTAATCGGACTATTTCGCAATTAGTTGTGGTTGATGCTTGGATTACTTTTAATGAAGCCAACTGATTATTTTAACATTGCGACGTCCTAGGCAGTAGTCTAGTATTGACTTATTGACAAATGACTTTTCAACTAACATAAGGTTAGTTGCTTTGAAGTTAGCTAAAAGTTATCTAACTTATAGCTAGCTATAAATTAATTATATTTTAGTTGGCTTTGAGTTGACGTTATTTAACTCAATTATTTTTAATTAATTAAATTATGGTGTGCTTTCCTAAAATATGCTACAAATTTGTTTCCAGTTTATTTATCCTGTTATTTGTATAATTTACCAAAAATATTCGCTTTTGTTAAAGCCTTTTATATCCTTCTTCTATGGAGTAATTAACTGCATGTTATGGAACTCGATTATCACAAAATTATTTGTAACCAAATAACATTGATATCAATAATAATATTAATATTTTCAATACTTTCATTTGAACACATCACATCAGCAGAGCAGCAGTTGGCTTCTGATTCAACCAAATTATGTGCATTTTGTCTGTTTGAATATACTTCTTTTTCCCTTTTAAAAAGCCTTTTTAATGCCTTTTGCTTTTCATTGTGGGTGATTCCAACGGAACGAGTGTGACATTGTTACAATGTCATAAACCACCCATTGTCATTGTTACCATTTACATGGTACTTTTTTTTAAGTAACTTATCGGCTTATTCTCTTTTGAAAAAGTATTTACGTTCACACGCGTACTTTTTTTTCAATACTTAACTTATTTTCATTTGTTTTATTTCGGCTTTTCCTGTGTGAATTGTTGTTGTTTCCATGTGCGAACGAAAAACACAAAACGATGAGTACGATAAGTACGAGTACGGCATACTTTTTTTCCCCCCGTTTCCGACTGCCTCTCTCACCAATAAAACGCCGATAAGTCTGCATTTACATGATACTTTTTATACCCTCACTTTAGTGTGACGAGGGTATATATCATTTGCTACGGAAAAAAGTGTAACACATCGAAGGAGTGACCTAAGACCCCAAGTATGTTCGGCGGAAATCCGTTTTTGGTCATTTTAAGTCGAATGAGCAATGTCCGTCCGTCTGTATGTCTGTCTGCTGGCTGGTGCGCACGATAACTCTCGAAAGGAGTAACCGATTGACTTCAAATTTCGTATGTGGTAATATTTTTTTCTATCTCCGGCTAAGTTCGAAGATGGGCCATATTGGTCCACTCCTTCTGGTACCTCCCCCACAAAGGGTTAAAATGTTGTGAAATATTGATTCTTTAATAACTGCTATTATACGTATTCGAATCTTCTGAAATTCCACACATAGTATTAGTTTGTTAGTCGCTATCAACTCGAGGAAAATGGGCGAAATTGCCACTCCCCTTTTTGTACCTCCCACACAAATGAACCATTTTGCACTAAAAGTTAAAAGCTTATAACAGTAATACCAGTGTTTAGAAATACTTGAAATTTTGTACAGTGTAATGCTTTTATAGTGCCTACAGTCCAGTGAAAAATGGGCGTTATTGCCGCGCCCCTTTTGGTACCTCCCACACAAATGCACCATTTTGCACCAAAAGTTAACAGCTTATAACATTAATACCAGTATATAAAAATACTTGAAATTTAGTACAGCGTAATGTTTTTATAGTGCCTACAGTCCAGTGAAAAATGGGCGTTATCACCACGCCCCTTTTTGTACCTCCCACACAAAATGGCCAAATTATACCACCCTTTAATATCTCAACGTTAATGTACCAGTCCATATAAACGGTTACAATTTGGCACAGTGCAATGTATTTAAAGTATCTACTGTTCAGCGAAATATAGGTGTATTTCTTAAACCCAAAAAATTTACAGAATAATTTGTGTAATATTCAATATTACATTACTCACAAAGTGAGGGTATACCTTAGTCGGTTTACCCGACTGAAACTTTCTTACTTGTTTTTTAAGTATTAAGCATACTTATCGGCGTTTTGTGGGCGAGAGAGGCAGTCGGAAACGGGGGGAAAAAAAGTATGCCGTACTCGTACTTATCGTACTCATCGTTTTGTGTTTTTCGTTCGCACTTGGAAACAACAACAATTCACACAGGAAAAGCCGAAACAAAACAAATGAAAATAAGTTAAGTATTGAAAAAAAGTACGCGTGTGAACGTAAATACTTTTTCAAAAGAGAAAAGCCGATAAGTTACTTAAAAAAAAGTACCATGTAAATGGGGACTAAGTATGCTTAATACTTAAAAAAAAAGTATCATGTAAATGCAGACTAACTGCATTTACATATGTATTTATGTAAAAGGTAAAAAAACAAGGCAGCGCATATCAACATGGCGGAGTTCGGAAAACATGGTTTTGGCACCCTAGGTAACGAAAGTTAAGGTAAGTACACATGATTTGCAGATCGGACAATATTGCCAGAAAAATGGCGGAAAAATGCAACCCTGTGAATTTACAATCGTGTGAACACTCAATTTTTCTTTTGCAACGTTAGCAGAAAAGTCATTGCGAGATAATTTGCAGATTGTTATAGGTGCGAAGTTTATGCATGTGACAACGGCGCCATTGCCAGAAAAATATTTTGCAATGCTGCATATAAATATTTACAAAATTATTGTAAATATGTATATATATATGAAATTGTAATGTTTTCTTGCAATCGTCTGAACTGCCAATTCACCTTTGCCTAACAATCTGTCATTGTCCGTATATTTGCAGCACTTTAACAGGGTTGATAACGTTTGCCGATCTGGCAATCGTCTATACTCAGCTTTATACACATTTTTGGGGTACTCACTTTGATCCTGTTATGTCGTTCCTGTTGTCGACCTTTGTGTTGTCGTGGGTTGAAGGCTCCAATGACTTTGGCGGGGTCCCTTTTCGGTGTTGTGCTGGGCCTTGCTGTTGTTGTGTGGAGTGTTTTTGTTTCACTTTTATTCTCAGTTCAATGTCTCTTTTTCTGTTTTGTTTGAATTTTGTTGTTGTTGTAACTACATTTTTCGTTTGTCCCGTACCGCACCGAAATTTTGTTAAAATATTTAAAATTTACCGCCAAATTAAAACGTACGCTTAAATCACACAACCTTGAAGTTACAACAACACTTTCATTTTATGTTTTTTAGTTATTTAAAAAATACATAAAATAAAAAGTTGTATTCCCCCATTGATGCACTGGGACAAGCTAACGTGGTTGGTGGGGTTTGTTTGTTCGTTTCGATGTGGTTTGTTTGTATTAATAGATATGTAGTTTGATTTGTTTTACATTTTTGATTTATTTTATTTTGTGTTTATCGTTTAAAAAACGAAAAACTCAATGAAGATTCTCCGACTCTTAATTCAAAATGGCTTATTTTCTTTATAACCCTCGGTTCTATTCCTTCTGACACAAACTTTTCATCCGCGATCTAAAACCCCAAAGAAGGAAGTTCCCTATCTTGCCAAACTGTTCCCTCTTCGATTGCTCCTTCCAATAGTACCATTTATTTTCTGTGGTCCAAAATTCCCCCTCTGCCATCTCTATTGTACGATTTGTCGTACGACAGAATGACCTGTGGTCTGTGCGATATATGGGGCACTCTACACAAAATTCCAAATAATCTTAAGCGCCATGGCCACACATCAAACTGACTCATCAAACTCGAGTTTTTATGATTGTGTTGGTAAAAAAACTCACACGTATGGTTTGATGAGAGAGTAAAAAAATATCAAAACCATTTAGACATTTGCGTCGACGCGGTTTTATGTGCGTGTGTCAAAATATCTTAAATTATCATTTTTGATTTGTTTTCGAAGTGTTAAAAGTGTTTTATTTTTTGGTGACAACTGTTTTTTTTTTGGAAGAAAAACTGGAAATGGAAGAAAAAAATTTTATTCTCGAATTTATTGAAGTGTATCGAAGTTTGCCGGCTTTATGGCAAATAAAATCAAATGAAGTTTGATGACATGAGTTTGATGTGTGGCCGTGATAAGCAAAACAAAATTTTACTAACACATACAAGAGTTTGATCAAACAGTTTGATGTGTGGCCACGGCGCTTAAAGTCTGAAAATTTGCTTATTTCAGATTTACACTAGCGGAATGTTCAGCAGATTATCGGCGTTTTTTGGAAGAGAGGGGTAGTCGGCAAGAGAGAGAAAAACTCTCCCTGAACGTTTTGAGTTCTTCGTCCTCAGCGTTGTCAGAAAAAAATTGCTGTTATCCCCAAATAATCACAAGAAAATCCCCAACTTAACCCCACATAAAACTATTTTTATTGAAAACAAGTCAAGCATATAAAAAAACTGCAGAATCGAAATGAATAAAAAACACACATTTTAAAAATTACCCATTTTGATTTTAATAAAGTTTTAATTTTCAAATTTCGTTGTATTTTTTATGGTACAGATCTAAGGTTTTTTTCTAAAAATACCACTTGTTAACATTGTATTATAAATAATAAATAAAGTTTTATACAAGTTTTAATTTTAATAAAGTTTTAATTTTCAAATTTCGTTGTATTTTTATGGTACAGATCTCAGGTTTTTTTCTAAAAATACCACTTGTTAACATTGTATTATAAATAATATTTAATGTACTTGTACTTCTTTATATAGCATTTTATATTCGTCGGTCGGACTGGTATAACTTCTAAACATTTAAAGTAGTTATACATGCCATCTATATATATTGCAATGTAGTAATAAATTTTAGTCATTTAAAAGTTTATATACTTGAGCATCACCATGAGTACCCCAAGTCTCATATATATTGTAAATGGTTTTGTAATAATTTTTTATTAGAATTTCATTTGATGGCAATTTGTACCTAATAGTGGAAAGACTCGTACTATTTTTAAATACAAAGTTCAGATTTAGTAATTATAGAAAATACTCGTTAAAAATGGCTCAAAAACAATATATTTTCAAGAAAGTGTTTGGTTTACTAAGGACTTTTAATAGCCAAAAGATTGTAACTCGTATAAATTCTTAGCAACTTACAGAATTTATTAGGTTTTTTATTAAAAACTTAATGATTTAGAAAATCTTTTATAAACCCCAACAAAATTTACAAAATCCCCCTCCCCAAATTATATTTTTTATCCCAATTCGCATTGACTAAACCCCAGTATTGGGGTCAAACCCCCAGTTCTGGCAACCCTGTTCGTCCTACTTGTTTCTTCGTTTTGAGTTCTTCGTGCAAGTTCAAAAGATAATTTTATGATTAGCTGCTGAAAAACTTTGCCTAGAGTAAATCCGGACTTAGCTTAATTGGAATTACCAGATGTGTGTTTCTGGACAAAACTAGAAGGATATATCTATTTTAGTTTGTCCATAGTGGGCAATTAAAAAAGATCGGTATTCTGAATGTGGCTTGAATTGGAATTTTGCGAAATCAAGTTTCTAAACTTGTTTCTTTCTATCAGATATGCTTCGAATGGAAATAAAAAGGCAATATTAATTTACTGAGAATCCTAAGAAGTCCACAAACAAAAATTATAATCAAGTTTATGAACAAGAAATTTCGAGCTATTCTACACAATTTCCTTTCTGAACAATACCCAAACGGAGGCATCCGCAGCACTGGGTTATTTCTTTGGAGATATTTAAGAATTAAGGACTAAAACAAACTCTCACATAAAACATTATTCATCGCACAACACCCACAGCCCCTCACTCGTATTCAAATAGACTTGAATTGTACGCCAAAAAAACTGTTAAATGTAATTTAGACATAAAAAAAAATTGTAAACTGAGATACTCTCTCGGCTAAAGACCAACCTGCTTTTATACAGTGATAGAAAGCAAATATTTTACATGGCAAAATATATTGCAAGTATTTCATTGCGTGCCCACAGACTATATCATGATTTCTGGGGCATGACCCCCATCATCAGTAGTCTACATGGCCAGCTTTTCAAAAAAGCCTTTGATTGATGATTCGATAACCAAACTCTCAAAGCCTATCACGGGGCGACTCACAAGAGCAAGTGAAAATTGCACCCAAAGACTCACTTTTATATACTTGCAATATATTTTGCCATGTAAAATATGTACTTGCTTTCTATCACTGTATAGAAGCAGGTTGGTCTTTAGCCGAGAGAGTATCTCAGTTTAAATCATGACGATTACAGACCGAAATAATAACGGGCAACCGACATAAAAAAAATTGCTCGTTTTTTCAATAATAATGTTTCTTATTTGAACGGTGTTTTTTAGCATTAAATAGTAAAAATACATATCATGTCTTTGCATATTTTTTTTGAATAATAATAACAACAACTATTAAGACAAACAATATATATTATCGTGCGGAATTCAAAAAATATATGCAAAGACATGATATGTATTTTTACTATTTAATGCTAAAAAAAACACCGTTCAAATAAGAAACATTAATATTGAAAAAACGAGCAATTTTTTTTATGTGCCAAATCATATTTTTAAGTCTCTAGCGGCGTTTTCTATAACGATCTCGAAATTTTCTCTTCGATATTCGTAATCTATGCAAAATTTGAGGGTTCGCATGATATGTGGACCCAAGGTCCATTTTCCCAGACCCTTTTGTGCCTTCCCTAGAGTGTCTTGAATTTGTTTGCATATTTGTAATGTACTGGCTATTTTTCCTTTAATTTAAGTATAATATTGACCTTCGGGTCAGGGTCCTTTTTTTGGGTTTTGAGGGCCAATTTTGGGGTCTTCAAGACCCCACGGGTGGAACCGACAAATTAAAAAAAAAAAAAATTTCAGAGACATTCCCCTTAAACTGCACTGTACTGTATTGATATTCACGGAGAATATTTGGAAAAACAATAAAACCATTTCCAATGATAAATTATTGTTTTTTTATTGCTGGAGCCGAAATATAAATAGCAACCCTTAATGCATTTATATTTCTAATACATACATATGTATATTCTAAATCTTACCTTTATAATTCTCACGAATAAAAAATGCAATGAATGTTAAGTTTCCCTTATTATTTATTTGTCAAATTTTAGTTATCGCTTTCATATCCTATGCCACTACATGTCAAAATGACCTGATTTTCGTTGCGCTTTTCTTCCGTAAAACGTGCTCCACACATTTTCTCAGCCACATAAATTGCCGTACGTGTGTGATTCGTGAGAGGGGTTGTGAGTATTTTTGATTCACCTTTTGCCAGGGCCATGTAGATAATCAATTGATCTTGTACATATGAATCCACGCAGATTTGTTGCGATACTAGTTGCGCTAGTTCATGGCCAGCCTTGGACCCCAATTCCTGGGCATCGACCTTTCTCTCACCCAAGCTGGATGAGCCTATGATGCAATTTGTGGAGGTGGTGGCTTTCAATATCACACCAGATCCATTATCCCGTGCTACATCCGAAGATTCTTTATAAGCCTCTAATTGGTGGGAATAGTTTAAGATATTTAATTCCTTTTCGGCATATGACTTCATACTATCAGCCAAATTAGTTGGTAATCGTCCAGCTACAAAGCACCAACCTATTATTTCCTGGACAATACCGAAATCGGTTATGTTAATCGGATTAAGGTATTTCACCGGAGGTACGGAGACTCTGCATCGACCTCCTCCTCTAGGATAGTAACCTCTTGTCACGAGATCAAAGTCGAAGGATACACCAAATTGTTCTAAATTTGGCCTTAAGACTTCTGTCATAAAATCAACTTGTGGAGCCATTCCTACATTAGTGCCACCTACCATCTGCAACTCTGATTGTCCTCCACCGAAAGACAAGACCGGCAAGGCACACTGCAGTACCAATGATACACTAGCCGCCGTTTGAGTATCCACAAAATATTTTCCAGCAGTTATCTTGTTGGGATTAAATTCAACTTGCGTAGATTTCATGTGATTACCATTAACCTGTGCATTGGTAATTTGAACCAAGAGATTCAAGCCAAACAGATGCTGATTGGAGAGACCTGGATTTGGCCGGTTTGCTCTAATGTTGACTATTCGCACCGGGCGACGCAAAATGCAGCTGAAGCTTAGAGCATTTCGTAAGATTTGACCTCCACCCTCCAGATATTTACCATCAATTTCCAGGAAATCTTTGGACATTATAGCCAATGCTTCGAATAAAATACACCGGCACTACAGCTCTTCGACAATGCGTGAGTAAGTATAAATAAATAATAATGATGTTTATGAAACAGCTGTTTCCTTTCAATGTGTTAAGGGGACTTTGCATATATCGAATTGTATTATGCCAAAATGTACTTACTTCTCCCAATTTGTTGAAGTACCCAAAATACACGATTGCAAACGTTATCAACCCTGTTAAAGTGCTACAAATATACGGACATTGACAGATTGTTAGGCAAAGGTGAATTGACAGTTCAGCCGATTGCAAGAAAACATAACAATTTCATATATTTACAATATATTTTGTAAATATTTATATGCTGGTTTGCCAATAAAAATACATTATAGACAATGTTGCAAATAAAATGTTTTTCTGGCAATGGCGCCGTTGTCACATGCATAAACTTCGCACATATAACAATCTGCAAATTATATTGCAATGACTTTTCTGCTAACGTTGCAAAACAAAAATTGTATGTTCACACGGTTGTAAATTCACAGGGTTGCATTTATCCGCCATTTTTCTGGCAATGTTGTCCGATCTTCAAATCGTGTGTACTTACCTTAAGTATACACGATTGCCAGATCGGAAACGTTATCAACCCTGTTAAAGTGCTGCAAGTGTACGGACAATGACAGATTGTTAGGCAAAGGTGAATTGACAGTTCAGACCATTGCAAGAAAACCATAGAATTTCACATATTTGCAATATATTTTTTTAATATTTATATGCGGGATTGCCAATACAAATATTTTATAGACAATGTTGCCAATAAAATGTTTTTTGAAAATGGTCCAGATTTACACTAGGATATTTTTTCAGCAGATTATCCGCTAATTCTCTTTTAAACTTGCCTCTGCGCTTAGACACGTAATTTTGTTTCGGATATTGCTGTGTGAATTGTTGTTGTTTCAAAGTGCGAGTGAAAAACAAAAGGTTCAGCCCGATAAGCCCGAGTACGGGAGAGTTTTTCCCCTCTTGCCGACTGCCTCTCCAGGCTTGCCAGAAAAAAATGTTTGATATCCCCAAACCAGCCAAAGAAAATCCCCAACATAACCCCAAATGAAAGATTTTTATTTCAAACATAACATAAAATTTTTTTTTAAATCATAACATATAAAAAAGGCATTGAGTATTTATAGAGATCATTTAAAGGAATTGTACATAGTACTATAGTAATAAAGTTTAGTCATTTATAAGTTGATATACTTCAGCTTCACGATCAGTATCTTCAGTCTCGTTTATATTGTATTATATTGTATTGATTTGGTAATGCTCATTATTGAAAATACTCTTTCTACACACGCATTACTCGTTGGAATTGTAAGCATGCTAAGAACAGCTTCTCCAAGTTCTTTATGGTGAAAATTTTTTGGTGTTCCATTTTCAAAATACTGATTCCAGTTGGTAAAAGGAAGCTTAGCCCATTGAGTTTCATAAACATTCATTGGAATTTTTTTATCCGTAAAATTTTGCAGAACATCTTTGATTACACAAAATTTGGCTTGTGACACGGAATTCGTACATCTCATGACAGAAAAGTTTTTAAACTGCTTAAAAATTTTCATATTTTCAGGAAAGCGTTTTATCATTTCCTTTATTAAAGACTTTAAATAATCCAAGCATATTTCCTTAAGTTTTACGACAACATCACTTTCAAAATTGCTATCCTTTAATTCTTTTTCGAAATCCGATCCATAGTCAACAGCACTTAAAGGAAGGAAAGCACTTTCCTCGTCAAATAAATATCGAACATCATTTACATTTGTCATATTTTGAATAGTTTTCATTGTGGCGGGATTAAAAATTTTGGCACATAAAGAAAGAAATGACAAGTGCATTTTGTCGTACACACTCCCAGCATCAATAGTGTCACATTGGAAATCCAAATTCAAACGGTTTATGTCATTAATTATGGGATTTAAAAAGATAAGAAATAATCGATTTCTCTCATCACACATTTCGAGGTATATATTTTTTGCCTTTCTTTCTTTTTCTTCGGTTGCGATTATTGAAAAATGATATTTCAGCTCAATCCATTGCTCAAGAACACGCTTAACAGCAGCTCCATACGCCAGCCATCTTGTACATGACAATTGTACTAGTCTTCGATATTTAATGCTATCCACGCCTGTATTTATCAAATCAAAAGCTCGTTTGTATTTTACATTTCGCAGCGAACTTAGGCTGAAATAGTTATACAGTTCTTGTACGACATATTCTGCACCCTCTGGTATTTTCTCAGACGCTTTCGAACAGCACAAATGTAGTGAGTGACAAGTACATTTTATGAGCAGAAGATCTGGAATATCTTAAGGTGTGTTCAGACGATTGCCAGATCGGCAAACGTTATCAACCCTGTTAAATTGTTGCAAATGTACGGAAATTGACAGGTTGTTAGGCAAATGTTAATTGACTGTTCAGACGATTGCAAGAAAACCTTCAAATTTCATATATTTTGTTAATATTTATATGCAGGATTGCCAATTAAAATATTTTATAGACAGTGCTGCCAATAAAAAGTTTTTCTGGCAATGGCGCCGTTGTCACATGCATAAACTTCGCACATCAACAAATCTGCAAATTATCTCACAATGACTTTTCTGTCAACGTTGCGAGACAAAAATTGTTTGTTCACACGGTTGTACGTTCACAGGGTTGCATTTTTCCGCCATTTTTCGGACAATGTTGTCCGATCAGGCAATCGTCTAAACATACCTTTACTTCAAATAGGCAAATAATGATTTCTGCATTCCACACAAATTGTTTGCACCATCCGTTCCAATCGATACCAGGTTTGATAGTTTTAAACCAAAATTGTCTAAGTAGTTCGTAAATCCTTCATATAATTTGTCTGCAGTTGCTTCTTCAACTAGGAATATTCCTAGAAAATCAATAATAATCTTTCCTTTTGAGCTGGTAAAGTATCGAACACTTATGGTGAATTCTTTTCTGCAAAAAAGTGCAACACTTGCATTGCCCTTTTTCCGAAAACAGCACTATTATATCGCTTTTTTGAAATTTTGAAATTTTAGTTGTGCTAAATTCGAGTAACTTAATTACCAAATTTCAAAAAAGTATCACAAAAGTGCCGTTTTCGGAAAAAGGGCAATGAACATGTTGCACTTTTTTGCAGAAAAGAATTCGCCATTAAGCACATCCATTTCATTCGTGAAATGTCAGTCATCCGCAATTAGGGAATATTTGGATTCCCCAATATCGCTAACAAGTTCAAGAGCGAGTGATGGTGCAACAACATTTTTTAAAATTGCTGTGCATTTCGTTCTATGTAACTTTATGTTTGGATTCGCTACTAATGTTACACTTTTCAGTATCTCACTCAGATGGTCTACAGTCGAAATTGATGTGTCGGAATTTCTTAAGCTTTTATTTAAAAATGTAAGCTTTAAAAAATCTTTGCATATTTTCAAATAACCCCAAGAAACCCCAATAAAAAAGTATAAAAACCCCTAAAAAAACCCCTAACCCCAAATTATTTTTTTTGTCCCAATTTGCAATGGCAAAACCCCACAATTGGGGTCAAAACCCCAGTTCTGGCAACCCTGTGCCTCTCTCTCCTACAAAACGCCGATAATCTGCTGAACATTCTGTCAGTGTAAATCGGCACTTACTGTCAGTCACAGAAATCATGGCACAATAGGCGTGTTTTCGTTACACCATAGGTGCTTAATTTGTATGGGGAGCTAAGCACTTTTAAGCATTATTAGTTCCCGATGAAGTTTGGTGCTTGTGTTCCTATCTTAAGGCTGGGTTAGGCAAACGTAACCGTAACGCCCGCGTAGCGTAACAAATCAGCTGATTCAATCAGACATATGGAAATCAGTGTAAACGATTAGCCAACGAAACGTAAACGGACGGCTGAATCTGCTGAAATTTAAGGCCGGGTTAGGCATACGTAACCGTAATTTATCTTTACCGTTGCCGTAACGTTGCCCGTTTGAGCGATTAGCCAACGTTGAGATAACGAGTCATATGTTCTGACAACAACAACACATAAGTAAACAAAAAAACCGCGATTTCTTTTTGTTTAGGTTTATTAAAAATGAAGTTAAAAAGATTGTTTATAAATTTGTGTTTTTTAAATCTGTGCAGAATTTACAATTAAAGTAAATCAAGAAAATATCGTCGGATAAGAAGATTGGGCGGACGTCCTATAAACAATGACTGAGTTAACTACGCCAAAGCAACGGATTAGACCGGCAAAGAGATTAGCAATAACACCACTATGTCAAATATTGCTTTATCCTATGATTCCAAGTTGGGAAATATTAACATTCTATTCTTTAAAATTTTAGATATTTGTGTCACGGTTGTTCCATACAATCGATTGCATGGAGTCACAGGCTGGGGAAAACAACAATGCGAAATATTGTTTTAGAATACAGTGAAGTTTTGTGGCGCTTGCTTTCGCCGATTTATTTAAGTGAACAAACTACACAGCAGTACAAACACATTGCCAATGATTTTCAACGAATGTGGGATATGCCGAATTGTGTGGGAATCTGCGATGCTAACTATACATTCATATCAGTTAATGTTGGAAGTTATGACGATGGGGGTATGTCCATTAAACTTCTATTTAATTATAATCTATTTTAATACAAACAATTTCCATTGCTTAATTTAAATTAAATACAGCCATATTCCAGTACTCTCCGTTTGGCCAATCAGTACCTGTACCTCCTAGTAAACCATTATCGTCAGCATCCTCTGAAGCCTTTCCTCATTTTTTTATTGGCGGCGTTTCCCCTGAGGAATATCCTTGGTCTAAGTCAACAACTATAGACGAGCTCAGAGACAACATCCAACGCGAAATTGCCGTCGTTCCGGTCGAAATGTCGCTGTTGACGGGCTCGTGGTGGTCATTTGACCGAAATTGAATTTCATTCTTAAAATGTAACATTTGCACTACACCTGGAATAAATTTGAACTCTATATCTTAAATATTCTGTGTTTTATTAATACTTTTACTTATGTCTATTTCCATTGAAGTCCCTCTTCAGCCAAATCCAATCCAATCTCTATAAATAAGTCCACGTTTGTAGAGACGCTTATATTGCTGTCAACTTAACCCACAATGAAGAAGATTGGCGCAATGATTGTCTCGTACTGTCGTCAAAAGAATCCTGAAGCAGATTATAAATTTAATTTTTAATGGAGTCAGCCGCGATCTTCATAAAACTCACCTGTAACGCCCAGCTCCTTGCCAATTTGCTCCAAGCTTCTCGCTTTTTTTTCAGATATCCTATATGCTGGATTATAGTTATTGTATAAATACTAGTGCGACTGCACCAAAGAAATCAAATATTCGTCTTTCATGTTTATTTGCACTTTTAAACAACAAATAATTAATAAATTATTTTCTTTACTTTTCTCGGTGAACATACAATTGTAATTGTAAACAACATGTAGTATCAGCTGTTGTCAAATTGTACGTAAACGGAACGTCCAATTCTGATTTCAACAGATTCAGCCGTCCGTTTACGTTTCGTTTTCGTTGGCTAATCGTTTACACTGATTTCCATATGACAGATTGAATCAGCTGATTCGTTACGCTACGGGGGCGTTACGGTTAAGTTTGCCTAACTGGGCCTTTAATTTGGACGGTACGTTTACGTGCATTTGCAAACAAAATCAGTAAAATACTGAAAAAAGAAAAAAAGTATGCGAAAATTTTGAAAAGTAATGATGAATAAGTAATAATTGTTAAATTACTAATTTATAAAAAAAATTAAATGAATTTGTTGCTATTTTTGTTGTGAATGTCTCAGACATATGGCATGTTTTTGAAGTTTTGGGTAATTTCTCCAGTGGGCAACGTTACGGCGGCCCTAAAGTTAAATTACCTAAAGTTTGCCTAACCCGGCCTTTAATCGAGTATGGTGTTGCCAGATTGGGCATCCTATATTTCGCAGTATGACATCTCATTTTTGGAGATATTGTTTTCAATTAATGTGAATTAACGGGAAGAAGAACAAAAATGGAAAATTATTTTAATATTTGAAAAATGAGTGTAAACAATTGAACATAGAATAGTAAATTTATGTTTTATAAATACATTTCACGAATTTGTTGTCAGTTTTGCACTGATTTTTCTTCGCAATTCATGACACCATTGCTACCAGATAGAGGAAATCCGCCACTTACTGCTTATGCGCCAGTTAGTGGAAGTCAGTTGTTTTCGTTGCAAAGCGCTAAACTAAAATCGCTAGCTTGTAACGAAAACATGCCTAATGAATGTAAGTCCGTATTCACACTTGCAATTTTTCCCCGCTGAATTGCAGTGCTTGTGGGAGAGGGACGCAGTCGGTAAGGGGGGAGAAAAAAGTCTTCCGTACTTGCAATTTTTTTGCAATGCGTTTTGTGTTTTCTTTCGCTGTGAAGTGTTAATTTTTATTTTGACATTTCCGCATTCCTTTTTATTTAATATTCGTAGTTTTGTGCTCGGTTCAACATATGTAAATTTGTGCGACATACATTTTAATGAAATTTAATGAATTTAATAAATTTTAATGAACGACGAAAATAAAATTGTCGAAACATAATACGTTGTCTGAACGCAAATGCAACTTCAAAAGAGAATTGCATACAAAAATTTCAGAAAAAAATTGCAAGTGTGAATCTGAACTAAGGATATCTCTTAACTACCAATGAATGCGTCCGGCGTCTGTCAAACTCAAATTTCATCATATTGTTTTCTGAGCGTACAACATCACTTTGATAGTCGTCAGACGCTTCCACTGGTATTGAGATACCCTAAAGCAAGTCAAACTATAAATTTCAGATTACTCGAACCGCAACGTATAGTCAATAACAACACCGAATGAACCAGCCCTGGTATATTCTACCAACAACTCCTACTGAAGAGGAAACACAAATCGCCGAGATTAAATAAATGAAGAGAAAATTGCATTTTATTTTTAAAAAATATGGAGAAATTAAATGCCACTTTAAATTCTGTGAAGTCATTGCGTTCTAGTGTAAGACAATGCTTCGAGCATTTGGCCGATGGTACCGCTGCGGAACAGTCCGAAGACAGTCGCACTAAATTTCTGGTTGAATTCCAGGAGAATTACAGTCATATCAATCAGCAATTAAGGTAATCAACAACTTTTACATGTCCTTTATGTAGATTGAAGTAAAAATATTGTTTTCCTTTCGCAGAGAAGTCGAAACTTTAATAAATGGCTTACAGCCTCCGTTGGGCCCATACTATTTGGGCAATACCACTTACTTGGCTCAGGAAATCACACAGGATCGTCAGGCCATGTATTCTCAGCTAGTTAGCAGTTATAAGTGGATTGACAAAGTTCATGAACACAGCCTGTTGGCATTCAACAATTTGAATTTGAATAATTTACGGCGTTCATACACCTATTGTTCGCAGAAAAGAGGAAGAGTGCAGTATACTTCGTGTAATAATCCAGACCCGGAGTAAGTTTATAGATAAGTCTTTGCAAGGATAATCCTTCAGATAGAGCGCGTCGTGTTCTGTCAGGGTGTTACCCAAAAATCTGCAATTCCAATTATTATTATTTATTACTATTTAGGGATATAATAATTTATACACATTTACATATTTTGTAGTCGTAAGAGGTTTCTAAAATTGTTCTGACTAAAAGCGAAATTTCTCAGATCAGTGGGAAGACAATTCCAAGTTCTCTCAGTTGTAACAACAAAAGATCCTTCAAAAACAGAAGAATAAATGGAGGTATAACGAATTGAGGATTTCTTGTAGAACGCGAAAATAGAAATTTTGAGTAAAGTTCACCTGAAAAACCATTCTTAAAAATTTTATAAAAATTTCTAAACTTCGCACAACAATATGCTGCGAAAAACTGCACTCAAGGAAATCACGCAACTTTTCTGAAATGTGGTCTTATAGTCTTAGCCCAAACGCAAATCGAACAATCCTATTTACAAAGAGTTCAATCTTACGCTTCTTGTATGACAACGTACACGATATCAATACAGTAGTTTAAATGTGACATTATTAAAGCGTATGCAACCATACGTTTTACATAAAGGGTACATGTAAACCACAATTCTAGAAAAGATGAAGTGGTAATTATCATGTTACAAAGATGCAATATGCATTGTAATACACAAGGAAATATAATTTTTATAACAACTGAATTTCATTTAATTTTAGTCAAAACTATGTAAATATCTTCAATATCCACACAACTAAAAGAAAACCCACGTACGACCACGTACCACTCTGTCATCAATGAAGCTCCTATTCAAAATGTTCCATACCCTTCTATTATCAAGCCTATTGAACATATTCATATGATACTGCCTTTTAAACTTTCTTATCTGAAATTTTAATCTGTTTCTACATTGACAGTAGGATCTTCGATTTCGAACAGAAGGATTATCACGAAAAGTTCTGTATGCAAGGTCACGAAGACGTCTTGCATCAATAACCTCTCTCCTAATCATCCATCGGTCTCTATTATGATTTACCTTAAACTTCACCGTAGGATCAAAATAAAACAAAAAAGATGAAAAAAAAGAAATAAATCAATAAATATAATTCTATTAAAATAGTCGAAATGATCAGGAAAATAGTAGGACACTCGGAATTCAATTATCTTCTGGCCGTTACAACGGCTCAAATTATCCATCTGAATAAAAAATTAAATGTCGGTTTCGCATTTTATTCGGCAGACAATCACTGTGATATGCATTGTGATATTCATCTGACCATTGATCAATTGGTTTCCAGACTATGATACAAAACATACGCCCATGTGATGGCAATCGCATTTCGTCTAAAATTGGCGATTGTGATTTCAAGTCGCAAAATGCATGCTCTGAATTCTTTTTTACCACAACAATTTGGATTATTAAAATGAAATTATTAATTACAGTGATAAATAACTACATCCATGTGTGCATTTTATTAAAATTTAATTTCGAAGACCATTAAAATTGAAGGAGAAATTTTTGCGTTTTGCGATTCGAACTTACGCGATTGTCATCACATGGGCGATAGTGTTTGAAATATCCAGTTCAATTTATGAAAAATGAAATTTTAAATAATAAATTCAAAATCAATGTGAAGAGTTTACATATACCTCTTTGAATCCCTCTTTCCGCTTTGCGGCCTCAACCTAGATTTTGCTAACAGTAAGAAACAAATTTACTATACATTTTGGAAACATTGCTATAAACTTTCCAATGATGGTAATATTCCCCCTTATCGCGAATAAAAGCTAATGGGACATGATCCACTGACTTAAGTGTATGTCCATGAAACGTCTCCTCTCGTCAACCTAAACTAATACCCTCCACCATAGGATCGGTGCTATATTCACTTGATCACTCTGTTTTTAACATCTCTAAACATCATTTAGATCGTTTAATCTTCGTAAAATTCTAAGACGATTTATAGCCATGTCCGTCTGTTGTAATCACGCTAAAATCTACAATAATTGATCTAAATGGCTGAAATGTGGTATAGATACTTCTTATAGTTGCAGGTAACTTGTTATTGAAAATCAGCAACATCGGAACATTTTTTGATATAGCATAAAAAAAATACAGCATCTCTTCGATTTGACTTCTTAACGTCATAGAGACCACAAATGTCAACAAATCGGGCTGAAAATTGATAACTGTGGTGTATTTATACCTGGAATCATTCACACGAACAACGGTAGCGATTGGTCCATTTTTAGATATAGCGCAAGGGTCCCTCTAGATTTGGCTTCGTAAAGCCACAAATACTTAAAATTTAAACGAATTGGGCTGAAATTTGGTATAATAAGTTCATCTGAACTCGAAACAATCAATGGGGGTGGGTTATAAGATTCGGCGTGGCCAAACTTAATCCGTCTTTAATTGTTTTCTAATTGTTTTAACGACAGTTACAAAACTTCTCTTTCTACTTGAAAGTAATATTTTTAACATTTTTACCCCTCATAATTTCCTTAAATTTAAAGGTTATCCCCGTTTTATCTAGCTTATAATTAAAAAAAATATGGTCCAAATACTAATGGCGCCAACCAAGAAAATCGGAGATATTGAAAAAAGCTTTGAATTGCCACTTATAGTGATTTTTACAAGGTATCTTTTTGTCGAATACATTACCCAAAATGTCCATCGATTTCTACTACTTTTGATATATAGTTATTTTTGTAGGGAGATTATCAGGGGTAAGGGTATCAGCGGGGTATCTCCTATACCTGAAGTATCTCCTTTATTTTGTTCTTTGACGTGGAACATCCATTCCGAAGTCTTCAACCCCAAAAAACCGCGGTTTGCAGCAATTTTTTTAAAAAATTAAAGAAATATAAATAATTTTAAGCCCACTTCCATCCAAAGCTTATATAAACTGTTTATTTTGAAAGTGGCGTAAACGCCAATCTGTTTTTGAACCAAGAGTAGTATCGTTAGAAGGCTATGTGAATAATAGATATATACTATTTACATGCAGTTCATCTCAAGACTTCAATGTTTCTATATTAAGTGAAAATTTTCGAAACCTAGTTTTATCAACACCATTTTTCCAATGTTAAATCGAGTAAAATAGAATGGCGTTTACTCCAGTTTCAAAATAAACAGTTCGTAAGAGAATTTGTAATAGTTTAAAATATAACAAGTAAAAGCGTTAAGTTCGGCCGTGCCGATTCTTACAATGGATTGCTTTCAATACTTCTACTGCAAAAATGTTTGGATATGGAGCAAATCTTGGAACCCCCTTTTATTTAAGCAAATTATTAAAAAACGAACGCTGCAATTTTTAGCCAAATGTTAGGCCTCAAATTCTTTAGCCAACTCTTCATCTGAAAATTGTGGCATTTATTGTTTATTTATTTATATGAATTACAATACAAAGTAAATTTATATTCTAATTTTATGGTCCAGGAGAAAGCCGGGATACAAAGACCATGTGGCTAGGTTTTTGCAGCGACAGACCAGAGCCTGTAGTGGGAATCGACTTGTATAAGTCTTGCCAAAATATAATACAAACTGCAAAGTTTCAGCTAAATCGATTAGAAAATGTGGGAGCGACATCTATAGGGTCTATAACAAACTATGAACTGATTTAAAAAATTTGTACTGTGGTTAATTCTTATCAAAATACAATGCAAACTGCAAAGATGGCTTAAATAAGCATTTTATGGCATTTATGGCTTAAATAAGCTAACTTTGCAGCGACCGCTATAGGTTGACTATAACAAAATATGAACCGATTTGTAAAATATTTACTGTGATAAATTCTTATCAAAATAGAATACAAAGTGCAAAGTTTCTGCTAAATTGCTTTAAAAATGTGGTATCTATGGCTCAAAAACCTGCAAACGACCTGCAAAAAAGAAGTATTTCTACCAAATTTGATCAACCTAGCTCTATTATATTAACGTGATTTCAACAGACAGACGGACATGGCTAAATCGTCTTAGAATTTCACGACGATCAATTATATATATACTTTATGGGGTCGCAGATCAATATTGCAAGGTGAATGACAAAGTTTTTATACCCCCATCCTATGGTGGAGGGTATAAAAAAATCACGAAAATCGGAAAGTACAAACAATTTGAAAACTTAAAAATCGCACACAAAAAATTTTTTATATTTTTTCTGAAAAGTACAGAACCTATCAAAAATACTAATTTTTTAAATCGGACCATAACTTAAGAAGTTATGACTAAAACTCGATACACAGAGTGATATCTTAACTATTTTTAAATATCAATATTTTCTGAACGAGTTATCGGAAAAATCTAAAAAATGCCACAAAGCGTTTCTTCAACTGCACTATAAAATGGGAAAAATCAAAACATCTTTTTTTTTGAAACCGTTGATTTATTGGGGAATTTCCCATATATGTTTTATTCGAGTTCAATTCCACTTTGCCCCTTTTGAGAAAATGTTGAAATTGTCACAAGAAAAATAACTAAATCTCAACAATTGGAATGAAGTAAATGATAATTGTTTTCTTTGTGCTTGCTCGGTATTAACAACCATAGAACTTTTCCGAAATAACTTCACAATGATCTCAATCGGATAGTCAAGTCTCCATCCATAACCGGCAGTAATTAAAGTGAAACAAGAATTTGTACGGGAAAAATACAACTGCTGCTGATGATGATGTCGAATGAGAACTAAAGAAAAAGACGAATATTCATACAATGATAGTTTACTACAATTTATACTCCTACTTCATTAAAAATAACAACTATTTCTAAATAAACAAAATGCATAATAAAATATGCTCCTTTTATGTATTTATCCGATTACTACCCTCATAAATAATAACATGTTTTTTTTTCAATTATTTTTTTAGATTTATTGATAATCTGTTCAATAGCGACATCACACATACCAACACCACCTACAAAGTTTGCCGTCCATTTAGTTCCAATGCTGTGGTGATTGTAAGTCAAATCACTTTTATTAATTGATTTGATAAACTAAAGATTTAATTATAAATATTACGAAAAACTCATTCCTTCAGGCCACCATAAGTCATGTTTTAAAGGCAGCCATAATTTGCAAAGGCGTCCTAATCGAATGGGTAACCGTGAAAGGTTACGATGAACCAATGGAAATTGAAGACCTGTGGACGGAATCACGTTACGAAGTCTTTCGCAAAGTTCAAGAACATACACATTCAGCCATGTTACACTTCTTCTCTCCCACACTTCCCGAACTGGCCGTTAAAAGTTATATGGTAAATAACACAAATGACCCTGAATGACACATACATAATAATACCACAAATGCTTTAATTTCGTTTGTTTTTTATTTCTTGCAGACTTGGTTAAACAGCTACAGTAAATTATTTTTGGAACCTTGCAAGAGATGCGGGAAATATGTTTCAAATGGTTTACCTCCAACCTGGCGTGATTTAAGAACATTAGAGCCCTTCCATGAGGAATGCAAAAATTGCTAGAACCCAAGAAGTGGAGGGGAATTTAAACTTTCTAGTTATGAGATTCTAAACTAAATAAAAATGCGCATGTGTTTTTTTAAATAATATTTCTTCTGTTTGTATATATTTTTTAAACATAAAAAGAAAACAATCAATCAATTCATAATTTCTATGATTTCTTTTTGCAAACAAAATTTTTTTCATTTTCTATTAACTTCAAAACATTTTTTGCGCTTTATTCGGCACGAAATGAATTGTTTTGTTTGCAACAGGGGTAGTGGGAAGAGGGGAGGGTTTTGGTGATTGGGTAGGATAGGATTGGGAAAGAAAGAGGGAGTATAGTTGTAATAATAATAATGTTTTTTCTGCTTTCTCACCAAAAATAAGTTCAAACTTTACTCTAGTCCTCTGAAAACCACCGTCACTGCTCATTTGCCAAAAAAAAGCAGTGCAGTTTCTTTAGAGAACTCATATATGAGGATGACTTAAACTGTTGTTGTTTGCTTTACAACTTATTATTAGACATTGAGGAGGGGGAGGAGGCCACCGAACGCCCCTGTTGCATACACAAACGTGCAAAATTCTCACGCAATGTTTCACGTAATTGCAAACGTTGCTGTTGAACCTTTTCACGTTGGCACTGATACTCTAAGACCACTTCTTGGGGAATGTAACAGTTCTCTTCAGCTTCATCGTCGCCATCGAAATCGTCCTGGAAGAAGAAGAAAATAAATAACGATGTGATAAAAACGTGTGTATTATTGGATTTGTTGTACACTGCGTATTGACATGTGAAATGGGATATAAGATGATAAGATTACAGGTGTGTTAAATGCCCATATTTACAACAATGCCCATTTATTTGGTTTGAGTATCGGACTTTACCTAAAACATTTAAACTAAAACATTTAAATTTATTGTCTATATGTATATATAGACAATAAATTTCCAGTCTATATGTATGATATAGACCGATAGTCTTCGCCAAAACACTTGTAATTATTTTCGGCGAAATCGTCATGGAACAACATGCAATAATGTTTTAATGGTAAATACTCCGCTTTTAAAAACCACGTTTGCGAATATAAGAGTAAGCAAATAGAATCAATGGGAGCAAGCATGTCTGTCCATCTGAAGTTATCTGCGAAGTAATAGTCTTACTCTGATCTCTATTAAATTTGGCACAAATCACTCTTTCACATCAAGGACGAAGCCTATTTAATTTTGTAAATTTGTGCAGATTTGCATTATATTTCCATCATATATTTATAAAATTTAGCAGAGCCTGCGAAGATATGCTACACCCTGTACAGTGGGTCACCTGCGTTTGCCGGGTAATTCACCGACAGCGCTCGAGAAACAGTAGAACCAACAAGAGAGCGAGTGGACTGCAAGCGTCTCTAGGTTGACGACTGAGATATTTAGAATTAGCATTGTTGGAGAAAATTTATGAAGGCTGTATCAGACCCTCATATATCCCCAATCGATGGATACCACACACTCGGCCAAAGATTTTAAGGCCAATAAGCCTATCCTCCCACCTCTTTAAAGTTCTGGAAATGCTTTTAGAATCTTTCATTAGAGAAAACCTGGATACAAAACGCCTTTTGGGAAACCAACATGCTTACAACAAGGGCAAGTGCCTATACAATATATTAACCTTTGGATGTCTGGGTTGATTAAGAATGATGAAATAAAATGTCGAATCCGAAATGTCGCGTGCGAATGTGATTAAAGTTAAATAAAAAATGAACTACTTAATATTTTTGAATAAAATAAAATACATTATTAAGATATATCAATGCATAACATTTTAAAATTAGTCGCATTAAAATATTCCTTCAGGTTTCGTTGAAATCAGTGTTTGATTTGTTTGCTATGAAAGCGATTTCTGTTTTTGTCGCATCCGAATGACTCTGTTTTTTGTAATTACTATCTTGAAAATGAACAATTGCCCAAATTCAACCTTAGCACCAATTATAGTGCTAATCAAGAGCTAAAAGATTCGCCTTTTGACAAAATGAAATAATGTTTTGGCGTATGTTTTTTTTCACTTTGAATGCGTACGAATGTAGCATTCGACATTGGAGAATTGCCCATATGTATATATAGATTAAATATAAAATATTGCCACGCCCACTTCTCTGTTCTGCATACTTTTGGTGAAACTAATATTCACTCCAATAACTTACAACCAAATTTTGTTCTTCTACGATCAATAGTTTTGAGATAATAAATTTTTAACTACGCCTACTTTTGCCACACCCACTAATCCGATCCAATCAATTTCTGTTGAAGTTTTTTATAATATCTCTACTAACGTATGTTCCAAATTTCGAAATTACCACGCCCACTTATTTTAACTCCAATAAGTCAATTTTTTTTGTTTAATGTTTGGATAATAACTCCACTAACGTGTGTTCCAAATTTCGTTCTTCTACGTCCTACATATTATGAGATATTAGAATATTATATAATGCCAAGTCCACTTCTGCTGAAATTACTAATATTGACTCCAATAACTTACAATCCAAAATTCGTTTTTCTACTAATGCTATTCCCACATTTGCCACACCCATTAATCCGATCCTGCAAAATTTACAGATGTTTTAGATAACTTGTGTTCCAAAAATCGTTTTTCTGGGGTGAACACTTTCTAATATATGCGAATTTTAAACAATGACAAACCCACTATTTCCAAAAAACAAAAATTCCATAACCATCTCTGACCGAACAAAAGAAAACATTTTAAAATCGGTCCAGAGGTTTCAGTGTCTATAAAGCACATACAAACAAACATTTTTCTATTTTATATATATATACATATATGCCTGTGCTTAGCGATGTCCCGGGGAACTACAAAGCCGATGACATTGTCGCAGGGTCAAAATTTTTTCGGAATCGACATTACTATTAGGTAATCAGGCAGTCCAATGAAAGATGGACACTTGTAGGATAGGTAGACAAATCTGATTTTTATTATCGTTAAAAGAGTATAAGCTTCTGTCGAATTCAAGTAATTGTTTAGATACAGTCTTATATATAGACTTCAGATTTCCGATCCCGTCCATTTTTGGACTAATCACGTAGACTTCCACCAAATACATATGTATATACACAATTACATTAATCTCTCTAACACATTGATCAAGATATATCAAACACAAAATTACAGCACTCTCGCTAACAAATTGTGCAAGATATATCAATTTGAAATATTGGCTTATATGGCCGGAGCCACATCCACTGCTCCTATCCCGCCCATTTTTTGGGTCAATCACGTAGACAGCCACATATTCACAAAATTGCCGGGAGAGTATCCTAGTTAGCATTCTCGCTAATAAATTGTGCAGGATATCCCAATTTCAAAACTTGTTCTTTGTGGACGGGGCCACACCCATTGGTCCGATCCCGCTCATTTGTATGGGACCCTCAATACGGGACATACATCGATAAGATCGAATCTGTTCAGAAGCAATTTTTATTATTTGCTTTGCAACACCTTGACTGGAATAGTGATTTTGTTTTTCCACCATACACTAGTAGGTTGAGTTTGATAAGACTTCCTACTCTTAGGAGCAGACGTATTATGCTGAACTCTACAATGATTCTAAAGGTTATAAAAGGTGATGTATCTTCCAATTACATTCTTTCTAAGATAAGATTTAATATTCCATTCAAATCATCCAGATATTACCAATTATTACATATTGATTTTCAACGTACTTATAATGCATCTGCAGATCCCATCCGTAGAATGTGTGTGGATTTTAACACTTTATACGATATTATTAACTTTTATATAGGAATTGACACAGTGAAATCTCGAATTATGTCGTATTTAAATGTGTAGTAGTACAATGTATTTTTTTCTGCATGTCTTTATTTAGTAAAAATCTATTATTTTTAGAATTAATATTAAATTTGTATATGCATGCGCCGGCTGTTGATATTTTCTGTAGCTGGTATTCCACCCTCTACTATTATCCCGCCATGGTTCGGATCATGGTGTGTACGCAATCCCTACGTTATGGGGATATGGCCCCCTCGGTCGGAAGGGGCGGGTAAGAGTGGCAGCGTTGGGACCGTTCGAAAAAAAATTTTACCAATCACGTAGAATGCCACCAGATACATATACATAACATTACAGAACTCTCGCTAATAATTTGTGCAAAATACATTAATTTCAAAATTTCGCATATATGGGTGGGGCCGCGCCCGTTTGTCCGACCTCGCCCATTTTTGGACCCATAACTTAGACTGTCACCAGATACATACAAACAAAATTGCAGCACTCTCGCTAATAAATTGTGCAAGATATCTCAATTTCTACATCAACATTTGGTATATATGGGGGTGGGGGCCACGCCCATTGATCAGATTTCAAAATTTGGCTTATATGGGCGGGGCCACGCCCACATGATATATCGAAAATTCAAGTACCCTATTTCATTTCATTTATTTCATTTCATTTATTTCATCATAACTTGTAATTTAAAGCCTCAAACCCCCTACACGTGGACATTCTGTGAAAATTTCAAGGAGATCGGTTCACCCGTTTAGGCGTCTATACGGAACAAACAAACAAACACACATTGTATATTATATATATAGATGTGGATAGATTTTAATCAATGCCAACGTTCACATGTTCTTATTAACAACAATTAAAATGGCTTTTCGATCGGAAAGTTCTCGATATCCAATGCCGTGATTTGGCCCCAGATTGGTTTCGATGAGGAGCATCTGAACCTGTGATAACATGTGGACCTAAATTAGTCTATGAGAACTGGTAGAAAACGGCTGCGAACCTAACCTAAGCCTAATGAATTCCGTCATTTTTCATGAAAATAGGTTCAGATTTATACAGGGTGGGTGGCGCATGATGAATTTCACACAACGTTACACATAAGTTACAACCCGATTTCTGTAATTTTTTTGAAAATCGGTGCAGATTTAATTATTGCCCCGTTATATACTTATATCCCGATTTTGGGTTTAAGCGCTGTGGAATCCTCACTTCCCATCTGATCTACATAAAATTTAGCAGATAACGGTTCCTTTAACCAAAAATGAACACTGTCAAATTTAATAAAATTGGTTCAGATTTAGGTGTGTAAATATATTGGCAAATCCGAAAAACTGTATACCAAAAATTTAAAAAAATGCCAGGTGTGTAATGAAATCATTATTTTTCGGTACATTCTAATGATCGCACCAATGAAATGACGCGTTCAGCGGTTTCTATAAAATATAAATTATAACATTATATAAAAATTTGCGCAGAATATTGTCGTTTTAAAGTGTTGAAATTGTTATGTAACGTCCGCACCGTAACATCTGCAACAGACGAAATTTTAGTTTTTGGGTGAACCACGAAGTGTTTTGTTCTTATAAGAGCTATTTTTATTATCCTTATATATTCCTCTTTCTTTAATGTATTTAGATTTTTCTGATTACTATATTTAGGTAAATATGTAAATTTCATTTCCAAGAACTTTAAAATAGTTGTTTTCGCTGAAGGTTATATGAAAATATTGAATTCAGAACGCCAACGGGATGAGCATTAGTAAAATAAAATGCGTACGAATGTAACGTCCGCAACCCAGGATTTGCCCATATCCCGATGTTCCCAGATTTAAATGTATCACCCCCATATACATCTAGCGTAATAGAAACATTTTTCTACAATTTTATATTCGATCTTTTGAATTGTTTTACGCATTTTTAGGCACAAAGAGCAACAGTCAGCTTTCTAATAATTTCCAGTCATTATCTTCTACCATCTGAGTTTCCCTAGTCTATTATAACCACTATTATTAATTCAGTATACATGTTGGCCGGTTTTTGGTGCGTATTCACTTTGCTACATCGTGTGTCCTCCAAATGAGAACTTTGCACATTTCCTAGGGTATTGTATTGGCATAAGCGTTCGAAATGGGTAATATGTGCAAGGGATCATTGGCATATCTACACTTTCCCTAATCGAAAATACCAGCTTTTCTTATCTTCCCCCAGCTGTATGAACTGATCATTGCAATGGCTCGATGAATGCAATTCTTCTGCAGTATGTACCGATCTAGCTATGCATCAATCAGTGCAATTAGGTTGGATGTCATTTGGTGTTGTCTCGACTACGTGATTCGAGTACTCATTTATGAGATGTATGCCTACACCCTCTTCCTCAGTAGCTGTTTAGCTGTTCATTAATCTACGTTTTTTTCTTCAATATTCATTCAACTATTTTTCTTATCTAAGCTGCAATTTTTGTTTTAATTTCCGTGGGCCTTACATCATATACATAGGTTATCTTCTAAAATTAAATAGTCCCTGACATAATATGTTTGCACATCTGGTTATCTTCGAGTTTTCCAGGGTTTGAATTGCAGAGGGTAAAATAGCAAGAGCAAACTTTTTTCTGGTTTGCATGACTGTGTCACAGTCACTCCATGCATACACAGACAGGCAGCAAAAGCAAACCAAAATTTACAGTCGATCACAAGAACAACAACAACAGTCGATCAGTTTCTTGTCTGTGGCAGTCACTCTTTAGTATCAGAGAGTCTTTGGGCGAGAAAATGTTCGAAAGGATATGCATTTCATTGTTTCTTTTTTTACTCTAGATATTCCAATTTATATTCTGTACAAATTTGATATCAAGTCGTCAAACCAATCAAAGGTTTACAATTTACATTATAAAAGAAATCTGTATAAATGAAAAATTCCAAAGTCTCTTCTGAAAAACTACTATCTTTGACATAGCATACTTTGGAAATGTCGTATCGAAATACAAAGATTCCTTTCTACTAGCCTTCGTAAGGCTTGAAAAATACAATTTTTCCACTGATCTGTTTGCAAGCTCTGCATTTGTATTCTAATATTCCTAATATAAATGGGCTACGTCGATTGAACTTTTGATAAAGTCGCCTTATAAAGGTCCCATCCAATTTGATTTATGTATGTTTTACAAATAAATTTTTTAAACGATTTGGCAAATCTCTATAAATATGGTGTGGGTTATCACTGGCACTTTTGGACCTGTCCGATTTTAGTCACCCCCTCCAACATTTTTTTTAAATATATTTATATACATATATATAGCAAATCTTTATAAAGCTTACCAACATTTGTTGCAGACTCAACGTATTGAAATGATCCTCTTGGAAGAATTTACATGAATCCGAACCAAAGCTAAACTCAAAAGATTGTTTATCATGGTATTGGTGGTGGTGGATATCGTCATCATGATAATGATCATGATTGTGTTCGTGTTCGTGATGGTGGCTATGGTGGTGGTTTTGCTCATCATCCAAATCGTCCAAATGACATTTATGAGTGCCACCAACGACGTTGCTGCTGTTTTGGCTATGCCCATGATTACAGAAACCATCCGAACATGATACCTCTGAGCCCTCCGATGTATCTTCGGGTGAAGATACAACACTCGAGGTGCGTGAATTACCATGAGACAGTGGTTCACTGCCATAGCCCGAATCTTTGATATCACTTTCGCAAGGACACTCGGATGTAGACGAATGACAATCGTTGCATTTCGTGGGATTAGTAATGGCGGCGACAGTAGTGGCATTCATGTCTGCAGTGTTGATTGTGTTTTTAACACCCGTCAACTGCTGATGAATGCTATGAGAGTTACTCAAATCCATTTTCTGAGACTTCTCTTTCTTCTTGTTGCTGCTGTTACTATTATTGTTGTTATTGGTGGCGGAGGCGTTTTTCTTTTGTGGTGTTTTAAGCTTTTGCTTCTGTTTTTGTTTCTTCTTCTTCTGCTGCTGAGTATTTGGCTGAACTGAGTTTTGGTTTGCTGCGACAACGCCGGTGGAGTGCGGTTTATGATGTTCACTAACATCATCCGCATACTCGTCATCGTGAACTTCTTCAAGATGATCACATTCAACACCCGCATCTTCGTCCACCATCTCTTTCGATTTCTGACCAGCAGCTAACACCTTTCGCTTTATCGCCACCACCTCCTCGTCGTCCTCATCCTCCTCTTCATCGTCGTCCTCCTCATCGATGTCCAGGGCTTCATCGCCATCATCGATTGTCGATGTGGTCGATCCAACCATGGTGCCATGATGATGTTCGTGCAGCTCTTCATCTTCGCTACCCTGCTGATCATCAGCGTTGGCTTCGTTGCGCTCACAGACACGAGAGTTTTTCTTCTCGTTCTTCTTCTTCTTCTTTTTCAATTTCTTTTGCTCACGCTTATGCTCCTTGGCCTTCTCGGCGCGACTAATCTCTTGATAGAGCAGTTCCAAGTTGCTGATACCCTGTTTCTTTTCCACAGACATGTCGAAACTTTGACAGAGGGCGTGAACGCCAACAGCAGCTAAAACTTGACAGGCACGTTCTTCCTCACGCAGACTCACATAGACGCGACGTAAACGTTCATACATAATCATACCGACACAGGTGAGTACTTCCTCCTGGGCAATTTCCAACGTTTTCGCATGACGCTCTCGCAGTTTTGAATAGCTGGAAAAAACGAGAAATAATAGTTTAGCAATATTCGAATATAATCATAAGTTCTCGTATATATCACTGGAGTGTCACACCTCAAAATCGGAAATTTAATTAAGGACTTTTTAAATAATTTTTGAAATATGCGCAATTGAGTTGTCTTCTTAAGGAATCCGTCCAATACTTTGCTAGTCATTTTCATTTTTGAAATGTAACACTCTAAATGAGTTGCTGGAAAAGTCTATATGTTATATACGAGTATACCTTCCATTGACTTCCGGTTCGGCGCGCCTTATAAGAGCGTCGAGAAAGTCGATTTTATTCGTGAAAACATGTATGTGCTTGTCGGGATGACACTTTTTGATATTTGCATAAAGTGCGGCGACATAGCCTTTCTCTTTCGTTGTCGTCTCACCTACTAGAATTTTATAAGCTTTTTCGATCTGCAAGTGAAACAAATTAAAATTAGATTAATTTGTGCTAAAATCTGCCAAAAATAATGGACATCAATCCTACCTTCGTACGGCAACCGTTGCAGAACTTATGCTTCTTTAAATAGTTCTCCAACACTTCATGCAGTTCTTTTGTCTCGATCACGGCCAATTCGTCGCGACAATTATGTTTCATGGACGACCACACCTCACGCCACGTTTCCGAGAAGGGTTTTGAACGGAATGCATCCAGTGAGTGCAGCACACACCTTGTCTTGTTCCGTAATTTACTCTCCAGCAGATTATTTAATATTTCATGATGGCGATAGAGCAGTGTTCCTAAGGCTTGCGGTGTTTTCATTTTCTCTTCGGCTATGCTTAAAACACAGGAGTTTTTCAGTACCAACGGATCCAGAGTTGGATGTCCGGACAGGGTTAGCTGATAGAAGAGACGTTCGACGCGTCGTCGACAGCCCACACATTGCACGCACTGATTTAAAACGGAGACAAAAGTTTTGCTGCTAATTTCTAATGATGTTTGTAATTCGTCCGTTGTTAGGAGATTGAATTTTCGCGTAAACTCTTCGAGTTCTTTGCCTCGTATGTGGGGACTATCGATGCAAAGACCTTTACTATTTAGATCCATCAGCATCTGGAAAATAAATATGAAGAAAATGAATGAGGATTAACATAAAAAGAATGAATATAGTAATTTTTGTGTTATATTTGGGTTAGCTACAACCATTAACGCATTTTACTAAATATAACATTAAAACCATGACTCATTCCCACCACATAACACGCAAATGTGTAATTTTAATTTTAAGCATATTTTGTATCAGTAGTTTAGAGGTATGATAAAAAGGTTTACATTCTACATATAAACTTTAAAACGAAACACTTGTGAAACATTAGCCCCATAGGGATAAATAAGTTATGAATCAATGTCTTTCGCGAACAACTCAAACAAACCCTTTTGCCACCCACTGCTATTATAACCTGAGATGATGTCAGTATACGGACTTTTTATTTATTCACAATTCCTTTAAAGATCTCTCTATAGTTCTGAAAAGTCCACTGTGGATTTTTGAAAAATATAGCAGGTTTTTAAATATTTTAAATATTGTTTGTAGTGCATAGTGGAATTTTTAAATTCTGATTCCAGCATATGAATATTTGTAATTTTTAGTGTAAATAAGCTTCGAGAACAGAAAATGTATCTTGTTTTACACATTTATAATAAAATCAGATTGGTTATGAACTATAAATCCCAGACATGTAGATTACTGATCACGGGGGGCTCACGCCCCAGAATCATGATATGATTTGTGGACACGCAATAAAATACTTGCAAATGTGTTGCCATGTAAAACACACATTGTATATAAGCAGGTTGGCCTACAGCCAGAAGAGTATCCCAGTTCAAGTCATGACGATTACAGAAAGACTTACAGCCTGTTTCTCTATGTCGAACGAAAGCGATGCGAACGAAAAACAGCAGATTTTAGACCTACTAACTGTCATCTGTCAGTATGTTTGCATTTGCTTTGTCGTTCTGATACCCGTTAGAAGGTCTAAAATCAGCTGTCTTTCTTTCGCATAGCTTTCATTCGACATAGAGAAACAATCTGTTAAAAGGGCAACAGACATGAACAACTTTATAGTCAATTTAGCAAATCTATCAAGTTTTCCATCCAATAAAATAGAGCGATGTTAACCGACTTTCTGTGGCCAGAGATCGACAACATCAATATATCCGCTAAATGCCATAAAAGCGACGTAACGCTCGAAGTTGTGAGGGAAAAATTTGGTGACAGGGTCATCTTACAACGAGCGTTCATAAATTTGCCGCAACAATCACACAACATGAAACCACCATGATTATTTTCTATCCTTAGTCTACGCTAACAACCCAAACATTTTGGTCGAGCTCGAGTTGCTATTGCCGGAATAACGACGCACTGCCAGCAAAGCTTAGGTGAGCATTTTATTGTTGTGATATTCCATACATAATGACATAAATGTTTATTATAAATAATAAATTTGACATCTCACATATAGTAGTTCGACCAATTCTGTTGTACGGCATTGTGGTAGAGTTGTGTAGTTCGTGAACGAACTAGTTCAATTGAACGGGTCAATATACTGAACTGAACGAACTAGTTCACACAACTCCTTCATTTCAGCTCAGTAGTTCACAACATTTCGTTCTCTCTTCTCATTTCGTTCTCTCCTCTCAGCTTTTATGTGTTGTTTCCATGTCATCATGAATGTATGATTCTACCTATACAAACACCTTTGTTTTCGACTCATTTCATTCATATTCAGATTTCTTTAATAGTGGCTGATTTGAACTGGTGATCTACTGAACGAAATGAACTGTATAAGTAAAGTGAGCTTATGAGCAAGTGAGCTAAAGAGCTGGTGAGCTAAAGATCTGCTGAGCTAAAGATCTGCTGAGCTAAAGAGTCGGTGAGCTAAAGAGTTGGTATGCTAAAGTGAGCTATTGAACTAAATGAACGAATTAGTTCACTTTATTGAACTGAACTAAAAAGAGCGATCACTTAAAAGAACTGTAGTACCCAACTCTACATTGTGGTGTGGTGGACGGCAACTGATAACCGATCCCTTACCAAACAATTATCAAAGGTTCAGAGAACTGCCTGCCTATGCATAAGCGGAGCTTTAACGACTACAGCGACCGATTACCTACAAGTCATACTCCATCTACTGTCGATTGATATTGGGGCGAGAGAAGTTTCAAGCGGCATTAAGGTTAAACTGTCTATCAATGTTGAGGTACTATAACTACGGCCACATGAGGATATCATAGTGTAGTGCTATGGTAACCGACCCAGTGGACTATATATCAACGGTGTACACCCTCGATATGATCTTCACCACTAAGATACCTGCCATAGAGGAATGGGTTACCAGTATACCAGATAATATGAACCACCTCCACTAAACCTTCATGTACCAAAAAAGGTACCTGGCGGAATATGAAAGATCACCTCGAAACAATCGCAAAAACAATTCTTTAAATTGTTTCCTATGCATCAATGTGTTGGTCTCGGCGAGTACTACATTTACCTCTAGATGTTGCTAATGTACTTATACAATGTCATCTAATGAAGTCTCCACTTACTGCTGTTAAAAACCAATTTTGGGCCGATTCCGCGGGCTAGTAAACAATTTGAAAAAATGATTTTGCAATTGTCTCGAGTTAGGTTGGCTTCGGAGTCTTGATATAACTCATAAACTACCAGATACTTGCAGTGCCAAAAATTCTCAGAATTGGCATATATGTATGTATTAGTGTGCCACTATCAACATGTAAGCTTTGGCTTAGGCAATCAGGCAGTCCAATGAATGATGGACAGAAATCAGTACCTGTAGGGTAATCTGGCGAAGATAAGACCTGAGGAGGTCAAAATATCTCCTCGCACTAGAGGGGAAAATACTTTCTACGTTAGTGTCAGTTCTGACGGGTCATTGCCAGTTCAGATCGGCCAACACGCCATAAGTTTTGGTATTCCCTCAAATGACTTCTAATGAAGCTGTGGAGATGAGGAAGAGGTGGAGAGCATTGAGCACCTGTTTTGCAACTGTCCCTCATTGAGTAAACGACGTCTGGATATACCGGGGCCGGCATTTCTAGGAAGTTTAACCGACATTTCCTGTACCTTTATTCGAACTATTGATAACTTTGTATATTAAACAGGTTGGTTTCAATGAGGGGCATCTGAGCCCGTGGTAACACTAGTGATCTGAATTGGTCTATGTGAGCTGGTAAAAACGGTTGCCACCCTAATCTAAACCTAAGGGGCATCGAGTTGTTAGCTTTGTAATGTATAACCACAGAGTTCCACACAATAATCCTTGATCTTGGATTGCATTTACGTTTCATAATGACAAAATCTGCAGAAGGTTTAGGATTCATTATTAAATTGAGAGGTAACCTCTCTAAGTAGAGTTTATAGCATATACGAGATTCAATGTTAATTCTGATCAATCTAGATAGTACCTCACATAATCAGCTTCTTAAGTTTATTTTTTTAATGATAGCATGATAGCAGTCAACTTAGAAGAATGCCTCAGAGGTCTATAAGAATGCAAACTTATAAACTCATAATTCAGAATAATGTTTTTAAAACGCAGACATTTTAATATCGAAGAACAAATCATTTTGTGGCAATTTTCTCAGATTGTGGCTCTTATAATAAACCTAACCCTATTTCCCCTGATTAGTAAAAAAGGAGAGAGGCAGATCAATCGACTTGGATGTATTCGACTTTAGTCTTTCCTTACAATTTCTAAGCGCAGAGTGATGCTGAACATTTTCCTGTTAAAAAAAGTGCCAGCGTAAATAATTGTTTATAAAATACAAATGTGGGACACAAATCAAAAATAGTTACATATGTATATATACATATGTATATACATATGTATTTATGTGTATAACCTAATAGTAAATTCATAACTTTTACTTGCAATTAAGTAAACAACTCAACTGAAGCACATACATACTTGTGTACATATTATCGATATAATTAAAAAAAGTAAAATCACATGTTTTTTCTGCAGTAAAAATCTAAACAAACCTCAAATAACTCCTACTAAATACATCATCGCCCCTCTGGCCCATCGCATACAATTCATGGTACTAGTAAGAGAGCAAAGATAAGCTAGCTATAACACACTAACATATTCATATTCATATGTATGCCCAACACTACAGATATTTTCCAATGTTTATTACATTAATCAAATCTATATAAATACTCGTACTCGTATGTACTATGAATGTAAGTATGTGTGTATACATAAGAGACTTGACATATAAAAATTAATAATTAATTAAGGGAAGTTTATGATGAACTTTACACACTCGAATTTCCTAAGAATTATAAAGGAAATGCAACAGTGTGAAGCTGTGAGTGAACAAGATTTAAATTGTAAACCGTATTACATATAATATTAGTGCTACTGAAACGGAAACAGAGAAATGTGGCGGAGAAAGAGAGCAAGAGACCTGTCAGTGATGTTTTCCGACATTGCGTTTGGGGCCTCTGCTTTTTTGGCTAAGCATGGTGGTGACCGTTTTGTGTGTTTTTGTGCCTATATACAATTGTTGTTTGGCTGATGACGATGACACAAACAGTACCAGTAATGGGATAGGGTAGGGTGGGGTAAATATTTGACGTTCGTCTGGCTGGTCAGAGTGAATGCAATAATTTCTCTCGAACAGAACAACAACAGCACTACGTCGTTGTGCATACGTGCGATGTCTAAGGAAGAGATGGAAACCCATGGAAGTTATTAAAGATATACATACATACTTCTTGCATGTTTGCGGGTATGTGTGTGCGTATATTGCATGTATGAATGAGTAACATACAGATGAAAATAATAACAACAACGAATTAAAATGTATTTCAGAGATGGCATTTTGTATTTGAACAAGTGATTTTTTCGCAAATAGGAAAACTTTATGAAATTTTATCTTACCAAATCTTATCATGATAAAAGAAAGTGGTAATTTCCAAACTCAGTGATACTCTATTGGGGTCAATTGTCGTTTGTGAGGGCGCGTAAAGATATTATTAAGTAATAAAATACTAGATAATGTTCTCCTCTTCCAGACGGACGGACATTGCTCAAATGAGTTAAAATATCCTAAAACTGATTTCCGCCGAACATACTTAGGTCACTCCTTCGATGCGTTACACTTTTGGCCAGTAGTAAATAATATATACTCTCCTCCCTTTATGGTAAGAGAATAATTAATTAAAGTATGGGAGTTATAAAAACAAGAACATATCGGGGTTTAAGAGTGACTTAACTCAAAATTGAAAATTGTCAAGATGTGTAACATAAAGTCCGTATAAAAAGATAAGTAACAAGATGTTTAAAAACGCTGGAATAACTCGAAACACGGTTGTTTACTTATAAACAAAATTTCGCTGAGATTAATTTATGGACTTTTACAAAATTCGCGTTTCAGTAAGACAACCTAAACAATTTTGAATTTTGAGTTTGTCACTCCTGAAGTGAGTGACCACTTGACGACCGTTGTTCTTGTAAAGGTTTCTGGTTATAAGTATGTCAAGAATTTTCGGCACACTCACTTGAAATTTGTGGTCTCTATACGGTTAGGAAGTCAGATCGGGGATATTTAACATATGGGGTCTCTATAAAAAACGGACCGATATTTCCTATCTTTAATCACAACATACCTGTAGATGTAAGAAGTATATCGATGGTTTACTTAATATAAAAAAGGGTGTAACTCGATTTTTTTGTTACATTACAGGGGAAGGAAGAAACTGAATATAACCCGAAAAAATTTTAAATATAACAAAATTGATATTACACTTTTTAATTTAAGGCAAAACAAGCAGTATTGCGATTTTTTTTTGTATTTTAGTATTTTTCTTTAATTTAACAGTTGTCCCTCAGAATAAACAGAAAATGGTAATTTTGAGAAAATAAATTTACGCCCTTTTTATATTAAGCCATCGAGATGTACCAATTTTCAAACACATAGATCAAGTACTATAGATTGTAGCGTGATTACAACAGACGGACATTAGAGTGGCGTCAAAAAAAAGTTCAAAACTTATATGAACATTTTGTTTGTTTTAAGCATATTAGCAAAATTTTTAAATTTTATAAAAATGATTTTAGATTTTAATTTTATAAAAATGAAGTTTATGCCCTTGAAAGGGTTAATTTTTTATAAAAATGAAATCTAGAAATCAGCAGTTCTATAACAAGCCATAAAAAGTGAAAATCGGACCAAAATTGTGGAAATTGTTTCCGATTAAAAAAAAATAAATTGCAATTTTTTTAATGGAAGTCACGTCGCCCTATAACTATTGGTCCAGATTTTAATGTCCAGTGGTCAATTCTTAAAAGTAATAAAAATTGATAATTTTATTAAGGTAAAATCTGATTTTTAGAGGTTATTTCACCCGCAAATAGCCTCTAATTTCGCGATCGCAGAAACGAAATATTTTGCTAATATACATAAAACAAACTATATTTGCATATAAGCTTTGATCAACGCGAACTTTTTTTCTTCCTCAGAAGCCACTCTAACGGACATGGCATGACGATTAATAATATAGGTATACGAGTATACTTTATGGGGTCTCTGATCAATTTTTCGAGGTGTTACAAACGGAGTGATAAAATGAGTATACCACCATCCTATGGTGCAGGGTTTAAAAATATTGAATTAAAAAAAAATAATTAAATCTAACAATATATTAGTTTTTATTCGTTTATAAGTAAACTAATTAATCAAAAACATTTACTTAATTAATATTCTAATAGAAGATTAGTAACATTTCAGTATATAGTTTTTATTCCATCCTTGAACTGATGCAAATCTTTCATTGTGAGAAAAATTATACTACCAGAAAAACAAAAATTATCTCTAACAATCATTAAACTTTTATCGAGCTAAACATACGATTATAGCAAGAGAGTAACACATCTCAATATCGAAAATTTAGCGTATACTTATTAAATAACCAATGAATGGAATAACTAGAAATAATTTCGGTAACACGCATATTACAGTTGTCTTCCTCAGAACCCATGCCAGAAATTGCCTGAGTAAACTTTGAAGTTGGGGACATTTTTCTACGTACACAATTTTGGAATTTATAGCTCCAAAATAATATGGTTTTAAAATGTTTGCTCATCTGTGTCTATATAGTAGATGCTTCGTAGACCGAATTGTAAGCTTTGGTGTGAGCTGGTATTAAAGTTATGAGCTGTTAAATTTTGATACGATTTGACAATTTTATATGGGGGGTACCGGAGGTAAGACGCGACAATTTTTCAATTGACTGTAAGACGGTAAAAGTATTACACTGTACAAAATTGCAAGTATTTGTATACAATGATGTTAATGTAAATTTTTTTTGTGGAAATGGTGGTGTTGTTGTTGTAGCAGCTTAAGTCTATTTCTTAAATGGTAGAAAATGGTATCTTTGCCAAGTTTTCTCAAGCTTAAAGCGATAGTTAGCTATTACTAAGTGTGGAATTACAGAATCGGTTACTCCTTTCGGGAGTCATCGTGAGTGTACGTCCTTACGACTAATCATTTCTCAAATGATTTCAAATATCCTATATCGTATTTCCGACAAATTCATTTTAAGGGCATAATGGTTTATTTGTGTCCTGCAGAGGTTTTTGTTAAGTTAAGTTAAGCATTTACAATGAGAATTACGACTTAGATTATTCTTTCGCAGCGATTCACAATTGTTTTTTCAAGTTGAGTTTCCACATAACAGTGGCACAAAGATTTTCCTACCATTAAAGTGCGTACGATTACAAAATTAGTCATGGAGCCAGTACTCAACGGAAGAACCTCTACATTATGAAAATGGTAGCTTGAGGAAGAAAGGCAGATATTGCTTCGCGTGAAAATCATTTGGTAAGACATTTTAAGAAAGATTTCATGAAAAAGAGACCAACAATCCTGGCATCCTCATCAATTCGTTGTCTACTGCAGCAACTCTGGCTTTTTGGCTATTCCAATAGGAAGCGACTTTTGACAAGATTACCATATACTCACAGTTCACAGAACTGGAGGCCCAAAAATGGCATCAGCAGCGTTGGTTTTTCACTTTTGGCCCCCGTTTTTAATCATTTC
Source organism: Eudasyphora cyanicolor (assembly GCA_963930755.1). NCBI lineage: Eukaryota > Metazoa > Arthropoda > Insecta > Diptera > Muscidae > Eudasyphora > Eudasyphora cyanicolor. Next base: position 191,108,700 of record OZ005734.1, read on the forward strand.
TATCTAACTTTTCTGAGGCTATTAAAAATGGAGAGACTACGAGATCGAAATTAAAGTGATTGCAGAACATCGAAAAATTGCTTTGCAGAAATGTCATTGACAATTATGACAATCGCATTACGTCATGCTCAATGGGTCCAGGTTGGCTATATTGTTGATATTACCTTCCATATATAACTGTAATAAACTGTAATGAAACATTTTAATAGAAGAGTAATGTGTGTTTTGTAAATTGTACGCTTTTTTAATGCTTAAGTCGTGTTTTTTTACACCCAACCTAAAGTGATATCACCCCCCCACTATGCGAAACATGCGCTACAGAGGAGACTCCATCGCAAGTAAGATTTTATTATATGAATCGTGTAGCTCGTAGAATAAACTCAGCCAGGCTGGTACCTGAGGATTCCATGAAGCATTTAATCGAAACAGATTGATTTTACCCGATTCTATTCCAACCGATTCCTTTTTCTAAACTGCTGTTAAACTGTTATTGATAAGATGGAAATGTATAGATTGTCCATGCCAATGTCAAACTTAATACTGGCCCTCGTCATTCTTCAATTATGGTTATAATTTAAGTAAATTATAAGCGAAAATTATAATCGAAATCTTAAATTATTATAAACATACATATTATTAAAACATAAACTGAAATTATGGCTTTTCTCACCGCCTGTAAAATTATTAAAAGCCACAATGAAAATGTTACTTCTCTGTTGGAAAATGTATGATGCAACTTTTCTTTTTTTGGGGGGTAACAACAACCCACTAGCAATTTCCACATCTGATCATAATAATTCATATTCTCGTTCCCATCTCTGGTTTGTATGCGTTTTTTCTACACACAACAATAGCGCAGTAGTATATTAACAACAGCTAATGTATGTTGAACCTGTTTTTTCAGTCAGCTTCTTCTCCGATGTGGTGGTCACAAAGAAAATAATAACAACAACAGCAATGGGCAGTCAGCATTGGAAATAACAATGGAAAAAAGATTAAACAAAATCTAACTATTCAATGGCGATCAAAGAAAGTTTTATAAATTTTTTTAATGCATGATTTAGAGATTTAAGATCAGCAGATCGTTGGAGCATTAAGACTGCAGCCGTTGCTTCGTCTAGAGAAGAGACATGTGAAGAAGGCGTTTTCAGAGTTGTTTACCACCATTAGTAGTGGTGGGGATTGTGGGCGTAGCTTAGCATATCACCAATACTGATTACCACAACAACAGTTAAGTGGCATAGCGTTCAAGGAAATAGATTGTTAACAAACTAATTGTTTAATAGCACATTTTTTAAGTTTATATTCTATTGAATGAAGAGTAAAATGTCAAGAAAAACATTCACCACATTGCATTACGTTCATTGTAGGCACTTTATGCTGCTGTTTGGTTGCTATTGTTGTTGTCGTTTCTTCTGTTTTATATTCTTCGGAATATTGCGTAGAGCTTCGTCACAAACAGAGGTAGGCAAGAAGACTACGACGACGGACGACAGAGACTCTCTCGTGACAAGTGATAAACAATTTAAAATTCAAGGTTTTTTCCAAACAAACAAATTAAAAAGAAACAATAATATCGGCGAAGTAAACGACATCAGAAATTTTTTATATTGTGTGTGAGACGGGGACGAACGACACATCAGAAAATACTCTAACAAGTTTAATCAGCGTCAGCTGCACCTTAAAATGGGAGGGTGGTGCGGCGCACAGAGGTGGCGATGATGATGTTGGTGGTGGTGGTAACAGAGAAAGACGGCAACTCACATCGCACACAAAAAAATTTCCCCAGAAACGTTGTTACATTTCTCACAACGGCGACGACGACGTTTTACTTTATACTAACTACTACACCACAAAAAACCCATCATCTCCAAAACTTCAATTACAACATTACCACATTCGGCATAGTTTAGCCCAAATAAAAACTGTGTTAATCATCATCACATTCATCGTCATAGATTCCTATATGGTGGCCCTTACCATTAGATTATCATCACCAGCATTGACGGGCAATTGTCTCCGGCCGACGTTCACATAACTTATGTCCTCCGTTCTATAGACGTATGTTAGACGCGCCATGTTTTATTAATAAAAAACAGAAAAATCACTCGCTTATCGTTTGCTTTTTCTTTTTCCAACCACGTATGCTTATTTTTGGTTATTGTTACAATAATCCTTTTAAAAATGTTCTTGTAGAAAATATCCTTGAAGGTTTTTTTGATGCAAAATGTGTCTTCTTTTGCAGAGTTTTTTCTATTTTTTTCACACTTCACCCAATAAAGAAAAACCGATGTGAAATTTGACAAACTTGCCGTCGTTCAACGCAGTTCTCTTTTCCACTTTGATCACGAATGAAGTGCAAAGGGAACAAAAAACCAGGTTGCCACATGTTTGGTTTTGAGGTTGTGCAACTGTGCAATTAGGGTTTCCTTCAACTAATTCAAAGAACTGCAGTAAATAATTCAATACCATTTCAATATCATTTAAGTTGCTGAAGCCTTATTTGTGCATAATAAACAAATATCTATAGATTTTCTGGAAAATGTACAACAATTAACAGCATTAAAGCAATAATACAATTCCAATTCCTCTATAAATTATACGGCATCTCTGTAGGCAGTTGCCACACTGATAGCATTGCAATTGTGCAACTGTGAAAATAGGGTTTCCTTCAAAGATGCAGCAAATACACTCTATAGTTGCATAAAAAAGTTGATCAATTGCATTTGCCAACCATTATTTGAGTTTTTGCTCTCAATTGTACAAGATTTTGTTGAGAATTACGACATAAAACATCATCAAAACAAAAAACATATGTGCTAATTCCACTTTAAATTACGTGGCATCTCTTTTACGGAAGTGTTGTCTATTTTCGTACTAGAATAGAAGAATGGTAAAGTGGGTTTAACCCCATAGAGTTGTATCAGTTGCTTTTACGGAATGACTGTAATATGCCTCTTTACACTACACTAATGCGCAGTTCACATTTTTAGATTGGTCGTACGATTTTCCATAATGAAATGTAATTCCAAAAATCGAACTGTATGTCCAGATTTACACGGGATATTTTTTTTCCGCTAATTCTCTTTTAAACTTGCCTTTACGTTTACACGACGTAAATTTGTTTCGGCTATTCTTTGTGTTTTGTTGTTGTTTTGGGTGTACATTTTTGTTGTTTCAAATGCGAGTGAAAACACAAAACGTTGGGTCCGATAAGCCCGAGTACGGAAGAGTTTTCCCCTTCTTGCCGACTGCGTCCCTCTCCTACAAAACGCCGATAATCTCCTGAACATTGAGCCAGTGTAAATCGAGACGATATGATATGCAAAGAAGGTTTTTTCGGTGAACCCGTAAAAACATATGTCCTAATTCACACGATACAATTTTTTCCAAGCAAGTGTCAAAGTTTGTTGGAGAGAGTGGCAGAGAGCTGTTTCAGCCTACCTCTCTCCCCTATAAACTTTGACACTGGCTTGGAAAAAATTGCATCGTTTGAATTAGGATTTGTCGTAAGATTTTTTTTATCCAGTAGGCGGGCGTTTACACTGTACGACCGGATCGAGCGATTTGCCAAAAATACATCCCTGACACACTAGTCTTTTTGGTGTAAATGAGGCTTGATTCACACTCGGAAATTTTATCCAAGCAAGTGTCAATGTTTTTAGGAGAGAGAGGCAGAGAGCCCTTTCTGCATGCCTGTCTCTTCCAACAAACTTTGACACTTGCTTGAAAAAAAATTGTCGAGTGTGAATCAGGACTGAGGAAAGTGGATACTACGACTTTTGGGCGGGATCTCACGACAACTGGATCGGAATTGCGTACAAAACCACTTGTGTATATTGTATTGTATATTTGTTTTTCTTAAATTTAAAAAGTTCATCCCAGCTCATTTGTTTAGTTTTGACGTTTACTGTGTTTTCATGTGACATCAAGTTGTATAAAGGTCGGCACCCTATTCAGTCCGTCCCGTAAAAACCTCTGAAACCTCATATAAAAACGTAAGCCATGTTATAACAACTATTAGCTGATTCACAAGAGGCAATTTTTCCAAAGCAAGTGTCAAGGCAGGCGGAAAGAGCTCTCTGCCTCTATCTCCTACAAACTTTGACACTTGCTTTGAAAAAATTGTTTTTTGAATATTGACTTTGTTATTTTTGTTCAGCATAAATTGGTGAGATATGAGGCAGATATCATATGCAAAGACAAGATATTCGAGATGTCGGTGGAGACCAGAGAATGAAGCCGAGGCAAAATTGGCGGCGGCGGCTGCCATTGAAAATTATAGATCGGCGGCGGCGGCTTGATGGCTTAGCCGACATAAAATTGACATACGGCGGCTCTGTGATAGTCACTTTACATTTAAAATAATAGTTGAAAAGTTAAGCTCTGGTATATACTCATCTATAATGGATGTTTTTATGCTTATTGTAAGATATTGCCGAATCTTGTATACCCTCCAGCATGAATTGCATTCAATTCTATTACTGAAAGATTTTTGGTTTAAGCATTTTTTTTTTTGTTGAAAAAACGAACGCTACAGTTTTTAGCCAAATTTTAGGCCTCTTTAGCCAAACTCTTAATCTAGGAAAAATGGTATTTATGGCTTAAATTAGCATATTTGAGGGCTACCTCTACACGGGGACTACAACAAAATATAAACTGATTTGTATAAATTTCATTGACATGATTTCTTGCCAAAATATAAGTATAATACAAACTGAAAAGTTCCAGCAAAATTGCTCTAAATATGTGGTGTTTATGGCTTAGGCAAGCCTTTTTGGGAGCGACATCTATAGGTGGACTACAACAAAATGTGAACCGATTTAAAAAAATTTTACTGTGATGAATTCTTGTCGAAGTAAAATAAAAACTGCAATGTTTCAGTTAAAATGCTTAGAAAATGTGGTATTTATGGCTTAAATACGTATATTTTGGAGGGGCTTTTATAGGGTGACTATAACAAAATATTAAATATGAATGTAAAATTTTTGTTGTGATACATTTTTGTCAAAATAGAAAACAAACTGCAAAGTTTCATCTAAATTGCTTTAAAATGTGGCATCTATGGCTCAAAAACCATAATTTGGAGCGTCTTCTATAGGGGAGCTATATCAAAATATTGACCAATATGGCCCATTTGCAATCCCAAACGACCAGCAACTATAAGAGGAATTTATACCAAATTTGATTAACCTAGCTCTATTATTCCGGACTGTAGAGTAATTTCAACAGATAGACAGACAGACGGACACGGCTAAATCGTCCTAGAATTTCACGACGATCAAGAATATATATACTTTATAGGGTCGCAGATCATATTTCAAGGTGTTGCAAACAGAATGACAAATATAGTATACCCCCTCCTATGGTGGCGGGTATAAAAATCATCGATGTCCATACAATGATAAGTCATAAAATTGACGCTAGGCGGCTCTATGATATACTCGATTATCAAAGTACACTAATTCGAAAGTGGTTGTTTTCAGGAGAGGCGAATCGTCATTTTAGTGAAATTTTAAATTTGTGTAGAATTACCTTGTAATTTGTTTTGAACTTAACTTCATTGAATTGGTGGATTTGACTGAAGACAATTCAGAATATTTAAAATTTAGAAATGCAATCTCCAGTATAACGTACCTAGTCGACATAGCATTCTTTACAATGGAGGTATTAATTTATATGCAGTATTACAATTCTGTAATACTCCATTGTTTTTTTCGAAAATATTTGTTTTTCTATGTGTACGTAATCTAATAATAAATAAAAAATCTTATTATTTTCTTTAAACAAATATTTTTATAATTATTTTTCTAATACTATCCATATTCTCAATTTTTATACATGTTAAGCTCCCTCTTGTGACAATAAACGAACCAAAATGAAAATTACTTTCCATATGGTCCCCCAATAAATGAATAGGGTTATTTGTCGTTTCGAGAAAATCATATTTGAAGTTTTTGTGATATTGAAACTCGATATCGGCACGTAGGCTTTATTAACAACAATCAATTTCAAACACCCAATAATCCAATTTGTGGAAGTAGAATTTCCCCAAATTTTTACTAGATATACAACCAACTGCGTGGATTATTAAAATGCAATGAAAAATAATAGTGTTTATGTGTATACACTATTCTTCTATTGAGGGGACGATATATCTGTTATATGGTTATTTGCTTATCAAAAATGTAAATTCTTTCTATCCATATTTTAAAGTTTTTCTATGGAACGGCGGCTGTGTTTCAGCCGATTTTAGCCGCAAAGATCGGCGGCGGCTTCGGCTAAAATCGGCGGCTCGGCTCGGCGGCTTCATACTCTGGTGGAGACCCTAAACTACACCACTTGTCTTTTTACAGATATCGACTATGATGTTGTCAAGCGTGACTGCAAACAGTAGGGGGGAGATAAGGCAGCCTTGCTTCATGCCTATTTTGCTTATGAACGGTTCGCTGTAAAGGCTGGGTTAGGTAAACGTAACCGTAACGCCCTCGAAGTGTAACGAATCAGCTGTTTCGATCTGACATATGAAAATAAGTGTAAGGGCATCTCCTAAATACCGGTGAATGCGTCCTGCGTCTGTGAAACTCGATTTCAAATATATGAAAATGTACTACAGCTACCGAAATACGCACACGGATACGCCGGATAATTTCAAAAAATCCGAATTTGACAGTGCGCTTACACATACAAGGAAAGAAAACAAAACAACAACAAAAGAAAACATAAACACAAACAGATGATAACAGCATTTAATTTTTTATCTTGGAATAGTGCACGAAGTAGAAAAATATTAAATATTGAATTTGCTGGAAATACCAAATACAAACTGGTAAGAATTGAATATTTTACTGTTATAATTTATATCAAAATGTGTTTTTCAGTTTAACAGCGAAGAAATGATTGAAATAGCTGGGACACTGCCCACTTATGGAATACAAAGGAGCCTCTCCACAAATGTGTAAAAATCAAGAAGGGCACATGGCAAGCAATTTCTCTGAAGTTGTCAACACCAAGTAAATTCCAAAACTTTAAAATATGTACCAGCATTTTTGTGTTAATGTTTATTAATTCAACAGAAACGTGGGGAACCTATTCATGCTGCTTGGACGCAAGGAATCCATTTTCAAGAACACATTTTGATTCCGGTCGGATCTAATCTAAGAAAATCGTTAGTCCAGGTGTTTGTTCTTCCTACAATGAAGCATGTGACACGAGCTCGTTCCGAATAGTTTTTATTTCCATAGCTTTACGATGCTGCATTTAAATTCCATGTTCTACGGGGACATTTGGAAATATCAATTGAAACTGGCCAATAAACAATTCTCTACTTTGAAGCATGATTATAAGTTAGAATTTGATTTAATAGCGACACTGTCATGTGATATAAAAAACAATTTAGTCCCTACATGACAAGTGCCGACAGCTTCGATAGATTTGGTTGGCGTTTACAAAGTCAGGAGGAGAATTACAGGTCTTTACATTTTGCACAACCAATAAAGAGTTTAAGAAACATAATTTGACTTCGGTGGACAAAACATCTTTAGATACTCCACGATATATTAGCAATGTCTCCGTTCTTCTGTAATGAAAAACAGCATCTTGCTTAACAAACAAATTAAAACATATAACTACAATGCTATGGAAATTTTGTAGTTAAAAAACGTTGTGTCATTGGGGTGTATACACAATAATACTGCTCGAGTGCAAACTATAAAATTGCTTCAGTGCAGCTTCTACAATCTTTCCTTATGAAAACTTAGTTAGAAAGTTGAGAAGGCGAAGAAAAATGAATTGCTGTCTGAAAATGTTTAAAATTCGAATGCCTCCTGGTTTTGGAATATATTTCTATACCTTCTTCTTTGTGGTTTGTCCAGAATATTTTCAAAACATATAAATCATCCATAATATCGATATTGCTCTGAATATCCACTCCAAATGTAGAAAAACAAAATGTTTCTGAAATGGGGATGATAAATCAGCTGTTTTCTGTTTACTGCGTATTTCGGTACAGCGCGCGTTAAAAATTATCCATCATGCGATTTTTGGACAGACGCTGACGCATTCACTGGTATTTAAGAGACACCCTAAGTCCGGATTTAGACGGGCTGAACGTTCAGCGGATTATCGGTGATTTGTTGGTGAGAGGGGCAATCGGAAAGAGGGAGGAAAAAACTCTCCCTGAACATTTTGAGTTCTTCGTGCAAGTTCAAAAGAGAATTTGACGATAAGCTGCTGAAAAAGCTTGCCTAGTGTGTCAAGGGTCTGAACGATAAGCCAACGGAAACGAAACGTAAACGGACTGATGAATCTGCTGAAATTTGATTTGGACGTTACGTTTACGTGCACTTGCAAACAAAAATTAGTAAAATAATGAAAAAAGAATAAATTTATGCGAAACTTTTGAAAAGTGATGATAAATAAAAAATGATATAAATTAGTAGCAAATAAATATAAAATAAAATTAATTTGTTGCTATTTTCGTTGTGAATGTGCTGCCCATATTGCACGACGTTTCGAAAACCTTTTTAAAGTCAATAAAACACATATAATGGGTAACGCCATTCGACGGATTGTTCAATTATAATTCGTAGGGTATTGCATTGGCCCACACAACTGTGGTATGGGCGGAATCCTGCTTGTTCGTCCGGGAGCTATTGTTCGATATACTGTAGATTATAATTGCCATTATTTTGTCCACAGAATTAAGAAGTGTAATGTCTCTCCAATACATTGCATTCTGTCAATTCTCCTTTTTGGGAAGTTTTATTACAGCCCTATTGTCCATTCAGATGGTAATCGTTCACTGTGCCAGGTCTCCATTAAAAATAGTTGTATAATTATAGCAGATACTGTGGGATCGGTTAGTAGCTGGAATTCCATCTTCTCCGGGTGATTTATTTCTCTTTAGAGATTCAATAGCGGTGATAATATTTTCGATTGAAGGAGGGTCCATATTTATTCTCTCCGTGGTTTCCGATACGTATTCTGGAAATTCTTTAAAAGATATATTAACTGTACTATAAATTATAATGCTATTAGAAACGGTTACAATAAAAATAAGCATTTAAAAAGAATTGTAAAAATAATGCGCTATTCTGTAAGAAAACTTTTTTAGGGAGTATAGGGCATAATTTGGAGCAAAAATAAAATGAAAAAATAGAGGTGGGCCATAGTTTCCGAGTTACGAGGGCTCCAAATTTCATAAACCATAAAGATTTATTGTAAAACCTGTATAAAATGTTTAAGATTTATTGTACAACCTAAAACGCAGATTTCTGTAAAAACTGAATTGTCCTGCTATACACGACTCAATCTTTTTCCAAGTCGTGCTACACACGAGGCAATTTTTTCCATGCAAGTGTCGAAGTTTGTAGGAGAGAGAAGCAGGCGGAAAGAGCACTCTCTCCTACAAACTTTGACACTAGCTTGAAAAAAAATTGCCTCGTGTGTAGCACGACCAAGCAAGTGTCAAAGTTTGTAAGCCTAGATTCACACTCTGCTTTTTTCCAAGCAAGTGTCAAAGTTTGTCGGAGAGAGAGGCAGGTGGAAAGAGCTCTCTGCCTTTGCTCTAAATTTTTTACACAGAATAAAAAGTGTAAATTTTGACCCGATCCGATGAAAAAATAATGAAGATATTGAAGAATATATCTCCGAAATTTTAGGAAGTACGGCCGCAGCCTGTAAAATGTATGTGATATTGTTTACTCAGAATAAAAAGTTCTACGTATGGTGTAAATTTAAAGCAGATTGGTTCTCTGGTGCGCTAGATATAAATCCGTTGGGACACCATAACACCATTTTATACAAGTGTTCTGTAGGGTTTCTGTGTTATTTCATTCGCTTTTTTCTTTGCGTGTAATGATTATTAATCCGATATCACAATCGATAACTACAATAAATGCCCCCAAATTATTCGATACACGTTTTCTTATTATCGATAACTTGTTTCTTAAATTAAATGAAGAACGCTGTGGCTGAGGGAAGTTTCGGGTACCAAAATAAATAAGTTGCAGTTTTTTGCACAAATAAAATTAACTGCACAATCGAGTGACGTTTTTTCATAATTTTCAAGGAGTAAACGAAGCAACAAGTTGATTTAAAAGTGCAAGAAGATGTCGCAGTATCATTATGTGGTCACGGCACAGAAGCCGACAGCTGTGGTCGCTTGTGTTACCGGTGCGTGAGAAGCAGCATTTTCCATTGCCGGGGACGGTCACGCTGTTTTTTATAAACACTATCCTGAACCCGGGAAGCATAGATTTTGCTGCAATGGTCTTCCAAACGTTCGCAATGTAATACGTATGTTTTTTTCAGGTAATTTTACTTCCCCGACAGACCTGAATTTAATCATTGCTCGCAATAGCCAATTGGAAATAGATTTGGTTACTCCCGAGGGTTTGCGACCATTAAAGGAAGTGAACATCTATGGCCAAATTACAGTGATGAAACATTTTCGACCACAGGTATGAAAAATATACCCTTTATGTTCGGAGCATTTTTGTCTTAATTATCATTCTTGTGTTTTGTATTTTTAGGACAGCAAAAAAGATTTATTGTTCATTCTAACTCATCGCTACAATGTAATGATTTTGGAATGCCGCATGATTGGCGATCAGATCAGTGTTGTTACTAAAGCCCATGGTAATGTCTCCCATCAATATAGTCCTCCTACGGATGGTGGTGTTATGGCCGTTATTGATCCCAAAGCACGTGTTATTGGTATGTGCTTGTACATGGGTCTATTTACCATTATACCTTTGGACAAGGAGACCAGTGAATTGAAAGCAACAAATTTGCGGTAAGTTTCTTTCCAATAATATTGCTTCTAGCGCAGCAAGATCAAGATTAGTCTAAAAATCTACAAAAAAAATATTTAAAAAAAAACTTAAAAGTTATCACGGTATAAGTGGGCTTTTTAAGCGTTATTAAAACTGCTTAACAGAAGCATACAAAAAAATTTCCTCAAACATCCCCAAGGGTCAAGGGCCATCTTCATTCAGAAAATCAAATGGAAATTGTGAAATTCAAGTACTTAGTCTTCACTCACATTGCAGTAAAGACTAAACACTTCAAAAGCTTGGCCTTATATTTCTCGAATTGATAGCGATGACGAAACTATAAATATGTGTGAAATTACAGCATAGTTTGGTTAGTAATGGAGATAAAATAAGCTTCATATCGTCCTATCACATTGTAGTTTATGGAGCATACTCCAAATTGTTTAAAAATGTAGAATACGCGATGTATTTTGAGCTGAGAATACCGAAAATCCAAAATTTGAAAAGAGACCATGTGGCCCTAAAAATATTGAAAATACACAAAGTTCCAACGATATCAATGTAAAACATAACGGACATCACATAACGTAGCCGACGGAGGTGCAGTTTTTCGAAAAACAGCTTGAAATTGGACCTGCAACCTATGGGCCTTGTGACCTAGAATTTACCTGATTCCCCACAGGATCTTAACATCACTACAATTAAAGACAATTTTCCATAGTTTTAAACCATTTAAGAAAATGTTCATACCTCCTCCTAGAGGGAGTCACGATGATTCTTATATTAGTAGTGGAACAAGGTCCTCAAATAACTCGGCGACAGCACTTGGGGATCCGTATTTTTCAATTCACATGTATACGATTATCTCTAGAATCTTTTGTTATTTTTCATTATTCTCAATATTGTGCACCTGTTGATTATTATTTTATGTTCCAGTCCGTGGCTAACTTTACAAACGCCAGATTTGGCAAAATGCCACCTTGAGAACTGCGACAGGGTACCGCCTCATGTCCCCGGAGGACCTCTTGCATGTGGAGACGCATTTGTTAACTGTGTGACTAACTTCATGTTGTCGAAGCCATATCATTATTAACCGTCATTTCGTTTCCAAATACAAAATTCTGTTCTTCTAAATTAAAGATACCTTCGCCATCTAACAACTATGGAAAGGTTGCGTTCTATGAAAGGTGTTTGAAAGGAGTCTTTATAAATTCCAATGTATTACTTTATTATAATATTAAAAGCCTGCATAATCAAAACATCAATATTACAATATAAATAGTTTAAACGTAGCTATCAGCATTGAAGCATTTGAGAATTGTCATATGAATGCCTAGCTTACGAACACTCCATATTCCGGTATTTAGGGTTTGACACATTTGCAGATCTTACTCATCTTAGAGGATCCGACTGGAAAACACCGAGGAAATTCACATAAATAAGGAGCGCACAACAGGCCGATGTACTAATGGCTTAAATGTATGTCCATTGACTGAGATATAACCAATATTAAATTCGAATTCAGCTTCCCAAAAACCCTAGTGTAACGGCGCTAAGTCCAATATTTAAAATTTTACAGGAGAGGCAAAATACTCATCGCATATTTATGTTTTTAAAAGTGATATATGGACTTAGCGCTTTTACGATTCAGATATTAAAGATGACAGAGCATGATTTTTTAGACTTTTTGTTTCCAAATCGATGTATATTCAACTTGCATTTCGCTTCAAAATATACATTTAGGCAAAAAGGTGGACTTAGCGCCTTTTCTCTCTTAGGTCGCGATATACATAATTTTTAAATCCTTTTCTTCAGTATAGTTTGCGATTTATACATTCATTCAATAAAATGGGCTTCTGACAGATATGTTGATTCATAATTGAAATCTGCAGTTACAGAATTATTATTCTTAAAGCACATTTTCGAAACCCAAAAATAGTCGCTCATTCAGTAAATAAAATTAAAAAGTGTGGTTTTTATTTAAAGTTGTTTTTTGTGAACACTCTTTCGTTTTCATACTTCTTCTACATCTCTTGCATTCTTTAGGATTTAATATACATAAATCATAATTCTTATTAATATGAATTTAAATTTTTGTTTTTTTTTTTTCAGTATGGACGAATTAAATGTCTACGATGTAGAGTTTCTCTATGGCTGCATAAATCCTACAATTATTGTCATACACAAAGACAACGATGGTCGCCATGTTAAGACACATGAAATAAATTTGCGGGACAAAGAATTTATGAAGATTGCCTGGAAGCAAGATAATGTGGAAACAGAGGCTACCATGTTGATACCAGTACCTACACCATTGGGTAAGTAAAAACACTGGGCACACTCAATTGAAGTATGTCAGAATAGAAATGGAACATGATAATATTTTAACACAGATTTTAAAACTTTTTCAAATATTCTATATTTAGATGTTTGGGGATATTTGATCAAAATATCGTATAAAGAAATACCTCAGACAGTACTAGTGCAAATCTATGCATATTAAGTTTCTATTATTAATGTATTTATAGTTATGATATTGACAATTTTGAAAGTTTGAGGTTCCTCTAAATCTTTGCTATTCTTCATTTAAGAAGTAATGCGCTATAATAATATTCTCAAGAAAATTTAAAATGTCTAAAACTTTAAATTTCAGGTGGCGCCATTGTTATTGGCAGAGAATCGATTGTGTACCACGATGGCAATAGCTATCTAGCTGTTGCTCCTTCTACTTTTAAGGTACATTTCCAATACATATTCGATAAGATATTAATATACATATTTATGACGATTCCTTCTAATTCTCTTTTAGCAAAGTACAATTAATTGTTATGCTCGTGTAGATAGCAAGGGACAACGTTATTTGCTGGGCAATATGTACGGTCAGTTGTTTATGCTGTTCTTGGAAACCGCTGATAATGGCAAAGGATGCTCTTCTGTGCGAGAAATCAAAGTGGAGTTGTTGGGTAAGAGAGACTGAATCCGAATAAGACTGAATCCGAGTATTTAACACTGTGCAACAGTGAAAAAAATACACGGACTATACTTAGTATAGGTTTGATTATGCTACCAAAGGGTAGTATAATCCTAAACTCGGTTTGGCGAAGTTGGTCACCAATTTTTTTTATGGGTGTCCAAAGTTTCTGAAAATCAGTAGGCCCCTCGAAAAAGGTGTCATCAGCTTTTGTCCAACAACTAATTCAGACTTGATTATACCGCTTAACTATATTTGACAATAATGTCTCTAACCAATATGACCAAATTGGCCACAAATTTCGCCAAACCGAGTATAGCTTCATACAACCCTTTGATAGAAGAATCAAACCTATACTGTCAAGTCCGTGTATTTATCAAAAAGTGCTCATTTATTGCAAAGTGTAATTCATTAAAATATCCATAATTTCTGTTTGAGGAGTTTGCAGATTATCTGTAAACGCAGATTGCCTTTATATTCCCATTCGAACATATATGGGTCAGAAGAAACGGATTCCGAGCGGAAAATTTCGTTTCAAGCCACATTCGGAATACAGACCAGCGGCGTATGCAATAATGTATTCCCTTTATATTTCAGTGCATTACTTCAGATCAAGAAAACAATTTATTTTTTAAGGTTTTTAATGTTTTAATTAGCACTAGCTGGACCCGGTCCACTTCGTTGCCCCATTTTTCCGATCCCGTCCATTTTTGGACCACTGACGTAGACTGCCAGCAGAACTGCAGTGGAACAAACACACAAACAAACGATTTGCCACGCCCACATTTTCCCCGCCCACTATTTGCAATTTTTTTTTCCAAAACCATCTCAGACCAAATAGCTTTTAAACAAAAGAAAAAATTTTAGAATCGGTCCAGTGGTTTAAACCTCTATAAAACACATACATACAAACATTTTTCCATTTTTATATATATAGATAGATAGATTTTCATTCGCTCTACTCGCTCGTTGACTCAACATATGGATGATTGGGAGAGCTTCAAAAGTAACATTGATTGCAGTTTTATACATTTATTGGGGATAGAAAAGATGCACAACAACATGCAATTTATGAACCAATTTTCATTCACACACAAATTGCATTTGGCTGTGAACATACTAGGATTAAGAAATTCCTCTGTACAAAATGTCACAGTTTCTTCATATACATATCATTGCGGTCGAATTCCAAATAGCAAATGTGAACATTATTAAAAACATTTTGAGTTAGCTTGAGAATAATTAATATTGAAAATGGCCACTATCAATCCAAGTTTTGATATAGACCCCTTATAAATTTCCTAATCAATTTAACTTTTTTTAGGAAAAAACATTTGACCGTCTGAATTTTGGTAAATGTTATATTATTTTGTCCTAAGCCATTCCCAGTAAAAATTGGCAATATTGGTGATAAATATGGTAAAGAATTCTTATGTATCTTCCGATTACACTTTTTGGTGACTTGGAAGATACACTTTTCAACCGATACGGCTCACATTTCTTAGTTTGTATTTTATTTAACTTTTCCTGATAAAAATTCGGCCAATGCTGTGATATTGCCTGAAATTTGGTCATATTGGTTAGAGTCCTTATATAAAGGGTGAGCCATTTAAAATTGTGAAACATGAAATCGAAGTTGCCCTTGACGAGATTCGACCCGAAACAATCGAAAATGTTCAGAAAAATTTCGTTGATCGGATGAGGTACTGCCGAGCCAGTCGTGGTAGTCATATGAATGATAATGTGTTCCATTATTAAATGACAAAGTTCAACCTTTCTAATAAAACCAGAAATTTGAAAAAATTATCAGTACTTTTTTTTACAGCCGATTCAAATTTAAAATTTTAAATGGCCCGCCCTGTACCATTAGCTTCAGAAAATATAAGATACAAATAAAAGGCACTGTAATAGTGGTGTCGGGTATATAATCTGTCCCGCCCTACTTTAAACTTTTATTAGTTGTTTTTTAGTAAAAGATTTAGATATTTGAAAGTTTGTTTTACAGAATGAAACTCCGTATATATTTGTAGAATACTCAGATCTGTTGTGAAAAAATAGTTTATGTAAATATTGCAAAATTAAAATATAATATGTTAATAATTCGCAAATAAATAATGTATTCACTTTTACAATTTAGGTGAAATTTCCACTCCTGAGTGTATAACGTATTTGGACAATGGTTTCCTTTTCATCGGATCGAAACACGGAGATTCGCAATTGGTACGCCTGAGTACTACGCCCAACGAGAGTGGCTCGTATGTCATACCCATGGAGAACTTTACAAATTTGGCGCCAATTTTAGATTTAGCCGTTGTCGATTTAGATCGCCAGGGGCAAGGACAGATCATAACATGTTCGGGAACATTTCAAGATGGTTCTTTGAGAATCATAAGGTAACAACATAAACTCGGAACACACAGTTTTTTGAAGTTTATATATACAATTTTAAATTTTCTACTACTATTGCAGAATTGGTATTGGCATCCAGGAGCATGCTTGCATTGATTTGCCTGGCATTAAGGGTATGTGGTCTTTGAAGGTTGGCATTGATGACAGTAACTATGAAAATACTTTGGTTTTGGCCTTTGTGGGTCACACACGTATATTGACCTTAACCGGAGAAGAGGTGGAGGAAACAGACATACCCGGTTTTCTAAGCGATCAACAGACGTTCCATTGTGCTAACGTGGATCATGAACAGGTAAAAACAGAATTTTGATAAGAAACAAAACGCATTACCCATAATGGTTATTTCCTTTCTACGCTTTCCAGATCATACAAGTTACGCCTTTGACGGTGCGTCTTATTAAAAGTACCACCAAAAATCTAGTCTACGAATGGCAACCAAGTGCCGGCAAACGTATTGGTGTGGTGTCCTGCAATGCTCAACAAATTGTCATCGCCTCGGCACGCGATGTTTTCTATTTGGAAATCGAAGATGAGAAATTGGTACAAGTTTCGCAGAAAACTCTTGAATATGAAGTGGCCTGTTTGGATATAACACCTCTGGGTGAGGGCAAAACGCGTTCGAATCTTTTGGCCGTTGGTCTGTGGACTGATATATCGGCTGTCGTTTTAACTCTACCCAATTTGGATATCTGTCATACCGAAAAATTGGGTGGAGAGATTATACCTCGCTCCATTTTAATGACAACATTTGAGGGCATCCATTATCTGCTCTGTGCCTTGGGTGATGGTTCCATGTTCTACTTCATTATGAACGAGGATCGTGGTTCCCTAAGTGATAAGAAACGTGTAACTCTGGGCACTCAGCCCACGACATTGAGGACGTTCAAGTCATTTGCCACCACCAATGTGTTTGCCTGTTCCGATAGGCCCACTGTCATCTACTCGTCCAACCACAAACTGGTCTTTTCCAATGTCAATCTCAAAGAAGTCAACCACATGTGCTCTTTGAATGCTCAAGCTTATCCGGACAGCTTAGCATTGGCCACCAAAAATTCGGTTATCATTGGAACAATTGATGAAATTCAAAAATTACATATACGTACTGTTCCCCTGGGAGAGGGTCCACGGCGCATAGCCTATCAGGAGAGTTCTCAAACTTTTGCTGTGGCCACTATGCGTATAGATGTCCAGGGACGGGGAGGGCCAAAGCCTACACGAGCCAGTGCTTCGACGCAGGCACAGAATATTACCTATGCTTCGAATATTGTGCCTAAGCCGGGTGCCGGCAGTACATCAACCACAAACGCGGAAATTGGCCAGGAGCTGGATATCAGCAATTTGCTGATTATCGACCAGAACACTTTCGAGGTGTTGCACGCTCATCAATTTATGCCCTCCGAATCGATTATGTCAATTATGTCGGCGCAATTGGGCGATGATCAAAACTCGTATTATGTTGTCTCGACCGCTTTGCTGTACGCCGATGAACCGGAGCCCAGTGTTGGTCGCATCATTATATTCCATTATCATGATGGAAAACTGACACAAGTGGCTGAGACAAAAATCGATGGTGGCTGCTATTCGATGGTTGAATTCAATGGCAAAGTTTTGGCGGGTATCAATAGTTTTGTTCGCCTCTATGAATGGACTAATGAGAAGGAATTGCGAATGGAGTGTAATATACAAAAGAACATAACGGTGTTGTGTTTGAAAGCCAAAGGTGAGTAAGATTTGTAGAATTTTATTATGGGTATAGTGTAAAATTTCTTAAAATCTAGAATAGATTTTAAAACTAAATATCGATATTGTCTCAAGATATTGAGAAATATTTCAAAGTGTAGGCTTTTTTGCGATATTTTATATCTTCGAGTCATACTTTGTAGTCCAGTGTAGGCTTTTTTGCGATATTTTATATCTTCGAGTCATACTTTGTAGTCCAGAATTTATTGGATGTTGGAATGTATTACCCTTTAACTTACGCATTTTCTCTCATTCTAACAATGTATTTCGTCTCAAGTTAATGGACCACGTTAATAGCTCAGCTAATGGTAATATATGTAACTTATTTTTTTGTATGTATGATGCTAATTATTAGGACAATGTTACTTGAAAATTGATATACTTCTGTATATATTCTTATACTGTGGCTGGGGAGCCGAATGAAAAATGTTTAATGTTAGGTTTGAGAAATTGTTGAACAGCCTGTTTCTCTATGTCGAAAGAAAGCGATGCGAACGAAAAACAGCTGATTTTAGACCTACTAAAAGGTATCAGAACGACAAAGCGGATGCAAACATACTGGCTGATGCCAGTTTGTAGGTCTAAAATCAGCTGTTTTTCGTTCGCATCGCTGTCGTTCGACATAGAGAAACAGGCTGTAAACTTTATTAAATCGAATTTTTATTACCAATACTTAGGATTTATGTTGTTACTATGTAATACAGTATTTTGGCCAAATGGCTTTTGTATTATAGTTGATGAAGAAATAAATAAATAAATAGCAGTTAGAAAAAAATAGAGTAAATTGTGCTATGATAAAAATTCCTATATAAAAATTCTTTGTACGTTTGTTTGTAACGCATGACCTCCGGGACCAAAAGAGCGAATGGACTAAAAATTTAACAATAGCAAAATTCGCATTTCCAGAGCTCCAGCACAGATTTGTAAGTCTAAAGTTTCTTCGACTTACAAATCTGTGCTGTAGCTCTGGAAATGCGAATTTTGCTATTGTTCAATTTGTAACTGGTTATTATCATGAAATAAAAAGAGTCACAATTCTTAATGGAAAGATAAGATAACCGGAATACCACAGCGAATTGGCTAATCAATTAATGTCAATGAAGAAAATTCAATATTGGGGATTTTTTAAAAATATATGGGCATTGCGGGGTTTTGTCCCCATGTTTATTATTGTATTTTTTAAGCACTCCCTTAAAGACAAATGAATTATAGTGTAAGAAAATCGTCAATCAACATCGATACGCTCTAATTGTAAAATCTTTATTAAACGATATTAAAATTATGCTATAAAGCGAATTGGTCCAAAAAGTTTCGATGAGAATAATACAAAAAAATATTTTAACCGCGTTCCATTCCTAATTTTCTTATTACAGGCGACTTCATATTGATTGGAGATTTAATGCGTTCCATGACGCTGCTACAGCACAAACAAATGGAGGGCATATTCATTGATATAGCGCGTGATAGTGATCCCAAATTTATGAGAGCCATTGAGATTTTGGATGATGATACATTTTTGGGTTCGGAGGACAATGGAAATCTTTTCGTATGTCAAAAGGACAGGTAACTCAAGAAAGACCCTAAAAACAGATCAACGAAAGTTCTCCCCTAAAAATCATTCTTTTATTTTCAGTGCTGCCACCACTGATGAATTACGTTCTGAATTACCCGAAGTGGGTCGTTTCCATTTGGGTGATTATGTTAATGTGTTTAGGCACGATTCGTTGGTCATGCAAAATGTAGGCGAACGCACCACACCAAATCAGGGTTGCGTACTCTATGGCACTGTCATGGGTGCCATTGGTATTGTGACTCAAATACCACAAGACTTTTACGAATTCCTTCACAGTCTGGAGGATCGCCTAACGAATGTTATCAAATCTGTAGGCAAAATTGATCATGCATATTATCGCAGTTATCAGACAACGCAGAAGACCGAACCCTGCGAAGGTTTCATAGATGGAGATCTCATTGAGAGTTTTCTCGACTTGAATCGCGACAAAATGAAGGAATGCGTTCAAGGCTTAGAGGTGAGTTCTTGATTATATGACCTTATAATATTTTTTTATTTCATTTTAATGTTTTACTTCATTTCAGATCACTATGAATGGCGAGAAAAAGGATGCCGATGTTGATGACGTTATAAAAATCGTTGAAGATCTTACAAGAATGCATTGAAATGTGTTCGTTTTTATAATAGTTATATAAATGTATGTATACAGCGATTTTTTGTTTCTTTTTTAATTTTGCTCCCCACCCCCCACCAAAACCTAAAAGAAAAATTTAAAATCATCCATTAGTATTGTAAATCCTATCATTAAAGCCTCTCAAGGAGTCGGAATAATTATAAAATTATAAGACAGCTGTTGCCCTTCTTGTTTTTGTTTTGTTAAGACTATTTCCAAAGCATTTCGTTTCACTGCTTTCTTTATTTTTTAGTTCAACACGATATTTTCGTATATATACTTCGTTTATATAATAATATTGTCAAAGAAAGGTAATTACATAAAATACCTAAGATTTTTGAATGAGAAAGAAACATTTTGAAAACTTGTTTTGGTATTACAGTAATAATTTATAATTGAATACTTACATTACTTATCTATTATTATATAATTACTACTACTTCTACCTATTATTATGAAACGATTTTAAATGTGATCTTTAAAAAAGATCTATTATAATTCTATGTTCGAAAACTCTCTTACCGATTAAACGATAATAAAAAAAACACAACCCCCTGTAAAAATCAACAAGTATTTGTTTTTATTCTGAAGAAAGCGGATATTGCTACTAGGAATGTTAACGAATACCGAAAAAAGTAACAACACAATTAATTAAAATATTTCATCAAATTTTCATTGTAATAATACCTAAAACCACACTGTGTTATATGTTGTGTGTATTTGTTGGATCAAGGATGTTTGATTTTCGGCGACATGGAAAATTGTCCAAAAGAAGAAAGTCGACATATTATATATTATGGGACATATCAAAAATTTACCAAAAATGGATCAAACAATTAAAGAAAAATCTATAGCCAAACTGTTGGTTATATGTCAGCAGTTACATATTGACATAATTTGGCCTTGCAGAAAATAAATTCGTGGGATCAACTGGATGACTTCATCTCTAAGGGATTGAATATGTTGGAGTCTATTTCGGATATTTCAGACTTTTCATGCAAAAACTGATGTCAACTACAGACCCTGTAAAGCCTGTCGGCAGAATCACCCCTTAACGACTTGTTCTAAATGCATAGCTTGGCCCCTAACAGAGAAGCGAACTTTTATTAATAACAACAAAATCTGCGAAAACTGTATCTCTTACGGCCATGTTGCTCAAAGTTGTGTCAGAAACGTCAAAATCCGCTCCATACTCTCTTACATCCTGATACCGCTCACGCCGGAAATCAAGTTGTAAGATCGAGAGTTAACGATCCATGTAAGTCAAGCAATCGGCGGGACCCCCAGAATCATGCAGCGCCTTTTCATATTGACGCACAATATGAACAGACGACCACGTCAGCTGCCGCATATGCTGCAGATTCAAACGTCTAATCATACTTTTCCACTGCCCTGCCTACTGCTTTAGCCGACATGGAACACCTAGCGACATATTTCACCACCCGCGTTTTCATAGATCAAGGATCCCAGGAATCGTTTATCACGATTAGAATAGTGAATACGTTTTCCATTCTGGTTAATTCACGATATTGTAATCTGCCGCACCAAGGTCCGAGTAGTTTTCAATGCTTCCAAATAGACTTTTTCGTTCATCAAATCATTCGCTTCAAAATGATTTGATGAACGTCATTCTTCGGTGGCGGTTCTTTAAATATGTTTTCAATGGTGACATTCAAAAGATGTACCGTCAAATCTATGTCAATGACCAGGATAGATCATTCCAACGGAACGGAAAATATCCTGCTGAAGGAATTCGAGATTTTCAATTAAACTTTTGGAGTAATCTGTGCCCCATACCTTGCCATAAGGACACTGCTACAATTGAGATATGATACAAATGAGACTCATACGATAGCAGCATCTATTCTTCAGGATCAGATTTACGTAGACCATATTCTTTCGGGTGGGCATTTTCTGACTGAAGCAAGATCGCACCTGCAACAGTTAATCTGCAGGCTTTCTTCCGCTGAAGAAACTGACGGCAAATCACCCCCCCCCCGGAGGATCTTCTGTACGAAGACTTCTTAAAACTGGTGGATGCTAGCGAGACTAAGACATTAGGCATTCGGTGTAATGCGATGTCTGATACGTTTTTTATACGAGGTCTTGAACATTTCTGCTCCTTTCCATCCGCTTACATAACGTAAAATTCTGTCTATTGTCGCAAAATTATTCGATTCCGCGGGTTGGTTAGCACCGATAACAGTTGTTGCAAAAGTTCTGATGCAACAGCTGTGGATTGATGGAACGGATTGGAATTAAGAAGTGAAACCGCATTCGCTCGAGAAATGGAATTTCTTAATGTCAAGTTTCGGAGATGTACCAAATATCAAAATCCATCGCTGGATTCAATATTCTTCCGAGAGCAGCATAAAAATCCATGGGTTTTGTGATGCCTCGGAAAAAGCGTACTGTGCCTGCCTTTACATTCGTTCAACTTCACCTGAAAACGATATTTCTTCATTCCTGCTTGTTTCAAAGAGTAAAGTAGCACCACTGAAAACTCTGAGTTTACCGAGATTGGAATTGTGCGGAGCAGCATTGTTGTCGAGATTACTGAAATTGGTCTGTCAGAATCTCACTTTTACTGTCAACGAAATCTTCCTCTGGTCTGATTCCACAAATACTCTAGCATGGCTAGAGTAATAACGTAGGCAATGTCACCTGGAGACATGTGCCCTCTTCCGAAAACCCTGCCGATATCGGCACTCGTGGATCTACCGCGTCGGAATTAGGATCTAACCCGCTATGGTGGCATGGACCAACATGGTTAGTTAAGTCTCCGGAACTTTGGCCGAAACAAACCACATTTAAGCAACCTTAATTTGAGAGGAAGCTAGTTGTGTGTCAGACGCAGACTCACTCTGAAGATATTCTGGAGCGATTATCCTCTTTCGGCCGTGCGTTACTAGTGCTCTGTTACATACTCCGATTTGTTCGAAAATGCCAAAAACGTGCCTGACCAGAAGTAATAAATGAAGTTATCTCGGCTCAGGAAATTTCTGTTGCCGAAATCCTCGGAATATCGAGCCCTAGAAAGCAACCAAGCCATTTCTGCCAAAAGTAAATTACTCACGCTAAACCCCTACCTGGATGGGAATAAGTTACTCAGAGTCAATGGCCGATTAGCCAACTCTGACCTGAGTTACAACGAAAGGCATCCCATCATACTACCGGAAAGTTCTCGATTTTGCACACTATTCATCCAGTTCACCCACAAGATGTTGCTACATGCCGAGCATCAAGTTATGCTACGAGCTATTCGTTAGGAATTCCAACACGCAAACCGGACTGGACTTCGCAGGTCCTTTCAATCTAAAAACATCTCGTCTGCGGAATGCCAGCTTGCAGAAAGGAATACCAGCTTGCCTTTCTACTCTAGCCGTACATTTAAAAGTCTGTTCTGATCTTACCACCGAAGAGTTTCTGGCTGCTTTCAATCGCTTCGTGGGAAGAAGAGGTTTCCCAAAGAAAGTTTTCAGGCCACTGTCCCAAGAATATCGGAAGTTTCTAATGGCCGCTGAAAAATTCATCGTTGACAAATATAGTTTACATGGTTTTTCGTGGCATTCACATGCTCCCCACATGGGTGGTCTGTGGGAGGCGGCTGTTAAAATCATGAAAATCCGTGTGCGAAAGGTTGCGTCCAACGTAAAGTTCACATTCGAAGAGTTTTCCACATTGCTAATCCGCATCGAGAGTATATTGAACTCCAGGCCGATATCACTCATCTGTGAGGATCTCACAATACTAACTTCGCTGATTCTTGATCATCTACTAAGAGGCGCCGCGATGATTGCCATTCCCGAAGTATACTCCCACGACTTATCCTTAGGCAACCGCTGGCAACAACTGAAAGCTCTTCAGATTCACTTCGCTAAGCGCTGGAAAAGCGAGTACGTGTGCGAATTACAGCTACGGTACAAGTGGAAATCGTCCATTAGTTAAAGTCTGTATCCTTCCCAATGCCAGTTAGTCTCACACACCAAACCCGTTCACATACCTAACAAGTCTTACATTTTAGTTCAACACAAAAGTGCCGTGTTTGCCAGGAGAGGCATTTCTTGAAGTCGTGTCCAACATTTTAACGAATGACTGTTGCGGAACTGCGAGAGGCGATGCGGGACAAGGGCTTTTGCTTTAACTGCTTATGCACTGCTCACACCAGGAATATTTTGTCAAACTATGATAGCCAGCACTAGACAGCACTCAAACCAACATCGCCGTTGGTTTGAGGGCTGTTCCCCTGATTCTCACAGTTCCCGTAACAATACACCGGCTCCACCATCACCAGACAGACGCGCTTCCCCTTCACGACTTCGTGGGTCAGCATCAACGAGTTCCGCTTCCAGCAGTCGCCCACCAAGATCCAACGTAAGTGAGGTTTTAATCGCCGGTCACGGGTCCATGTGTTTTCTCCCACTGTACTGGCACGAGCCCTGACCGAGGAAGGACCCGAGAAGGACCGGTTGTTATTGAACTCGGGAAAGGCTCAAACAATCATTTTTAAACAACTGGTTGATAGATTGGGACTAGGGACCACAAAACGAGATGGCCAGGTGTATTGTACACTGAATCTCCAGTCCTATCATGACCCATCGGCGAAAGTCCAAATTACCGGTTTGGTGAAATCCCAGTTCTACATCGTCATGCCATCAGAAACATTGGAGATCAAGCTGCAGTACATTTTCGACCACTTAGAAGCACTAGCGGACCCTCACTATTACAAACCCACGGATGTGGAGGTACTACTAGCAAACGATCATTTGGCAAAGGTTCTGCTAGCTGGGTTGATCCAAACATCGTCTACCCTACCCATTGCGCAGAGTACAATATTTGGATGGGCAAACTCCGGAGCCTGTACATATTGAGGTTGCATCCATGCAAGGCGGCCGGAATTTTGAACTCCGTTTCAACAATTAGTCTTAAGCTCAATGAATTCTTTTATATTAGTAGTATCCATCTTCCTTAGAATATTGTTTGCCATCCTGAAATGTATAATTAACTGAATTGAACTAGTATTTTTTTCTATGAATTCCCCTTTGTATCATTCATTTCTCAGCAGATGGCAACTCTTTATCCATCCACTGCCATTAAGACAAAATCATTTCTCAGAGGGATAAAGGGCTGTCATATTTTCAGTTTGTTCGAATGGAATTCAGCTGAATTCCCAAAACCTATGGCTCTTTTCTTCTTCGCAGTTCTCGAATATTACAAAGTTTACAGTCCACTTCCCGCAGACTTCTACCCAAATTGTACAGCGGTAGGAAATATCTATTTATCTCTATACTTTTTTTTATTGAATTTTGTAAATATTTATAGACAGTGTGCCAATACATATATTTCTCCGACAATGTGCCCCGAAGAGTACGATTACAAAACAAGCTGACTACCTCGATCCGTTGTCCTAAGGACATCCCACTCTTCAATTTTCACCATTCTAATTCGATTTTTTCACCATTAAAGTTGGCTGTGGTACCATATTTATCCCTTTCTGTCCCACTGTACCCCTAAAACTCGCTCCTTGTTCTAGTTTACGTCCCAAGAGCTACTCTTACAGCAAATTTCACGATTCTAGCTCTTGCCATTTGGATTTGAGTGTTGTACCGCTGTATGCCTGTTTACCTGCGTCTACCTCATAAAGGCTACCCTCACACCAAATTTCACGATTCTAGCTCATTCTGTTTAGATTTGGCGGTTGTACTATTTTTATCCCTTTTTGCCCCATTGTGCGGGTAATAGTACGAATTTCTAAAAATGGTCAGTCAGCCAGTCACGCAACAATTCTATATATATAGATTGGACCTAATTGTCCCCAGTAAAAATGGGGTACATCTTTCCATGTTTTGGTATAACCCCCAAATAAAGGTCCCCAACGATGTCCCTTCTTGACGCTGTAGAAAACACATTTTTCAATTTATCTGGCTGAAATTTAAGAATTTTTACTTTATATTGGACATAATCAGTCCTAATGTTTTTAAATAGCCCCCATATAAAGAACGCCACCGATGTCATTTCTTGACGCTCTAGAGAATATATTTTTCAATTGACCTGGCTGAAATTAAAGAATTTATACTATATAAATTTCCCTTCTGATTAGACGTCCTGACTTTCTAGGGACGTATTTCTTAACCCAACATGCTGAAATTTAAGCATTTGGACTTCATATTGCATTAAATCGTTTCTAGTGGAAATGGAGCATATGGGCCCATATTTTGATAAGTATAATCCCCTTATGAAGTTCGCGTTTTTAACCTACACGCTAATAAAAATGACATATATATGTACCAAATATATAATATTGGGTACACACAAAAAGTATATATTTTTGGGAAAATTTTATTCTAAACAAATCTTTGTTTATTTTTATTGGGACTATCATTTCCGAAACAAATATTTATTAAGAATTCAGAAAATACGTTAATTGTGTTAATTTTTACTAATTCAAAGTTATTTTTTTAGAAATTACTTGGAGGATTGACTTGGAATACTAACACAGAAATTTGAAATGATTCATTTAAACAGAAGTTAATGCTACATATGGCATTATAACTGGGAGGTACAATTCAAACTAAGAAAAAATTTAAACTGAAATTCTAAAGTCAGCAAATTGGATAAATTCCTAAACAATAATTTTATTTGTATTTAAACACATATTTTATTTGAGATAAGTTTTCAAATATATTTTGTTGTAACCTAATAATATATGCGTTTCAAATATATTTTATTGATTTTCAAATAAAATTTATTTGCTCAGAAATAAATCATATTTAAAAATTTGCGATACAAATATATTTCCTTTCGGTTCAATCAAAACAAAAAAGTCGATTTTGCCCCTTGTATGCAACAATTCATAGTAATAACGGTTTCTTTGAGCATTTGTTGGTAAACAATGGTAGAGGATATTATACAGCCGCCCCGTCCGACATAACGTCGGCTTAATGCTATTTTGGTGCTACTAGTTTTCCCATACATATGTAGGTCATCTTTATGTACAGTAAATCAAGAAATCGTTTTTACATTGCAAAAACTGTACCTTTTCTGGAAAAACAAAATTTTGCATTATTTATAAAAATATTTTCTTTCGATATTTTTAAAAAAATGATTATTTTCTATCAATAAGTTAGCCAAAACAATTAATTTTTCTCACAAAATTTTGTGTCAGGATAGTCTTTTTTGGACGGGCCATACTCCATTCTGGAGTAGATTTCTTCCAGAAGTCCGATCGTTTTTTTTTTTTTTTTTTAAATTTATGTAATAATCTATAATAAGTGATAATAAACATTCCCCATTCAATTTGAATTTTCTGTGTTTTATTATTTAAAAAAGTTGGGAACCTCGAAATGGATCACCCTATACATACCTACAATGGAACATTTCTCAATTAATGTTAAAAATGGTGCATATTTTGTTATTTTTATGTTATCTACTTATTTAGTGATATTACCACGCATTCGATTTGTCTGTGTTCAATGTTCCGCATGAGTGCCATCCCTCTTTTAAACCCTAATTTTAATTTCCTCGGATATAGCGACACCACTATAAATGTTATATGTAGTACATTTATTTATGTTCTTATAAATAGATCTCTCGCTCAAAGGGAGCGACAGCCATTGCAGTGATAACCATAAGAATTTACCTGTGGCAGTTGTTGCAAACGAAACCTCCGCCCTCTCGTTCTCCACCCCCTTACAAACGCTATTGATGTGTTCCTTCCACGTCATCATTACTAAATGCATCATTAAACCCCAAATTATTTTTTGAAAGAATAAAATCTCTAAGCGATTAACACTACTCAATTATTTCCCTCATCATCGTAGTCATCGTTCACACAAAAAAGATCAACATTTATGGGAACGCCATTTTTGTTGTCTGCCACTGCGTTGTTGTTGTTATTGTTGCTATTTCTGTTTTCCCCCTCATTTACGTTTGAGGTGAACGAGAGTTTAGCTGTGCTTTTGTGATAAATCGTGGACGAATAAGAGAGATGGGAAGGAAGTGTTACGCTGCACAACAAAGCCAAAAAACAACAACATTACACTCACAAGCGATACTGACTACTGGGGTGTGTGTGTGTGAACCGCTAACCGAACAAAAACAACAGAAATAAAAATGAGGATGTTTAATACTGCGGCTGCGCGGTCATAAATTAAATTGAAGCGAAACGATTGGTACAGACTAGACGAAGGGGAATGTTTTGGGAAAGAGAAACACTTCGCGTTGTGAAGAACATTTGGGAAACGAGACATTGAAGAGAAAAGTAATTTTAAAAACAGAAGAGATAGAATCGAAGAAGTTGTTAAACAAAACAGAGCATTCCTAAACAATGAATGAATGCCTTCAACTCCTCATATGGCTTTGTATTTTCATGCTTCCGTTAAATAATGCAATGGTGATCGGAAATATTAAACCAACATAGGTATTACATATGGGCAAATACCAAAAACTGTCCACAAACCAAAAAATTGTAAAATTGATCCAACTTTTATTTTTTGAACTTTAAAAAATAATTAATTAAAATTAAGTTTTTAGGTGTTTTTATCATTATTGTTGGTGCTAACATAGATAACCCATAATATTCATTTATAAACATATATTCATTAATAATATAATTATAAAAAATACTATTAAAAAATAATATATGTAATTCGATTTGTTAAAAGAAATACAATTTCTGCATCATATATAACCAGTAAGGAAAGGCAGAAAGTCGGGCGGGGCCGACTATATAATACCCTACACCTCTCTAACAATGCGATAAGGGTCATTGCCATAATAATTTGGAATAATTGGTAAATGGGTAGAAACATATTACCTAATTCTGAAACGATAATCGCTAAATTAAGCAATATTCGATCCTAAATTGAGAAACATCTTTCTGGAAAATTTTAATGATCGGAAGTAAAATACAACTTCTATAGCGGTTTGATACCAAATCAGGAGTAACATATATATGGAGGTTATATATAAATCTGAACCGAAATTCCCTGAATACTCATTCATGTAAACAGATCTCTTTCTGTCGAATTTCGTACAGATCAGATATAAAATACAGTCTCTACTGCGCTTACATGTCAAATAGGGGGTAACATATACATATATCGGGGTTATATCTAAATCTGGACCGATTTTCTCTGAATTTGGCAATATTCCTTCGAGTAATAAGAAACCTCTTTCTGCCGAATTTCGCACTGATCGGATATAAAATGCAGTTTCTACAGCGCTTACACGTCAAATCGGGGGTAACATATATATGGGTGTTATATCTAAATCTAAACCGAGTTTCTCCGAATTTGGCAGTATTCCTTCATGTAGAAAGAAACCTCTTTTTGCCGACTTTCGCACTGATCGGATATAAAATATCATTTTTACAGCGCTCACATGTCAAATCGGGGGTAACGTATATATGGGGGCTATATCTAAATCTGAACCGATTTCTTCCAAATTTAAAAGTGTTCATTCATATAATTGGAAACTTCTTTCTGACGAATTTCATACTGATCGGATATAAAATACAGTTTTTACAGCGCTTACATGTGAAATCGAGGGTAACGCATATATATGGGGGCTATATCTAAATCTGAACCGATTTCTTCTAAATTTAACAGTGTTCATCCATATAATAAGAAACCTCTTTCTGCCGAATTTCATACTGATCGGATATAAAATAAAGTTTTTACAGCGCTTACATGTCAAATCGGGGCTAACATATATATGGGGGCTATATCTAAATCTGAACCGATTTAAACCAAATTCAATAGGGATCGTCCTTGGGCCAAAACAAGATATGTGTAAAGTTTCGTCGAGATCGGACCATAATTGCGACCTGTACTTTGATTACAAGAATACATGCACAGACAGACGGACAGACAGACAGACGGACATAGCTAAATCAACAACTAAATCAACTCAGATATAAAATACAGTTTTTACAGCGCTTACATGTGAAATCGAGGGTAACGCATATATATGGGGGCTATATCTAAATCTGAACCGATTTCTTCCAAATTTAACAGTGTTCATCCATATAATAAGAAACCTCTTTCTGCTGAATTTCATACTGATCGGATATAAAATAAAGTTTTTACAGCGCTTACATGTCAAATCGGGGCTAACATATATATGGGGGCTATATCTAAATCTGAACCGATTTAAACCAAATTCAATAGGGATCGTCCTTGGGCCAAAAAAAGATATGTGTAAAGTTTCGTCGAGATCGGACCATAATTGCGACCTGTACTTTGATTACAAGAATACATGCACAGACAGACGGACAGACAGACAGACGGACATAGCTAAATCAACTCAGAAAGTGATTCTAAGTCGATCGGTATAATAAACGATGGGTCTATTTCTTCTCCTTTTGGGTGTTACAAACAAATGCATAAAGTTATAATACCCTGTACCACAGTGTGGTGTAGGGTATAAAAATTTGACTTAAAAAAATTTAGCGTTCGTCACGTAGCGTGCGTCACTATGGATTCACGGCTTTTTTGAGAAAACGACAAAAATTGTTGGCTGCGAATAAGTTATTTTAGAATTCTATTATATTCATCTTTCTTTTAGGTATTAGATTCTGTGTGCTTTATGATGAAAAATTTGCTAAAAATTACGAAAACACTTCAACTTTCACAGTTACTTCCGTTTTGTGTAGAGTGCGTCACAAAACTTTGTGATCAATTATTACGCAAAATATAACTATTTAGGGCCTTATTCATAAAAAATTAAAGAAGGTTTGAGGAACGCTTTAGCAGTGTTAAAGCGTTCTTTAAACCCTCATTAAATTTTTATGAATAAAGACCGTAAAGATTATGTTTTATGCCATTCGAAAGTACACTTAAATCCCACTAAACACTATGTACCTATAAGTTGAAGGTATCTCTTTTGAAAGACCAAAAACATTCTATATTTTAATCGGAAATGCGTACGAATGTAGCTACCATCACGCAGGATTTGCCCATATATCGATGCCTCCATTCTAAACTATGCTAAGCGCATAAGGTAGTTTTTCAGGAAAGGCGATCAAAGTTTGATGATTTTTTTAAATTTGCGTGGAATTACTTTATAATGCAAATCGAGTGACCTGTACTGTTTTGTGAATAACTTTTGATTGGGTTGACGGATAAACACCAAATTTTGACAGACTATGTATAATTTGGAATAGGTATTTAGAAATTAAAAATGCAATCTCCATAAAACTATGCTAAGTCGACTTGTTTTAGAATAGAGGTATCGATGTGTATTCAAATTCATCATCGTTGAAACCCGTAAGGTAATAAATGATTAGGGGACACCGATTTCTCTTTAAAACGCCTATTGGTTTTCCCTTTTTTGTTTTCTAATGATTCGAACAGTAGTTCAGAATCCGAATTAGAGTGATCAAAAAATTGCTGTTCTTGAAATTTGTTTGTAAACGGTTTTTAAAAACAGGACTTTTATGAAAACCACTGGACAAGTGAAAATCGGTGTAATTCTTTTTTGTACATTGAAATGTTTTAAACATTGGCATAAACTATTTACAATTTTCAAAATCACTCAAAAAAAATAAAACACGAAAAATATTTGGAAGGCAGTTCAAAAAAAAAAAAAAAACAATACAAAAGCGTAAAAAAATGTAACAGTAAAAGTAATAACAACTAAAAATAAGAAAAGTGCATGTTTCACGTTTTTTTTGATTGGTGCTAGTCAGAAATTAGCTGAAATAAGTATATGGATATTGATTATTGGAAGCAGAATGATAAGCCATTAAATGCATTAGATGCTATTTTAGTTTTTTGTTCTCGACGTTAAGAAGAATAAAAACTTATCTTCGGAACAGATTGGAGGGAGAAAGGCTGTCTTATTTGGCTGTGATGTCTATATACAAAGATGAAGTCAAAATCGATGAAATAATTGATATATTTCTTTCAAAAAATCGAAGATTACGTTTTTAACCTTTACGTATTTTATTATTAAAAGTTTTAATGATCTCGTACTAAAGTACATATTTATATTTAGGAATAAAATTCGAATAAAAAACTAAGGAAATTAACTTCCCTTACCTACACAATAAATGCAAATTTTTAATAGTTTATCTTTGTTATGGAAAACAAGGTTGGGCTCCCCCCGAACCAAAATCCTGGATACGTCCCTGATTAGGGTACACTTTAAACATATAATATTGGGTACACACAAAAACTATACATATTTGGGAAAATGTTATTCTAAACAAATCTTTGTTTATATCCCAATATGTTTATATTTTGGACTATTATTTCCGATACAAATATTTATTTGAACATAAGAATTCAGAAAATACGTTAATTGTGCTTATTTTTTTACTAATTCAAAGTTATCTTTTTAGAAATTTTTAATGTTCGTAAAAATAATAATAATAATTGAAATCGTATAATCTTGGATCAAAATAAATTACTTGAAGGATTGACAAGAAATGATGACTTGGAATACTAACTCAGAAATTTGAAATTATTGATTTAACTTAGAATTTTGAATTTTGAAATTATTGATACCATATTGCATATGGTATTGTAACTTCTATACTAAGGAAGAATTTAAACTGAAGTTCTAAAAATTCAGCAACAGTTTTGAAAATCTTTTTTTACAAAAAATATATTTGGAGAAATTTCTAAACAATAATTTTATTTGTATTTAAACACATGTTTTATTTGAGAAAATAAGTTTGCAAATATATTCTGTTGTAATTTATTAATATATGCGTTCCAAATATATTTTATTGATTTTAAAATTAAATTTATTTGCTCAGAAATATGTATATAATAATTAAAAATTTGTGTTGCAAATATAAAGGGTTTCCAATAAGAGTGATATGATTTGTTTAAAAAAAAACATTTATTGTTAAGGAAATTCAAAAGTTTTTTAGTTAATGTGAAGTACAATCATTTAATTGTACAATACGTTAATTGTGATTATTTTTTCACTAATTCAAAGTTATCTTTTTAGAAATTTTTAATGTTTGTAAAAATAATAATAATAATTGAAATCGTATAATCTTGGATCAAAATAAATTACTTGAAGGATTGACAAGAAATGATGACTTGGTATACTAACTCAGAAATTTGAAATTATTGATTTAACTCAGAATTTTGAATTATTGAATTTTGAAATTATTGATACCATATTGCATATGGTATTGTAACTTCTATACTAAGGAAAAATTTAACCTGAAGTTCTAAAAATTCAGCAAAAGTTTTGAAAATCTTTTTTAAAAAAATATATTTGGAGAAATTTCTAAACAATAATTTTATTTGTATTTAAACACATGTTTTATTTGAGAAAATAAGTTTGCAAATATATTCTGTTGTAATTTATTAATATATGCGTTCCAAATATATTTTATTGATTTTAAAATTAAATTTATTTGCTCAGAAATATGTATATAATAATTAAAAATTTCTGTTGCAAATATAAAGGGTTTACAATAAGAGTGATATGATTTCTTTAAAATAAACATTTATTGTTAAGGAAATTCAAAAGTTTTTTATTTAATGTGAAGTACAATCGATACAATTAAGTTCTAAATAAAACGTCTTTCAAATGGCCTCCACGACTTCATCAGCAGGAAGGAATTCGATGAACCCAAGTTTGGAGCACTTTTTCCACTAAAACAAATGTCATGAATGGCACTTTCAATATTGACCTGTAAAGCGTGAAGAAGGCCATTCAATATCACAATTTCTTGAAATAATCGAATCTCCAAACTTTTCTCGCAACAATTCAATTGTTTAATTTGCTGTGTGGCAGTAAACACTACTGAATACAATGAAAAACAAATAACAGATCATGACATATTACAAATGGCCGAAACGTCACTTCAAAATCATATCATCCCTATTGGAAAACACGTTATGTTGAACTTTTTCAAAAAAGTGTAAAAAATCAGCTGGGTTTCGCATAGAAATCATGCGAACGTTATCGTTCGACATCTGTTATTACGGATTGTACAGGGTGGCGCATGATGAACATTATGATTCAATTAGTGAATACATTTTTTGTTTAGGTTTTTTTTTCTGCATACAATTTGAAAAACATGCGAGATTTATGATAGAAAGACTCAGCACAGAACAAAAACGAACCACAATTATTAAATTTTATTTTAGAATAAAACTGAGAGTTATTCACAAACTCATAATGAGCGAGGAGGACAATTTTAACCTCAATCACAAAATTGCAGAATATAGGACACCCAAAATCCATGAATAAGTGTTGAACATCAACCACTTACATAAATGTAAAATGCAATTTTCAACGAAATTAAGAAAACTAAGCTTACAATCGTAGAAATCTCGCATTTCTATCAGAGTATGTCACAAAATTCGCTGCGCTTTCATTATTTGCAAAAAAATAGCGAAACAAAATATTTTTTAATTGAAATTTTATTTAATATTACGAATCCCGCGAAATATAAAAATCTGGAAAACATATGAAAAATGACCGCGATCTCAAAAAGAATGAAGGTAATATCTCTATTAGTTAAAAAGTTATATTTGTTTCAAAATACGAAGTCCATATCATTTGTGTTTTATTTCAATGCAACACGCTGCAAAAAAATCGCTTCTGTAGTATATTGTCCCAAACATATTCGGCTTGAAACATATATATATTTAGGGTACACTCTAAACATATAGTATTTGGTATATACAAAAATTATATTCTTGGGAAGATGTTGTTCTAAACAAATCTTTGTTTACATCCCAATATGTTATTATTTGGAACTATATTGTCCCAAACATATTCGGCTTGAAACATATATATATTTAGGGTACACTCTAAACATATAGTATTTGGTATATACAAAAATTATATTCTTGGGAAGATGTTGTTCTAAACAAATCTTTGTTTACATCCCAATATGTTATTATTTGGAACTATTATTTCCGAAACAAATATTTATTTGCATTTAAGTATTCGGAAAATACATAAATTGTGTTAAATTTTTCAGTAATTCAAAGTTAATTTTTTAGAAATGTTAAATGTTCGTAAAATAATAATAATTGAAATCGTATAATCTTGGATTAAAATAAATTACTTAGAGGAGTGAAAACTAATGATGGCTTGGAATACTCAGAAAATTTAAATTATTGATTTAAAACGGAAGTTAATATGGTATCATAACTGGGAGGTATAATTCGAAAATAAGGAAAAATTAAAACTGAATTTCGAAAAATTCAGTAAATGTTTTGAAATTTTTTTAAATAAAATATATTTGGAAAAATTCCTAAACAATAATTTTATTTGTATTTAAACACATATCTTATTTGAGAAATTTAGTTTGCAAATAAATTTTGTTGTAATATATTAATATATGCGTTCCAAATATATTTTATTGATTTTCAAATAAAATTTATTTGCTAAGAAATATATAATATTTAAAAATTTGTGTTCCAAATATATTTTCTTTCGATTCAAACATATCAAAAATGGTGATTATGCCCCGTGAAAATTTCAAAATTCCTATGTATTTATGGGAGTTGAATGTGAAGATCTTTTTAAGTGTTTTTTTTTTGTTACGGCATAATAAATTTACAGACTTTATATAAAAATTCGCGAATTTTTATAGTGATATTCTAAGTAGAGATATTTTTTTCAATAGCCTTGTTTTGACAGATCACGTGTGAGTCGTGTCATGCTGTCATGTTATTTTTGTTAAGTATTGTTTGGCATTTCATCATGGAAAGAATTACGCCTGAACAACGTTTACAAATTATTCAGTTTTATTATCAAAATAATCGTTCGCCAATTGCGCTAGTCCATTTTTTTTAAATCCAAAAAAAAAAACCCTTTCCAGTCGACCCACGATCTTGCCACCCATGAGCTCTCGTTAAAAGCTATCTTTTTGCCATTGACCGATTCCCGATCCGACGTACCGGAATCATCGGTCCATATTTCTTAAAAAATGATGCCGGTGTGAACGTAACCGTCAATGGCGACCGTTATCGTGCCATGATAACCGAATATTTGATGCCTAAATTGAAGCTCGTAATCTCGGCGACATTTGGTTTCAGCAAGACGACGCCACTTCCCTTACATCGTATCAATCAATGGATTTATTGAGAGAACACTTCGGGGAGCAGATAATTTCACGTTTTGGACCGGTCGATTGGCCACCAAGATCGTGTGATATCACACCGTTAGACTTTTTCCTGTGGAGATATGTAAAGTCTAAAGTTTATGCGGACAAACCCGCTTCGATTCAGGCCTTGGAGCAAAACATCACGCGTGTCATTCGCCAGTTACCAGTCGAAATGCTCGAACGAGTCATCGAAAATTGGACTCAACGGATGGACCATCTGAGACGTAGCCGCGGCCAACATTTGATAGACATAATCTTCAAAAAATAAATGCCAAAGAATGTTCTTTCAAATGATAATAAACCTTCCCCATTCAATTTGAATTTTCTGTGTTTTTTTTCTTTAAAAAAGTAGGGAACCTCGAAATGGATCACCCTATATATCTTAAGAGGGAAACTAATAATGAATGGTTTTATTTTGAGGTTATGTAAATTTTGAAAGTGCATAATTTGCACAATCATCAAAATAAAATGACGCGCCTCTGATTTCGGAATAGATCGTTAAAAATCCTTTTAATTCATATGAACTTCCGCCATATCTGTACCGCGCACTGGGTGTGCCTTTACGATCATCACTGAGACAAAAGTGTCTCGTTCTTCGCGCACAAGACTTCAATCTTCAAATACGTGTCAATGGTTGTTAAGTGCACCACAGCAGTACCCCAAAGAACGTAGAAATTAAGTTAAGAAATTTATACTAACAAAATTTGCGTTTACAAATTATTCAGTTTTATTATCAAAATAATCGTTCTCCAATTGTAACTTTTCGTGCGCTAAGTCCATTTATTTTAATATAAAAAAAACACTTTCCGATCGACCTAGCTCTCGTTAAGAGCTATCTTTTTGCTGTTCACAGATTTCCGATCCGACGTACCGTTAAGGATATAGAGCAAAAATAAACTTTCCGTTCACATTTGAAAATGATGCTGTCCATTTTTTTTTAAATAAAAAAAAAAAAACACTTTCCATTCGACCTTGACACCCATGAGCAATATTTTAGCTCTCGTTAGGAGCTATCTTTTTGCCATTGGCCGATTGTGGCTACATGCCACATAGCAAATGAAACAATTGAATTGTTGCGAGAAAAGTTTGGAGATTCGAATATTTCAAGAAATTGTGATATTGAATGGCCTCCAATGATTGTGATTTAACACAATTAGACTATTTCTTGTGGGGTTATTTGAAGTCATTGGTCTTTCGAAATAAACCAGACTCTCTTCAAGCTTTACAAGTCAATATTGAACGTGCCATTCATGACATACGACTTGATTTAGTGGAAAAGTGCTCGAAAATTGGGTTCATCGAATTCGTTCCTGCAGAAGAAGTCGTGGAGGTCAATGACGTTTAGAATGACGTTTTATTTAGAACTTAATTGTATCGATTGTACTTCACATTAAATAAAAAACTTTTGAATTACCTTAACAATAAGTGTGTTTTTTTTTTCAAAGAAATCATATCAATCTTTTTGGAAAACCCTATACATTATGGGGTCTCTTTCGAGGTGTTACAAAAGAAGTGACCACCATCATGTGGTGGTGGATACAATAACAGTAACATACCATGATCGTCACAATATGCCTACATATGTATATATGTAAGTAATAACATTCCTATAAAGATAACCATTAATGAATACAGATAATCAGATAGTTTCATATGTACGTATATACATTACAAGTATCTCACCTAGCTCTAGTGACCTCTGCATGCAGCAACTGCAACTGTTCTCACAGAGCAGAGTCGATGAGAAAACATTACGTATTATTTCCTTTACACCGTACACGTGAGTGAGCTCGTTTATGATGATGCTTTGTGGGTACTGTGACGACGGGATGTGTAAAGGACGAAGGAACACATGCAGCGACGAAAGCAGCGGGATAAACCCACAAAACACACGTTCGTTTGTCGGCTGGTCGGTCGGTCGGTTGGTACGCAGTCAAACAAAACACCTAAAGAATAACATTGAGAGGCACGTAATAATGACGATGACGTTGTTGTAAATGTCATCGTCGTCGACGAAGACGACGACGTCAGTGAGCTGAGCGAGTGAGGGTGTTGCTGTTGTTGCGTGATTCAAACGTGCCCTGCAACAATACAATCCACATGAACTTGAAGTGTATCCATCCACTGATTGGAGGAGTGTGAAAAGGGAAATTGAGGGAGAGCCAGTGAGTGAGAGAGGTTTTTTTTTATTCGACCTCTCAGTTCTCGTATAGAGATCCTTAGTGGTGCGCGTCTGCAAATGGGTTCAGTCAGCGCCAAGTGAACGTTATTGCATATCCTATGGATGTGGAAATGACACTAACACCAGCAGTGGCGGCGTCGATGAGTATTTCATTTCCGTTGCAATTCCTCCCATTCATTCAAGTTTCGATTGGGTTTTGAGAGTTGTTCGTTCTCCACAACGACTCACATTGCTCGACAACGATTCACTAAATGGATGATGGGCTGCCGCTGTATGTTTTCGGCCGTTCGCTGCTCTGTCTGTTGTCTTCTATCCATCCGTTTCACGGTCTGGACCATTTGTTGTGTATGGTTTATCTTTGAATATCCAATTGCGTTTCTTCATTCGTCGTGATTCGTTGTGTCATTAAGCGCGCTTAAGACAAAGCAACCCAACTCAACTCCATATTCGGGTTTTCGGTTTTTTTCATCCGGTTCATTACAGTTACATTCATTATTTCTTCTCCCACACACAAACACAGACACACTGTAAAACGGTGAAATCAATTTGATACGAATACATACATAAATACTCATATGTTCGAAAATAAATATAAAAACAAAAGAATCCGTGTGATAAGTTTATAATGTAGTAAATGATTAAAATATCTAACAACTAAAATATTAATAAAAGAGAAAGCTAAAGCAACACCTAAGTACTAAATAATTGATTCTATCTACCAGAATAAAGTGCAAATTTCGATATATGAATTGATTTCATTTATGGAATTAAAATCAAAACATGATCTCGTAGTGTACAAAAATTATTCTTCGTTTGATGTTTAACATCGTCAAAACTATATGTATGCAGTTAAAAAATCCTGTAAAATTATTCTCCGCTGGAATTGAATTAACCGACGGTTACTCGACTAACGGATATTCGACGAAAGTAACTGTTCTTCTCCTCACACACACAACTGCCGTCGGCAAAACGGATACTTGAGTAAGGTGAGTAAATTTTATAAAAACCAATCAGAAAATTCAGTGTGAAATTTTGTTACAAACGTTCTTCCAAAAACAACAAATTTAAAAAAAATTACAAATTTAACGCAAACGTTGGAGACATTTTGAGAATTGAACTTGTTTTCCATATCATTTCTTAAATATAAAATTTACAACAACTAAAAAAGGACATTTAATTCATTCGATATGAAAGCGATAATTTGT
Source organism: Eudasyphora cyanicolor (assembly GCA_963930755.1). Lineage (NCBI taxonomy): Eukaryota > Metazoa > Arthropoda > Insecta > Diptera > Muscidae > Eudasyphora > Eudasyphora cyanicolor. The sequence continues at coordinate 191,148,261 of OZ005734.1, forward strand.
CAAATGTAACCTCAACTTGAAAACCTTTGAAAATACAAGTGACTTCTAGCACCGAAGCCCGAACGGTTAACACAAGGTAAACTTTTTTCAAGGGTAAGCCATATTCAATTTGCATGCAACGGCAAGCCTTCAACAGCAAAAAAAAAATAAATTTTCATATCGTTTGCTTCATTCCAAATGTAGCGTTTTATGCCTGTTTTTTGGTGAAGAATGATATAATTCTCAATAGGTTATCAAGTTCATTTCCGCACCTGATATTTTAGAAACCTTTGAGAATTTTAAGTTTGGAGTTGAACTTCAAAAACCATTGAAATGAAGGAAGGGCTAATGTCTGGTGGAGCCGACTATATGATACCCTAACCATCCTATCGGAGCTGAATAAGCAGAAATATTATAAATAATTAAAATATTTTATAGCGCTTAAATTTAAAATCGGGATATAAGTATATACCGGGATTATATCAAATTTATTCAAATTTGGTTTTCTCTAAATTTTTTAAAGATCTCTTCAAAAATGCGGATTATATAGCCTTAGATGCAAAATCGGGATATAGTTATATAATATATATAAATCAGAACCGATATTATTAAAATTCGCCAAGTAACATTATTGGTTCAAGAAACAGTTACATATTTGCAAAATTTTATAAAGTTCTGTTCAGAAATGCGGATTCTCTAGCCCTTGTTTGCTATATCGGGATATACCTATATGTATATGGGGACCATCTAAAACTGAACCTATTTTCTTCAAATTTGGCAGGGGCGCAAACAACTTTTCTGCATCAAATTTCGTATAGATGTGAGACAAAATATGAATAAATAATTTTATTTATTTCGGGCCTAGGCAACACTAATGGCGAATTCGTTTCTGCAAAAAAATGCTACACTTGCATTGCCCTTTTCCCGAAAACTGCACTATTGTATCACTTTTTTGAAAGTTGGAAGTTTTATTTGTGCTAAATTTGAGTAACTTAATTACCAAATTGCAAAAAAGTAACACAAAAGTGCACTTTTTGGAAAGAGGGCAATGAAAATGTTGCCCTGTTTTGCAGAAACGAAACAAAAAAATGGAATTAACTCGTGAACATTTTAGTGCGATCATTTTTCACAACTTTCGACGTGGATTATCACGACAAGTGTGCATCGATGAACTTAAATCATTGTATGGCGATGAAGCACCATCCTATAGCACTGTGAAAAACTGGTTTAATGAATTCAATAGTGGCCGACGCTCGCTCAAACACGAAGGTCGTCCAAAACGGCCGTTGTGCCAGAGAACATTGATGCCGTGCGTGAACTGATAATGCAAGATCGTCGCGTGACATACCGTGAGATAGAGGCATCCTTGGGCATTTCTTCCACCAGCATACATTCGATATTGCATGAACACCTGACCGTAAAAAAGGTTTCTTCTCTTGGATCTTGTATCTTGGATCTATGCGTATGAGCCCGAAACAAAACAGCAATCGACCGTGTGGGTCTTCGAAGACGAGCCAAATCCAACGAAAGTTGTTCGTGGAAAAAGCACTTCGAAGCAACTGGTCGCCTGTTTCTTCGGCAAAACTGGTCATGTGGCGACGGTTCCGCTTGAGCAACGTAGGACGGTCAATTCTGAGTGGTACACAACAATTTGTTTGCCTAAAGTCTTCGGAGAAATTCGACAAACGGACAAGAGAAGACGAATCATTGTGCACCATGACAATGCGAGCTCTCACACATCGGCTCAAACCAGCGCCTTTTTGACCGGCCAAAACGTCGAATTGATGGGTCATCCGCCGTACAGCCCTGATTTGACACCCAATGATTTATTCTTATTCACTCACATCAAGAAAAGACGGCTTGGTCAACGTTTTTCGACGCCTGAAGCAGCTGTCGAAGCGTTCAAAACCATGTTTTGGAGTTGAATTTTCAACACACTGAAACCAAAACAATTCGCGCTCAAATGACAGAACGGTCTGAGTGAAGTTATGCTAAAAAATGTCAAACTTTCCAATGGAAATGTCAGATGGCGCCAGGCAACACTTATGGCGATTTCTTTTTGCAAAAAAGTGCAACATTTCCGTTGCTTCCGGATTGTATCCCGTAAAAAATTGACATTTTTACCACGCCTAGTGATGAAAAATCCCGAATCCCGGGATATTTTAAAATGAATCCCGGGATATTTTAATAATAATAATAATAATAATATATGAAGTTGTCTAAGTGTATGATAGACACTCTGTTGAAAATGTAATTTAATGAAGCATCGAAAAACATTGACAAAATCCGGTGAAAAAATTAGAAATTTGGAGAAAAATTTCAAAATTTAATTATAAACAAGTAAACATAAAACAAAACCACAAATGGAGTTTGTGTCCCACAAAACGAAGAACATTGTATTCTATTCTTTCAAATATATGAAAAATCCAAATATAAAATTTGATTTTCAGCGACACATCGATATGGTTCTCATAAAAACCGATTTCTCTAGTTGAAAAAATTTTTCTCGTGGATAATAACGTCAATAATAATTCAGACGACGAACTGAAGTTGGATCAAAATTATTCCATAACGAAGATGTTGTGAAATATTTTAATAAAAGTTAGTATTTTTTAACAAAAGTTAATTTAGGCTCTAGCTGTTTTTATCCTTGTTCAAATTAAATAAAAACTGAACTAAAATGTTTGTATTCCATTTGGAAATATCACATTATTAAGAATGAAAAATCCTGATTTATCCCGAAAATCCCGGGATCCCGGGATTTGCAATTTAAAAATCACGAATCCCGGGATTTGTGAAAACCAATCCCGTTTGACATCTCTAGCCACGCCCCTATTAGTACCTCCAACACGAAATGGCGACATTACATATACCAAGATTTAATGACCCATAACGTTAAAAGCAGTGCACATAAGCAGTTACAATTCGGTGCAGTGCAATGTCTTTGAAGTATCTACTTTTCAATGCAAAATAAAACACAACATTCCCACAACTACTGCATCAATCATCTAAATGTTTTCATATTTGATATTGTAGACGACATTTCCAATGATTATAGACTGGCAAAGAATGAGCTTAACTTTTTGTACACAATGGTCCCATTGTGTGGGAGGTACCAAAAAGGGGCGGGTCACTTCGTCCATTTTTCTCAAGATGATAACGACAGATAAACTATTACTATGTATGGAATTACAGAAGATTTAGATAGGTACGAAGGCGGTCCCAAAATTAGCCTACCTGACATATAGCGTTCGCAGTTTCTTTGTTAGGTCGGCTAATTTTGGGTTCGCCTTCGAAGAATACACGTTGCAAAAAAATCGCTTCTGTATTATATTGTCCCAAACATATGCTGCTTGAAACATATATGTTTATGGTACACTCCAAATATATAATATTATATATTTGAGAAGATTTTATGCCAAACAAATCTTTGTTTCCATCCAGATATTTTTTATTTGGGACTATTAATTCCTAAACAATGAAGTAGTTTTAGGGAGATTGCATTTTTAATTTCTAAATATTCCAAATTATATTCAGTCAAAATTTGGTGTTTATCCGTCAATCCAATCAAAAGTTATTCACAAAACAGTATAGGTCATTCGATTTGCATTATAAAGGAATTCCACACAAATTTAAAAAATTCATCAAACTTTGATCGCCTCTCCTGAAAAACTACCTTTTGCACTTAGCATAGTTTGGAATGGAGGTATCGATATTTGCTCCAAATAAATTTTAATGATTTTCAAATCAAATTTATTTATTCAGAAATTTGAAATATTTAAACATTTCTGTTCCAAATACATTTACCTTCGATTCAAACATATCAAAAAAAAAAACGATTTTGCCCCGTGTAGAAGTTATTAGACTATCAATATTTCACCAAATATTAACCCTTTGAGAGGGAGGTACTAGAAGGAGTGGGCTAATATGGGTTACCTTGTTCGAGAGTTATCGTGCGCAATAGCCAGACAAACAGACGGACCGACATTGCTCAAATAATTTATAATGTCGTAAAATGGATTTCCGCCGAACGTACTTACACGGGGCAAAATCGCCTTTTTTGATATGTTTGAATCGAAAGAAAATATATTTGGAACACAAATTTTTAAATATTATATATTTCTTAGCAAATAAATTTTATTTGAAAATCAATAAAATATATTTGGAACGCATATATTAATATATTGCAACAAATTATATTTGCAAACTAAATTTCTCAAATGTAATATGTGTTTACAAATAAAATTATTATTTAGGAATTTTTCCAAATATATTTTATTTAAAAAATATTTCCAAAACTTTTGCTGAGTTTTTCATATTTCAGTTTAAATTTTTCTTGGGTTTCGAATTGTACCTCCCAGTTATGATACCATATGCAGCATTACCTTCTGTTTTAAATCAATCATTTCAAATTTCTGAGTATTCCAAGCCATCATTAGTTGTCAATCCTCTAAGTACTTTATATTGATCCAAGATTATATGATTTCAATTATTATTTTTTACGAACATTAAAAATTTCTAAAAATTTAACTTTGAATTACTGAAAAATTTGACACAATTTATGTATTTTATGAATACTTAAATGCAAATAAATATTTGTTTCGGAAATAATGGTCCCAAATAAAAACATATTGGAATGTAAACAAATATTTGTTTAGAACAACATCTTCTACCCCAAACATATATATGTTTCAAGCCGAATATGTTTGGGACAATATACTACAGAAGCGATTTTTTTTTTAGCGTGTAGGGCCTTGGGTCAAACCTAAGATGTGTTACATATTTTTTTATATAAATAATGTACATACATATATCGATGACTTATATTCAAAAATGACTTTGAACAAAAACACAAAGGCTTATACTTTAAAAAAATAATTATACTTTATAATTACCTTAAATTTAACGCGTATTGAGGCTCTATCAGGCCTATACTTCAAAAAATATCAATGAACATTTGAATTTTAAAAAACTAAATTAAAAAAAACTGTACCATAAAACAATTTTTGGTTTTCATTTTATGGAACTATTTTCCTCAATCTACACGCTGAAAAAAATCGCTTCTGTAGTATATTGTCCCATACATATTCTGCTCGAAATATGCAAATGTTTAGTGAATACTCTAAATATTATTTGGGAAGATGTTGCTCTAAACAAATCTTTGTTTCCGTCCTAATATTTTCTATTTGGGCCTATTATTAACGAAACAAATATTCTATTTGCATTTATTGTAGACAATTTATTTTAAGTCACGTTTTGGTTTTCAATAATTCAAAGTTTATATTTTTTCAGAAATTTTAAATGTTCGTAAAATTTTATAATTGAAATCATAATCTTGCATAAAGATACATTGCTTGAAATGAAATTAAAAATTAGTTCTTTAAAGCAAATGTTATTGATACTTATGTCATTTGAAATTATAAGTTTTGGAAATCTTTTTGAAACAAAATATTTGGACAAATTCCCAAACATTAATTTTATTTGTATATAAACACACATTTTATTTGGGAAAATTAGTTTGCAAATATTTTTTTTTGTAATATATTAATGTATGCGTTCTAAATAAATGTTATTGATTTTCAAATAACATTTATTTGCTTAGAAATATACAGGGTTTTCCAACAAGAGGTGTTATTTTGAATCACCCGATATTTCGGTAGCTGTCACTTTTGAAGCTTTTATTCTTTGACATTTGACAAGTAGAAACTACGCCATTATACGCCAGATACAAAACGATTGAACAAAAAAACGATACGAACGATACAAAACCATCTTGACTGATGAGGCCCATTTCCTCCTCGGTGGCTACTTCAACAAGCAAAATTGTCGCATCTGGGACTCGGAAAACCCAAGAGTTATTGTTGTGACTGTTTGGTGCGGTTTATGGTCCGGTGGGGTCATTGGACCTTACTTTTTCGAAAATGAGGTTGGGTTAACAGTTACGTGAATGGATTGCGCTATCTAGAGATGAGCTCTTAACGAGAGCTGAAATGCTCATGGGTGTCAAAGTCGTGGGTCGACTGAAAGTGTTTTTTTTGGATTTAAAAAAAAATGGACGATTATTTTGATAATAAAACTGAATAATTTGTAAACGTTGTTCAGGCGTAAGTCTTTCCATGATGAAATGCCAAACAATACGTAACAAAAATAACATGACAGCATGACACGACTCACACGTGATCTGTCAAAAAAAGGCTATTGAAAAAAGTATCTCTACTAAACGGTTGGCGTATTCCGCGAATCAAGTTGATGCTTTCTGTAAAATATTTGTATTATTTGCTCCCAGGGATACAGAAATGCATAACAAAATTAGGAAACTTGGTATCAAGACCATTTACTAATTGAAAAAAACGCTTGAAGTATTTCGCCACCACTCATCACTAAAATACCATAGAAGCTGAAATGATATCTAATTTAGATAAGCAATCGATAAACAATTACAAATTCATGAAAGCAGTTCGTAAACACAAATAGAAAGCATTTGGAAGCAATAGTTCAAACTGTCGTCCTTTGTCGTCGACAAGGCTTAGTATTAAGACGAAGTTGTGGTACTGACAGGGCTGAGCAAGTTTCAATGTGTTTTCGGTACCTTAATAAAAACTATGGGCGATATACAATTTGCGAAGATTTTTTGAGTTTCGTCCCAACAAAACAGTTTAATAGAAAAGGTTTGCCTGAAGTAATTCTAAATTTCCTCGAAACGTCTGGTATTGATTGATTGTAAGTATTTATTTGGGCAATGCTATGACGGTGCAAGGGCAATGAACGGAGAATTTCATAGGGCGCATGCATATATCCAAGAAAAGTACAGCTTAGCACTATATTCACATTGTGCAGCTCACAGCTTAATCTTGGTTGTAAGTTACGCATGTAAAGTATGTAGTCCCAGTTGGAAATTGTCTCGGTACCATCCGAACCATGTACCACTCTTTTCAATATCCTAAAAGGCAAATAGCTCTTCTAGAAGAAATAAAGCATTACCACATTAAAATATTGAAAAATGTTACCTACACTCAGAAAAAAATGAACCCAAAGATAAGTTAAAATTAACTAAACTTCAGGAAAATTAAACTTCATATGGCGCTAAAGCAATTTTTTCCCAAATCAAGTTCACATTTGTCCTTAACATTAGCAAATGTTTTGAACTTAGTTTTAGTTAATACTAACTTGAATTTAGTAAATATTCTTTTACATCTAGTTCAATTGAACTCATATTAAGGGAAAATGAACTCAGTTTAAGTAAAAATTTACATGAAATTTGGAAAAAAATCTAGTTAAATTTTCACTAAAATCAGGTACATTTTTACTTGAAATCAGGAAATTTTTACTAAAAATTAAGACAATTTTAACTAAAATCAAGTAATTTTTTACTAAGATTAAGTTACATTTTTACTAAATGGAAGTAAAATAAATCCTCAAATCAAGTTCAATTTTACTTGAATATACGAAGTAAAATAAATCCTCAAATCAAGTTCAATTTTACTTGAATATACGAAAATTAAACTAAAATGTTAGAAACGTTTAACTATAAATGAGTAATTTTTGAACTTGCAACTTGTAGAAGTAAACTAAATTTTAGTTCATTACTACTAATATAATTCAGCAAAATATTCTCGGGAATTTTCCAATAAATATTTTGCTCCAATGTATTTGAAACAAATTCAAAAAACCTGAAACAAACAGAATTCTCATTCAATGTCTCAATCTTATGTCTTAAGTATTTCACATATAATCCTATATATTTGCTGCGAAGTTAAATTACTTAACTTCGCAGCTGCTGTTTGAAATGATATTTGAGCAGTTAAGGAAATAATCTCTTGAAACGAACGGGAATTTTTTGCTTAACGAATATTCATGGATTATTTGAAAACCGTATTATAAATTTCAGGAAGACGTGAACTAGAACTAAGGAAATTCGGATATTTCTAGTTAAAATTTCTTAAAATGATTTATTTTCGAGGAGTAGTAAATGGTTCTTCGACGCTAGGAAATCCTTCCTCGGTAAAAGTCAAAGTTTACCAAATAGTAGGAAATTTTTACTTGGTCGATGGAATTTTAAGTAAGTAAAATCATATCCCATTTCCGAGTATGTAACCAATTTGCTATATCTTTGAATTTAGTTCAATTTACTCATTGAAAGTAAAATTTGCCAGTTTTGAGGAAAATTTAACTAAACATAAGTAAAAATCTTGAACTAAACTGAGATATAGATTTTACTCACATAAACAATTGTCATTTTTCTGAGTGTACATTTCACATAAGAGTAGTTAAAGATTTTGTATAACTTTAAGACTAACCGATTAGGTGTATTTATTACTATAAGCAGATTTTATCCCAAAAATTTCTTAAATTTTTTATCAGTTTTAATATTATAATTCGATACAAAATTCGATTAAAAGTCCCTTTCAGAATTACCCAACATACCTGTACTCGTATATAAAGGTCACCATAAACAAATACATAGTCATAAAAAGCAAAAAAAAATAATTGTCCAAAAATTTCTTAAATTTTTTATCAGTTTTAAAATTATAATTCGATACAAAATTCGATTAAAAGTCCCTTTCAGAATTGCCCAACATGCCTATACTCGTATATATAAAAGTCACCATAAACAAATACATAGTCATAAAAAGCAAAAAAAAATAATTGTCCGTTAAATGTGAAATATTGGGTTATAGCAAAAATGTGGGTTTCTTTCCCTTTTCCATCGTCTTCCTTGCCAGTCTGAAGCAAAAAACATTTACTAAACCACATAAAAAAGTTGATTATACATATATTTTGTTAAAAATTTTCATTTTTGGCAAATATGTACACTTTCCTAAGTAAGTATTTCCGAGAAATGAAATAAAGACTTTAAACTGTTAAAAAGTGTTCACAACACTGCGACAATAGCAGAAAAAAACGCATGAATTAAATTTATGACAACTTGAAACAGAAAATTTACGCATATTTTTCTAAAGAAAAAAATTATGCATAAACACTGAACTAATGGATGGACGGACAGACATTTGTACGGATGGACACTATAGATGCAGATGCAGCCGACTGATATGTCCACAATGGCAACACACATATATACATAGTAATTTAATGGTATGTGGACACGCCAAGGCAATCCCTCGTGTCAGCGAGAAAAAAAAGCTCACTCAAATCGAATTCAAGTGACAAAACTTCAAAAGACATTTAAATAGTTTTGTCATTTCACGCGTGCGCGCGAGCTCTCCTCATAAATGGTCAAACTGTCCTGGTCCGATTTGGAAATTAGTATGTGCGACCAATTGACCAACTCCAGAACAAATGGAAAGTGATTTCTTTGATTGTTGTTGCTGCATGTTTTGTTTTGCTGGTCAATCCAGGAATAGGTGGAAGATGATACTCGCCCGTACAGTGAGTTTAACGAAACTGGTGCGATAAAAAAAGAAACGAAAAACTAGATTCAATTACTAAACTTGTGCACTCAAATTAAAAAAAGTTATTGGGTCAATCAAGAGATTCACTTACTGATCTAAAAATTTGATTAGAAAACAAGTAGGAAAAGGCTAATGTTGGACGGGCCGACTATTTTTATGTTACTGGAGAATTCCTATATAGAATTTGTGAGAACGAAAAAAAAATCGCGTTCTTCAAAGCTTATATGAAAATTTAGTTTGTTTTAGGTATATTCGCAAAATATGTCGTGTTTCTAATAACCTCTAAAACCTCATTTTAAATAAACTCTAAAAATCAGTTTTTTCTTTAATGCAATTGTAAATTTTGTTATTACTTTTAAGAATTGACCACTGGACATTAAAACGTGGACCATTTTTTGTTTTTTTTTTTACTGGAGAATTCCTATATAGAATTTGTGAGAACGAAAAAAAAAATTCGCGTTCTTCAAAGCTTATATGCAAATTTAGTTTGTTTTAGGTATATTCGCAAAATATGTCGTTTTTCTAATAACCACTAAAACCTCATTTTAAATAACCTCTAAAAATCAGTTTTTTCTTTAATGAAATTGTAATTTTTTTTATTACTTTTAAGAATTGACCACTTGACATTAAAACCTGGACCATTATTTATATGGCGACGTGACTTCCTTTAAACAATTGAAATATAAAGTCACTTTTTTTTCTCAATTTTAGTGCAATTTTTAGCATTTTTAAAAAATCACAAACAATTTCCACAATCTTGGTCCGATTTTCACTTTTCATGGCTTGTTATAGAACTGCTGATCTCTAGCCTTAATTTTTAGAAAAAATTAACCCTTTCGGACGTTAACTTTTTATTTGATTGTTGGTCCCAAAAGGGTTAAAGTGAATTTATTGTAATAAAAATTATCCTAACTTTTTTTGTACCACACTCTAATATAGTAGATCTGTTAACAAATAAATATTTTATATTACATACATGCAAACTAGGGATATAGATATGTAAATACATATAGGAGATTTCATGCCAAGTGAGTGAATTTAAATTTAAAACCGATGTCTTTCGATCGGGATGAAACTTGCACCAAGTTAAGTTCTATTATTAGATAGTAGTTATGACACAAAATTTCAACCAAATCGGTTAAGGACTGTCCAAGTTGGAGGGTGTTGAATTTTGATCGGTCAGGAATAAAATGAAACCATTCCGAAGCAAATCGATACATACGAGGGTTGCTATATATATATATTTCTGGCCTAATAATGAAAATGCGAATATTTATCGTCAAAAATGGTTTTATTGTTTTTCAAATTATTCTCCAGACACCTCCAAAACATGGTTTTTGAACGCTTCAACAGCATCTTCTGGCGACGAAAATCGTTGACCACGCATTTTTTTCTTGAATAAAAAGAAGTATTGGGTGCCAAGTCAGGGCTGTACGGCGGATGACCCATCAATTCGACGTTTTGGCCGGTCAAAAATGCTGGTTTGAGCTGATGTGTGAGAGCTCGCATTGTCATGGTGCACAATGATTCGTCTTCTCTTGTTCGTTTTTCGAATTTCTCCGAAGACTTTAGGCAAACAAATTGTGACGTACCACTCAGAATTGACCGTCCTACGTTGTCAAGCGGAACAGTAGCCACATGACCAGTTTTGCCGAACAAACAGGCGACCATTTGCTTCGAAGTGCTTCTTCCACGAACAGCATTCGTTGGATTTGGCTCGTCTTCGAATATCCACACGGTCGATTGCTGTTTTGTTTCGGGCTCATACGCATAGATCCAAGATTCGTCACCTGTGAAGTCTTTGAAGCACCGCGATCGTATTTTTTCAAAATTTCTTTGCACCAATAGATACGAGCCTTTTTTTGAGCGATTGTCAAATTGTGCGGGATCCAACGAGAACAAACCTTATTTACGGCCAGGTGTTTCCTAGTTGCTATTTTTTCTTCACCACCATCAGTGGTGGCTTGTGGTAAGAAAGTAGAAGAGTGTAAAATTGGGAAGAGCGTAACATTGGGTAGAGCGTATATCGATTGTTGTCGTCATATGACGAAAAATTTCATTTGCCGGGAGGTGGGATTGAACTCGCGACCTCATGGTTTCGTAGTTTAGCATCACAATCACTGGCCTACCTCGCGATTCATAGACAAATCGCTTAATAATCAAGTACAAAAATATAACCCATCAAAATCTTTGTAAGTAAATATCGTTACCAGATGCATTACCAGGCAATGATATCTCACTATCGCCAGCATTACTTTCGGTAAATAAATAACGACTAACTAAATATTGACAAAAATAAGTTAGTATTAGTAATTTTATTTATTTATTTATTCAAACAAGTAATTTGAAGCCTTATGGCCAATGTAGTAATTTGCAGTACAATACAGTTGAGATAACTAGAGAATCTAATTTTAGAGAATCTAATTTTAATTTTTAAACTTTTCTTTAAATGATTTAACTGAATACAAACTACAACTTATATACGTAAATCATTTAAGCAAAAATCATAAATCGTAAATCATCTAAAGAAAAGTTTATAACTTAAAATAAGATTTTCTAACTTAGATTACTAGCAATAACTTATTTTTGTCATTATTTTGTTAGTCGTTATTTATTTACCGAAAGTAATGCTGGCGATAGTGAGATATCATTACCTGGTAATGCATCTGGTAACGATATTTACTTACAAAGATTTTGATGGGTTATATTTTTTTACTTGATTATTAAGCGATTTGTCTATAAATCGCGAGGTAGGCCAGTGATTGTGATGCTAAACTACGAAGCCATAAGTTCGCGAGTTCAATCCCATCTCCCGGCAAATGAAATTTTTCGTCATATGACGACAACAATCGATATACGCTCTACCCAATGTTACGCTCTTCCCAATTTTACACTCTTCTGCTTTCTTACCACAAGCCACCACTGATGGTGGTGAACCAAAAATAGCAACTAGGAAATATCCACTCCACACAAACCCACTCATAAAATTATTTCTTTTGTCCACACTTACTTTTTGAATACTTGTAAGAAAAAAAAACACCTCTTTGTTAAATTTCATGAAATTGGGTTGAAAATTCTGCACGAGGCAAAATCGCCTTTTTTGATATGTTTGAAAAGAAAGAAAATATATTTGGAGCACCAATTTTTCAATATTAGGCATGTTTTCGTTACAAGCTAGCGATTTTAGTTTAGCCCTTTGCAACGAAAACAACTGACTTCCACTAACTGGCGCATTAGCAATGCTGTCATGAGTTGGGTAGAAAGAACAGTGCGAAACAGACAAAAAATTTGTGAAATGTATTTATTTAAAAAACATACATTTACTATTCTATGTTCAATTGTTTACACTCTTTTTGCAAATATTAATATAATTTTCCATTTTTGTTCTTCTTCTTCCCGTTAAGTCACAATAATTGACAACAATCTCTCCAAAATTGAGATGCCATACTGCGAAATATAGGATGCCCAATCTGGCAACACCATACTCGACTAAGACAGGAACACAAGCACCAAACTTCATCGGGAACTAATAATGCTTAAAAGTGCTTAGCTCCCCATACAAATTAAGCACCTATGGTGTAACGAAAACACGCCTATTATATATTTCTGAGCAAATAAATTTTAGTTGAAAATCAATAAAATTTATTTGGAATGTATATATTAATATATTACAACAAAATATACTTGCAAACTAATTTGCTCAAAAAAAATATGCGTACACGCTGAAAAAAATCGCTTCTGTAGTATATTGTCCCAAACATATTCGGCTTGAAATAAACATATGTTTAGGGTACACTCCAAATAAATAATATTTTACACACACAAATATTTTATGTTTGTGTGGATATTGTTCTAAACAAAAATATGCTCCCATTCAAATATTTTTTATTTGGAACTAGTATTTCCGAAACAAGGATTCATTTGTAATTATTTATTTTGGTAATGTATAAAATGTCTTAACTTAAAGACAAGTTTTCTGTTTTTCAGATTTTCAAAGAGCAATTTTTTAATAAATTTTATATGTTTGTAAAATTTAATCAAAACTTAAATCGAACAATCTTTCGTACACGCTGAAAAAAAATCGCTTCTGTAGTATATTGTCCCAAACATATTCGGCTTGAAATAAACATATGTTTAGGGTACACTCCAAATATATAATATTTTACACACACAAATATTATATGTTTGTGTGGATATTGTTCTAAACAAAAATATGCTCCCATTCAAATATTTTTTATTTGGAACTAGTATTTCCGAAACAAGGATTCATTTGTAATTATTTATTTTGGTAATGTATTAAATGTCTTAACTTAAAGACAGGTTTTCTGTTTTTAAAATTTTCAAATAGCAATTTTTTTATAAATTTTATATGTTTGTAAAATTTAATCAAAACTTAAATCGAACAATCTTTCGTAAATATAAACGACATTGATGGATTGACAAGAAGTGATGAATAGGAATATTTATAAATAAGGAAATTTTTAGCTATAAAGTGTAACACGAAAACTAGGAAAAGCTAACTAAAATTCGAATAAGTCAGTAATGTTTTAAACATCTTTTTAAATAAAACATATTTGGAAATCTTCTTAAACAGTAACTTTGTTTGTGTGTAAACACATATTTTATTTGTGAAATTCAGTTTGCAAATAAATTATGTTCTAATATATTAATATATGCGTTCCAAACAAAATTTCTTGATTTTCAAATAAAATTTATTTGTTAACAAATATATAATATTTAAAAAAATCGTTTCCAAGTATATTTTCTTTCGTTTCAAACATATCAAAAATGACGATTTTCCTCCGTGTATATGAATGCATATTTTTTTGAGCAAAATTAATAAAATTATTGTTTAGGAATTTCTCCAAATATATTTTGTTTAAAAAAGGTTATCAAAACGTTGCTGATTTTTCGAACTTAATTTTTTATAGATTTCAAGTTATATCTTGCAATTTAGAATAACACAAGTAGGAATAACTTTTCTTTTAAATCACAATTATAAGGCAATTTTACGAACTTTTATAATGAACGCTGATTTACTGAAAAACATAAAACTTGTCTTAAAATTAATGTATTGATACGAGTATATTTTCTGAATATTTAAATGCAAATAAATATTTGTTTCGTGAATAGTAGTCCCTGATAACCAATATTAGGATGGAAACAAAGATTTGTTTAGCACAAATATATTTGTCACAAATTTATTATATTTGTGTGTGCCAAATATAATATATTTCGAGTGTACCCTACACGCTGAAAAAAATCGCTTCTGTAGTATATTGTCCCAAACATATTCGGCTTGAAACATATATATGTTTGGGGTAGACTCTAAGCATGTAATATTTGGTACACACAAAAATTGTGTATTTGGGAAGATGTTGTTCTAAACAAAAATTTGTTTACATTCCAATATGTTTTTATTTGGGACCATTATTTCCGAAACAAATATTTATTTGCATTTAAGTATTCATAAAATACATAAATTGTGTCAAATTTTTCAGTAATTCAAAGTTAAATTTTTAGAAATTTTTAATGTTCGTAAAAAATAATAATTGAAATCATATAATCTTGGATCAATATAAAGTACTTAGAGGATTGGCAACTAATGATGGCTTGGAATACTCAGAAATTTGAAATGATTGATTTAAAACGGAAGGTAATGCTGCATATGGTATCATAACTGGGAGGTACAATTCGAAACCCAAGAAAAATTGAAACTGAAATATGAAAAACTCAGCAAAAGTTTTGGAAATATTTTTTAAATAAAATATATTTGGAAAAATTCCTAAATAATAATTTTATTTGTATTTAAACACATATTTTATTTGAGAAATTTAGTTTGCAAATATAATTTGTTGTAATATATTAATATATGCGTTCCAAATATATTTTATTGATTTTCAAATAAAATTTTTTTGCTAAGAAATATATAATATTTAAAAATTTGTGTTCCAAATATATTTTCTTTCGATTCAAACATATCAAAAAAGGCGACTTTGCTCCGTGTAAGCATTTGTATATTTCAAGAATATGTTTGGGTATATATACTACAGAAGCGATTTTTTCAACGTGTGGGCCTTAATATCAGATATGGGGTCTATATCTGCCTAATTTCATAAAGATTGGAATAAAATTGCGACCTGCACTTTGCACAAACCCTTGATACCGAAGATAGGCAGGATATGGATTAGTGTCGCAAATTAGATCTGGCTCGATTATAATACGAGTACTTATATACTCGTAATGAATTTACTGAAATTAACAATTAATTAATATTTGTTATATTTTTGGTATTTTATTTGATTATTTAAAAGTTCAATAGATTTATTGACTGAACTAAACAAATAATTAATATTTGTTATATTTTAGGTTGTTTATTTTATTATTTAATTGTTCAATAGATTAATTTTCAAAAAAAATGGTTCTTTATGTCTATCTGTTAGTGAAACGCATACCTTTTTTTAGAGATCAACAATAAAAAAACAATTTTGTCCAGTCAAAAATTTCAAGGAGTAAAAAGGTTATAGATTCGGCCAGACCTTATAGGGAGAGAAAGGAGTTAAGACGCAAAATAGGAAGAGCAAGTTCTAATGATATTTCAAAACTTGGATTTGTGACTGCCATTATTCGTACAAATGGTTACAGGTAAAATGAATCGTGTGGAGACATTTTGATCTTCTCAAGTCGTATCTTGGACAGATTTGTCTAGCTACCCAACATGTGCCGAGTTCTATCCATCTTTCATTAGGCTACTTAATTGCCTCTTGCCTAAGCCAAAGCTTGCATGTGGACAGTGGCGCCCCAATATATGTATGCAAATTCTTTGAGAATCTGAAACGTTGTCCCCTTCCTAGCAAGTTCATCGGCTTTGCAGTTTCCCTATGGGATATCCCTATGCCCTGGTACCCATATGAGGTGTATGTTAATAACGGGTGATCCAAGTAGAGATACTGTTTTCAATAGCCTTTTTTTGACAGATCACGTCTGTCATGTTATTTTTGTTAAGTATTGTTTGGCATTTCATCATGGAAAGACTTACGCCTGAACCGTCAATGGCGACCGTTATCGTGTCATGATAACCGACTATTTGATGCCTGAAATTGAAGCTCGTGATCTCGGCGACATTTGGTTTCAACAAGACGGCGCCACTTCCCACACATCGCATAAATCAATGGATTTATTGAGCTAACACTTCGGTGAGCAGATAATTTCACGTTTTGGGCCGGTCGATTGGCCACCAAGATCGTGTGATATCACACCGTTAGTCTTTCTCCTGTGGGGATATGTAAAGTCTAAAGTTTATGCAGACAAACCCGCTCCGATTCAGGCCTTGGAGCAAAACATCACGCGTGTCATTCGCCAGTCACCAGTCGAAATGCTCGAACGAGTCATCGAAAATTGGACTCAACGGATGGACCATCAGAGACGTAGCCGCGGCCAACATTTGATAGACATAATCTTCAAAAAATAAATGCCAAAGAATGTTCTTTCAAATGATAATAAACATTCCCCATTCAATAAGATATTTTCTGTGTTTTTTCTTTAAAATAGTAGGGAACCTTGAAATGGATCACGCTATATATCCAAATCTGCTATATCTAAATCTTAAATGATTATCATTGAACTTGCTAGTACTTTATCTAGTACCAGGGAATTTTCCATAGCTGAATTTCATATAGATCGCTTAAAAAATTTGGTTTCTACAGCGCTTTAATTTCAAATCGTAGGAACATGACATGGGCGCTATGTATAGATCTGAACCGATATTCACAAATTTCATCCCTGGGCTATGCTAAATTTCATCACAATCGAACCATAATTATGACCTGCACATCTACATCTGCAATGTCTGTAAATGGATGGACGGACATGGATAAAGTGAATTCAGGATGTGATTCCAAGTCGATCGTATAATAAACGATGGGTCTATCTCTTCTCCTTTTGGGTGTTACAAACAAGTGCACAAATTCATAATACCCTGAATCACAGTGTGGTGTAGGATACAGATACAGTCACGAGTACACACAACGATAATACAAATATAATGTGCAAAAATAACATCAATCGGTCAAGCCGTTTATAAGATACAATAGTCCAGTCAACGAATCTAAAATTCTGTATAAAAATAAATAAGAAAAAATCTAATATTGACTCAATAAAATTTCTATATCTTTTAGGTCTATCAAGTCTCCATTTAGGGTATTTCATGGTCGGTTCATAACAGTTTGACCTTTTAGTACCAAGAAATCAAGAACATGCATTGATATTTGTACAGAGTATTCAAAGATTTAGGATTTTAACTATATTTTGACCTCGTGTTACTACTAGGACGTACATATTTTTTTCCACTGCTTTGAAGAGGTCAGAGCTTTTCATTGGCTTTAATATCTTAAAAATACGTAAAGCGGTTGAGACGATATGACAATTTTAACAAATGGTAATTTTTAGAAACGTCCCAAGTAACTTTGAAGTTCTGTACCACAAAATATACAATGCATTTTGAAAAAACTAAAATTTTTATTAAATTCAAGAGGTAATTTTTAAAATGTATGTTTTTCAATTAATTTGCTTTGCAATTGCGCAGTTACGGCTTTATTTTATATAAAATTGTGTGTTTGTAGAGCGTCGGGAAGCATAATCTGCAGATATACTACGAATTTTTTTAGGCAATGTAAAATAGAAATGCTAAAAAAATCTGCCTCTAATGAGTAGAACTTTTGTATTGGGGCAATATAAAAACATAGACCGATGTGGACCAGCTTGGCTACGAATAGACTAAAAACCGCCTAATTTCAGACAGATTGATTTAAAATTTGGCTTCAAAGACACAAATTACTCAAAATGGCGTTATTCTAGGAGTCATATAAAAACTAAGAACGATATGGTCCGTTTTCAAAAGGTATGACCGCTAATCCAAAGAAAGCATAACGGACACGGATTGTCAACCTTGACCCACTCTAATTAGAATACCCTTTAACACCTATGGGTGATTTTGATGCAGAATAATGAAGACAAT
Organism: Eudasyphora cyanicolor; assembly: GCA_963930755.1. Lineage (NCBI taxonomy): Eukaryota > Metazoa > Arthropoda > Insecta > Diptera > Muscidae > Eudasyphora > Eudasyphora cyanicolor. Next base: position 191,166,666 of record OZ005734.1, read on the forward strand.
TAATGTGTTTTTACCCTGTAAAACCCCTATTACTATTTCCTTCCCTGTTCCAACTATGAACTTTTTTATGCAACCCACTGTAAATACTCAGTCATAGTATACCCAAGACATCCATCTAAATTACAATACGAGAACTTATTTTAAGAGGCCAACATGCAACAATGTTACACCGACCGACCGATGTTGTTGTTCTTGTTTGAGACGTTGTGGAACAAGAAAGGATGTTTTTGCAACGCATGTGTGACAACCAATAACAAGAATAACAAAAACAAAAAGGAACCACTACAGCAATTACAACTATTAGTTTTGGAGTGCTCTACTACTCGAAGAGAGTCCCTTTGAACAGCTAGAAAAGGAAAAAAAGGCCAGCAACTAACTAAGCCTAAGAAACATAAATTGTGTGTCACACTCAAACGACCAGTTGTCGAACGACAATCAGTCATTCGGTTTGGTTCGGTTGACTGGTCGTTCCTTCAACAATTTCATGCTCAATCTCCGTAATAAGATGTAGTAATTGATCGGCGGCATACCCGCCAAGGATGATGATGACCGCCCGGCCGTCCGTCCGACCGTCTATCCGTGCGTCCTTCGTCTTTGGAGTGGCCGACGACGACAACGACTCATGGCATTATATGACCGCATTGTTGTTTTAGTTCCTTTTTCTCCTCCACGACTATGCTCTCCTTCGTAGTTCGTTTTATTCTAATCTCTGAAAACCAATTGGTTTGTGTGTTAGTTTATTTCCAACTGCCGAGATTATTAGGTCGTCACCATGTCTACTATGTAAAGCGGGGGAAATGCCTATGGAAACGAAAGAAAAACTTCCGCGTGTAATAGGATCCGAGCGTAACGACCCGATCAATGAGGCGTTAAGCGAAAGTTAATTGTCGGTGATACTCGTATATATTATGTACGGGTATAAGTACTCATACTCCTACTTCGGATATTCAATGGTTTAGAAATCTGTGAATAAATTCAGGGTATGACACATTTTTCTCTCCCATTTTGCTACAGATTAGGTGTTTTGGAATCAGTCCATTAAGTGGTTTATTAATAAATTCAATGTATTTATGTGAAGTGAAAGTAATTGGTGTATGGATTATTGAATGTAAATGAATGGATATTGAATGTAAACTTTGCCGGAAGGAAACTATGTTTATTTTATGGGAACGTTGTTGGAATTTAGGGATATATTTGTTGGAAATGCTCTATAAATTTTAATGTTCAGTTTATGGATATTTACAATGGAATATTTTTGATTTTAATGATTTTAGATTTTCTTATATTCATTCTTGAAGGTTTATATAGATGTTTCTATAGATGATTCCTATAGAAGTTATGCGGAAATTCCGTTCATTTATAGGAATTAAGACACATACATATTATTTCCTTTTCCAAATAAAATTATCGACGCCGGATGACGATAAACGATAGTGGATATGACGATGTAGATTAGAAAACTATTCTATTCTACTAAAAATCGAGATTTTCCGGGATTGAAATTTAAAAATCCTGGGATTCGAGATTTTTCGTGAATGGGAAATATCGGAATTTACGGGATTTCCCAATATACATCCCTAGTAGATATATCAAATCACGGATCTACTATGGCTCATGGTGAATGGTTCTATGCAAGTGAAATTAAAAGTTTAAAGTCGGGTGGGGCCTACCAAACAATACGAAGAGAAATATGTAGGGGCTGATGATGATGATAACACTATTACTAGCGTGTAAAATAGCGTACAAATTTATAATATCCGAAAAATTAAATTCGTCTGGGGTTTATATTAGATCGTGAAACCAGTTTTTATGCAAAATTAAAATGTAAACCAAATAATTTCAGTCAGAACGTTTGATTAAATTTATTTTCTACACGGTCAAGAAATCTAATCAGAAGGGACCTTTATATGGGGATTTATATTAATAGCTGGAACGATATTCCCCTTTTCACCAGCGATGTTTTAATGCAATAAATAATAATGCTTAAATTTCAGCCAAATGGCGACTATATCAACACAGCACGATATGTCCCATTTTCTTTAGGGACGATTTATGGCAATTTATATGAGGGCTTAATGAAAACATGGACTGATGAGCCCCATTTTTACTATGAATGGAATACTCAGATCATTTGAGGAAGAAAGAATGAAAATTGTCGCCTACGCAGATGATGTTGTAATCATGGTTGGAGGCAAATTTCTTTCGACTATTACCGATCTTATTCAGGGTCACCGATCTTAGGAGGCTATCTAGGTGGCAACGGCAAATGGGCTGGGCATCAACCCATGAATACCGAGCTAGTACTATTCACCAGACAGAATAAGATACCACATTTCACCAAACCTATTCTGGACGGAGTGGAGCTGAACCTGCCCTCTGAGGCTAAATACCTTGGTGTCATATTTGACCGGAAATTGAGATGGAAAAGAAACAAAGAGGAAAGAGTCAAAAAGGGATTGAACGCAGTATACTCGTGCAGAAACTCCATAGGTAAGAGGCCCATAGTATAAAGCTATAGTGCGTTCTATACTTATCTGTGGTTTAGAGGTATGAAGTTAGAGAAAGTACAAAAAGCGGCATCATTAGTTATACCCTGTGCTAGAAAGAGCACACCGCAGACGGCACTCGACATGGTATTGAACCTACAGCCTGTAGGTCTTTTTATACCCTCACTTTAGTGATACGAGGGTATATATTATTTGCTATGGGCCAAAAGTGTAACACATCGAAGGAGTGATCTAAGACCCTAAGTATGTTAGGCGGATATTCGTTTTGGGTCATTTTAAGTCGAATGAGAAATGTTCGTCCGTCCGTCTGTCTGCTGGCTGGTGCGCACGATAGCTCTCAAAAGGAGTAACCGATTGACTTCAAATTTGGTATGTGGTAATATTTGTTTCTATTTCGGCTAAGTTCGAAGATGGCCCATATTGGTCCACTCCTTCTGGTACGTCCCACACGAAGGGTTAACATTTAGTGAAATATTGATTCTTTAATAACTTCTATACTATTCATTATAATCTTCTGAAATTCTACACACTGTGTTATTTTATTAGTCGCTATCACCTCGAGAAAAATTGGCGAAGTTACCACGCCCCTGTTGGTACCACCCACACAAATGGACCATTTTGCATCAAAATTGAACTGCTTATAACTTTGATACATGTACATAAAAATGCTTGAAATTTTGTACAGTACTATAGTGTTTTTGTAGCGGCTATAGTCCGCCAAAAAATGGGCAGTTTTGTACAGCCCCTTTTGGTACCTCCCTTACAAATAGATCGTTTTACACCAAAAGTTAACGGCATATAACTTTAATACAAGTGCATATAAATACTTGCAATTTTGTACAGTGTAATGCTGTTATAGTGCCTGTGAAAAGTGGGCGTTATCACCACGCCCCTTTTTGTACCTCCCACACAAAATGACTAAATCATACCAAAATTGAATAGCTCGCAACGTTAGTATACCAGTGAACATAAACGCTTATACACTGATAGAAAAAGCTTCGTCATTCGTCAAAAGTCAGCTAACGTACGGATAATCCTATTGATGAATTTGTTCGTCGCCCTGACGAATCTCTGGAAACTATAGTTTCGAGGGTTATCGTTCGCTCCAGTCAGGCTTACGGATGGACGGACATAAGTAAAATGACTTAATGTGTTCTAAAACGGATTTCCTCCGCATAAACTTAGGGTCTTAGGCCACTCCTTTGATGCGTTACCCTTTTGCTATATGTTATACATACACTTATTGATATTTGTATTATAAATCAAATAAATCTCCATATTTATCCCCTCACCTTAGAGAGGAGGGTATATATCATTTTTTATTTATGAGCACGATTCATCGTAGGGATGATATGTAATCACCCTGTGGGTTTTTTTATTCCACTAAATTGTTCTAGTATACTTAAACAGAGATTCGTCATGGTGACGAACAAATTCATAGATAGGATTATCCGCACGTTAGCTGACTTTTGACGAATGACGAAGCTTTTTCTATCAGTGTAGTTCGGCACAGTGTAACGTATTTAAAGAATCTACTGTTTACCGAAAAATATGTGTATTTGTTAAACCCCTTCTGGTACCTCCCACACAAATTGACAGATTAATTAGTGTAATGTTATATATTACATTACTTACAAAGTGAGGGTATACGTTAGTCGGTTTACCCGACTGAAACTTTTTTACTTGTTGTTAAGTGCAGTGCTACAAAATGCGCTCTCAGACTCCGAGAAGCTCGTGTGTGGCGTAACGCGGATTGGGCCACTCGGTCATTCTCATTGAGGCATCAAGAATGTCTGATCTAAGGGCTCTGGCAGGACCGACAGACTATTTGTCACCAGTTCAGAAATTCTCCTCAAATCTCGACATAATGATCCCCCAGAACAGACAGGTCATGCGGCAACCTTCCTTTGGAGGGCCATGCAATATACACTGACGGTTCAAAGATGAATGTAGGCACAGGGGCAGGCATAGGCATTTTCAGCGAATCCCTTGGCATAAATACGTCCTACAGGTTAGCCGACACCTGCAGCGTTTTCTAGGCGGAGATCTTTGCTATACAACAAGCCCTCAGATTGATACATCGACGAAAACTCGGGCAAGATGATCACATAACAGTCTATGTTGATAGTCAGGCTACTCTGAAGGCACTGAAGTCAACCACTATTAAGTCAAATGTGGTTACAGCAATTGGCAGACATAATCAGACTGTGCTGGGTCCCCGGGCACTGTGATATCGCGGAGAACGAGAACGCTGACGAACTCGCGCGAAATGAATCAGCGATGGACGCTACAAGGGTTGAGCCATAGAGTGTTTCTATATACAAAGACCTGGCAAACCGGAAAGGGTCGAGCAGATCTCACTGTAAAATCACTAAATCTCTATGGCCGGCCAAATCGAAATCTATTGCCAAGGATCTTCTCAACCTCACAAAGAGGGACATTCGTTTAATGATAGGCACGCTGACTGGCCACTGTGATGTTAGATCTTTAACATCAAAGTGGCAGAGTGATTCTGCCGACTACTGTCGACTCTGTGAGAATGAGGAGGAACTGGAAATAATCGAACACCTTTTCGTCAATGTCCTACTCTACCAAGACGAAGACATCGATACCTAGGTGATTACATGATACAAAATCTGGAATCTCTATCATCCCTCGATATCGAATAGAATCATGGGCTGCATAGGTTGCTTGAGATGGATGGTTTGACTCATCTAAACCACTTCTAAAAAGTCATCTCTCTTCTCTCTTATCTATACTCATCACCTTCTTCATCTTCTTCGACCTCTCCCTGTTTTTTTACTCATCTTCTCAGGACGAACACAATGGACCAAATGGTCTCCGATTGAAGTAGTGCACGCCAGCAATGGTTGTGCCGCGCGTCCTTAACCTAACCTAACCTTCACTATGAATGATTTAATGCTATATAAAGTATAAAAGCTTAAATTTCAGCCAAATCGTTTGAAAAATTAGTTCCCTAAAGCATCAGGAAGTATTCATAAATTTTTTTTCTAATTTTTCTCAACTATTTGTTTTATGGAGTTAATCGATTTGGCATTCATATGAGCGTTACTAGGTACGAATTTCCTTATTATCTTCCAGTCACATCCCCTGAGATGAGTCAGATCTGGTAATGTAAGCTTGAGTCTTCATCTTGTTTAGTTTCAGTGAAATACATGTTTCCTTCTCGATGTGGACCATCACTGCCCAGTGTTTTAACTTATTCTTCGAGGCCGATCGGATATCCGTATTGTTATTGGAACAAGATTTCATATGACAATGCTGCTGAAACCAACCGCAAAAAAGGTTGGCCTCGACGAATCCATTAAAGAACTCCACCGGTGAAACCGTAACCTCAAAAGAAGAGCAGCTTAAGGTTTGGACAACCCACTATGTAAAATTATTGGAAGCACCTACTCTCCCCTACCCAACTATAAATACCCATTAATAGCCCAACAACGATTGAAATCATGAATGTAATCAAGGCGCTAAAGAAGAACAAGTCGCCGGGCACCGACAATATAGCCTCAGATATGTTGAAAGTAGATCCCCATGTCAGCGCCCAATTAATATGCCCGATAATCGATGATTTTTGGAGAACGGAACCCATGAACGTTGAGTTGAGAGAGGGCATCATCGTTAATATTCCCAAAAAGGGAGACCTCACTGAATGCACGAATTGGAGGGGAATAACATTGATGAGCGCTGTGAATAAAATTATCGCACAGCTAATTTCAAGCAGACTTACTTCTACTGTAGAACAAGAGCTTCTACCAGAGCAGGTTGGTTTTAGGAGAGGGAAATCTTGCGTAGACCAAATAAATACCTTGAGGGTCATCGTTGAACAATCTGAAGAGTGGAGATCCCCCTTGTATTTAGTTTTCGTTGACTTCGAGAATGCTTTGGCAAACTCTCTCACGCAACCATATGCAGAACCTTAGAATGCAAAGGCGTACCACAGAAGCTAATCGCGCTTAGAAAATGACTATGCACTTGTTCTACTTGCAGAGTATTGCAGGAAAATCAATTGAGCAGTAGAATCGAAGTGAAAACTGGTGTAAGACAGGGGATGTGTTCTGTCTCCTTCATTGTTCAATATTGTTCTTGATGTTGTAATGAAGAGCGTCTCAAGAAATCCTTCCAGCGGTATACAATGGGGTTTGTATAGGCGACTGGGAGATCTAGATTATGCGGATGATATCTGCCTCCTCACGTCACAAAAAACGTCACAAAAACTCCGTCTCTTTGACTTAGATACAGACAAAGCAGGCTTAAAAATAAATATTGCTAAAACCAAATCAATGTGAATTAATTGTGAATGTTATCGAACCTTCGAAAACAGAAATGCAAAAATAGATGATGTTGACCGTTTCTGCTACCTAGGCAGCATCGTCGACAGCAAATGCGGATCTAGTACTGATATTACTAACCGGATTAACAGCACCCGGCGATCCTTCGGTCTTCTGAATTCAGTATGGAAAGCCTCTCATATATCAAGAAAAACAAAACTAAAAATGTTCAACTCCAACGTAAAGTTCACATTGTTGTATGGGTGCGAGATGTGGAACGTTGCCGCCAGAGACGTAAACTTCTTACAAATTTTTGTAAACCGCTGTCTGAGAAGAAAAATGAAAATATTCTGGCCCAATACCATAACCAACACTGACTTATATGCAGCCACAAATCAAAGCCCTTTACATACTGAAATTACGAGAAGAAAGTGGAACTGGCTTGGTCATACTTTAAGCAACCTCTCTGATGACCTAACGCGGATAGCAATTGAGTGGAACCCTCAGGGCAGCAGAAGAAGGGGAAGGCCCGCCCATACATGGAAGAGGCGGGTAGAATGGGAAGTTGAGAAATCCAACAAATCCTGGAATGAAATTAAATTATTAGCCTATAATAGATCTGAATTGAATGCATTTGTAATGGCCCTATGCTCCACATTCGAACAACGGGAAAAAGAATAATAAATCATGAGTTCTGCACTACCATCCACGGTTTGTTTGAATATCCACTGCAATGGAGTTACGCCATTTTCGAAACAAACATTTTTATAATGTTGTTTCCTAGCAAAAAATTAAGTTTTAAAAATCTAAGTCACCTTTTTTGAGAAAAACATATGGTCTCAAACCAAAATAAATTCTGACTGAATAACAAAAGCACAGACCAACAATACATAACAACAACACATACAAACACATGAGGTACGATGACGTCGGCATTAGCCGTTGACGAAACTACATTTGTTTTCGTGGTTCGCGCTGCGAACCCAAGCAAAAAACAAAAATGTATTGGTATGAGAGTTTTAGTATGTTGACTTAGTTCGGCAAAATACGGGTTTGGTTAGCAGTTCTTGTTAAATTCAATTTACTGCTTCCATAAGTATTTCAGTTGATTTAAGTTAAAGACATATACTATTGCTACTGAATTCTGAAGATGTTAGAGTGGTGTCTATCGAAACTGCAGTCAATTCTACCAAGCATTTAAAACTCTCTACCAATTTTTGTATTTGTTTCTATTACTTTTTTGCAATAGACAAAAAGTAACTGAAACATATGGTCTCAAACCAAAATAAATTCTGACTGAAAATTCTTTTTGATAAAATTATGTCCGGCTAGACTGATACCGAATCCAACCTTAACTCAATTTATTTAAAAATGTCGTTTACACCACTTTCGAAACAAGCAATTCATCTGATTTACAAATGTTGTTTTGTCAACTGCAAAAATGTACTGGTATGTCGACTTAAATGTACAGTATGTCGACTTAGTTCAGATTTACACTAGGCAAGTTTTTTCAGCAGCTTATCATCAAATTCTCTCTTAAACTTGAAGGAAGAACTCAAAACGTTCAGGGAGAGTTTTTTCCCCCTTTTGCCTCTGCAAAACGCCGATAATCTGCTGAACATTCAGCCAGTATAAATCGGGACTTAGTTCGATGAAATAAGGTTTTGATTAGTAGTTCTATTCGTACCCAATTAACTACTTCCATAAGTATTTCAAGCTGATTTATGTTAAAGACAGCCATTATTGCTATTGAACTCTGAAGATGATAGAGTGGTGTCTATCGAAATTACAGTCAGTTCTACCAAGCAATTGAATCTCGCTCGAAATTATAAAAATGTAACTATTTTAAGTAAATCGTTTTTTAGTAAACATTTAAATTCAAAATTGAGAACTAATTTAAAATATGTTTTTCTCAGTGCAGCTGATGGTTGATGGTTAAAAAATAAAGATTGGATACTAGATATAAAAAATTGTCCTGCAGTCAGAATTCATTTTGAAGCTCTTCAATTTTTATTTACTTTTTTAAATAATAAAAAATAATGCCTTATCATCTGTTCAATTCATTCAAATAATCTAAATTCAATAAAAAAACGCCATATAATTTATTCAACCATCCATCCTGTGTGTGTATGTGTGTTTATAAAATCGAATCACAACGAAACAGAAATACATAAGTATTTCTTACAAAATAGAATTCCATCGAAAAGACGTGCTTTAACAGCGCGTACAAATATCAACGACATGACAGGGAAAAAGTAACAACAAATTTAATTGCAACTTGGCTGGCAACCAAACAACGGTCAAAGGAAACATCAATCCATTGTCAGTGGCACGTCCAAATTGTACAAATCGAATTTGTTCGATCAGGATAAGAACTCGAACAGTTTTCACACATACCATACACACAACAGACAAAAGGACAACACAACTTCTGGAGGAGAGGATGAATTGGGTTTTGAGTGTGGCGAAAGGATGGTGGCATATCTACGCAGTACGAGTGTACACATACGCAACACCAGCTCACATATGATCAATGAAGAGTGCTTATCCACATTCACGGGATTGTTATGATAACGTATGATACATTTGTTGCGACATTAAGTTGTGAGGTTATGTGAAGTGATGTCCTGTGCTGTCCTGTCCCGGCTTGTCTTGTCAGATCAGATGTTATTGTTTTGGTTTATTTGGTTATCCTAATATCGGATAACTCGCGGCTACCCGCATCTCTTCGAGATCTCTTGTATTGTATTTGAATTTATCTTCTTTTCTTATAATTTACAAGATATTTTTTTTGCTTCTTCAAAAGGGGTTCCTACGTACGTTCATAGCTTCATTCAATAAATTACAAAAGAGGGTAAATTTTATTCACACAAAATCATATTTCTTTATATTGATACACACCACAAGTGACAAGAGAGGAGATACTGATCTATTTGTGCCCAAAAATATGAAGAAAAAAACTCCGTTCTATTTTATGTTGAGTCCTTTTTGTGTAAATTTACATAGTCTTCATGCATTTCATTGTAATGCATATAAACTATGTAATTTAATAAATTCTTTCTAGGCATTATTTTGTTTGCACTTATGATTCGAAGATGTATTAGATCTCAATTATGGAAATTTGAAATTTATTCATGCGGGATATCCCCTCCACCGCAGGTTGCTTGAGTAATTACACACTTGCTTGTTGAAGGAACAATAGTTTCATATTTTGTTCAATTATCAATTCTTTGATGTTGGGGACTCTTGAAAGACACTTGGAGTCTTTTGTACTCGCACATTATCTACTTCATGTACAAATTTTGTAATTTGAAACTGCAGAAGTGGAAAGTTCGAAGCAGTAGTAGGCTCGGGATTGTTGTCTAATACTGATTCAGTTAACCAATAAGTCCTATAAAAAACGGTGTTGAACTCTACACAAAAATTATAAGTAAGGTTTCACCCTTCAAGTCTACACTGAATAAAAAGTTAACTAAAATTGGTTCTACAACGTTTAGTTAAATTTTTGGAAGTAACTACATTTTGACTAATACGATAGCTTTTTCTTCAATATTTTTAAGAAAATAAAAAATTGCAAAAATATTTACTTGTGAGTTTTGTTTGCGAAATTAAAACTTGTTTTTTACATTTTTGTCAAAACCCATATTTTATTTTTGATTTTTTTTGGCTGGAAAGAAAGCTTAGGCCATTTCCTTTAAGAGCTTTGTGGTCAATAAGTGGTATGGGTATTGTTTATCAATCAAAATTAAGATAAACCTCTAAAACAAAATAGGTTCAACCAAATATTTCAGCATAACTGGATAACCATTTATCGTAATTGGTTCAGGAGAGCGTTAAATAATCATAAAGTAAGTAGCCTGCATCTTCTTCCAACATAATTTGTTCATCCCATTGGCTGTTTGAAAGATATTTTACAAGGTATTGCAAAAAAAGTCTGATCGGTAGAAGAAAATCGATGACTACTTTTAAAAGTTGTAGCTAATTAGTCATATATATATAGGTCATTTAGTCATATGGATGCGAAAAAGGGTCGTTTGACCAAATTTCAACACCCTCCAATTTGGACAGTCCCTTACCGATCTCGATGAAATTTTGTGTCATAACTACTATCCAATAGGACTAAAGTTGGAGCAAGCTTCATACCGATCAGCCCACATAGCTTTTAAAAATTTTAAATTTAGCTATGCCCGTCTGTCTGTCTGTTGAAATCACGCTACAGTCCTTAATAATAAAGCTAGGTTGATGAATTTTGGCAAAAACATCTGTTGAGCAGTATCGGGTAATGTATATATGTATATGTATATGTAGCTCCTCTACATACATTGCTCCCAAATATGTTTTTTTAACCCTAAAACCCAAATTTTCTAAACAATTTAGCAGTTTGAATACTATTTTATTCAAAAAAAGTTACCCAAATCGGTTCATACATTGATGGTAGGGGTTATACTCGTATAATAATCGGCTCGGTATTCACACCCAAAGCGGGAAAGATATCACATACTAGGACAAAGAACTTCAGAACAATTAGTCTATCTTCGTTTCTATTAAAACTAGTCCTGCATGAACTTGTCTGCACTGTCGAATCCTCTCTGCATTTCAAAGAATTCACTATTGTGCCATTTCTTAATATTGAAGGTGCATTTAACAACATTCACTCAGATGCGGTAATTGCGACGCTGTCGCATCTAAGGTTGAACTATATCTTGATTAGACTAATTCAGCTCCACTGGGAGGTCTATCCTGTTAGATTTGGAACGTTGTGGCATATAATTTTAAATGTAGCGGTTGTTGAAAATCGCAGTAACTGGCAAATTCCCCACCGTCTTTAGATACATTCATTATACAGATGGCTCTGAATAAATTGGCCAGATGAACCAGAAGCAGTGGTTTTAGCATTTAGCCAAACATCTGTTGAGCAGTATCGGGTAATGTATATATGTATATGTATATGTAGCTCCTCTACATACATTGCTCCCAAATATGTTTTTTTAACCCTAAAACCCAAATTTTCTAAACAATTTAGCAGTTTGAATACTATTTTATTCAAAAAAAGTTACCCAAATCGGTTCATACATTGATGGTAGGGGTTATACTCGTATAATAATCGGCTCGGTATTCACACCCAAAGCGGGAAAGATATCACATACTAGGACAAAGAACTTCAGAACAATTAGTCTATCTTCGTTTCTATTAAAACTAGTCCTGCATGAACTTGTCTGCACTGTCGAATCCTCTCTGCATTTCAAAGAATTCACTATTGTGCCATTTCTTAATATTGAAGGTGCATTTAACAACATTCACTCAGATGCGGTAATTGCGACGCTGTCGCATCTAAGGTTGAACTATATCTTGATTAGACTAATTCAGCTCCACTGGGAGGTCTATCCTGTTAGATTTGGAACGTTGTGGCATATAATTTTAAATGTAGCGGTTGTTGAAAATCGCAGTAACTGGCAAATTCCCCACCGTCTTTAGATACATTCATTATACAGATGGCTCTGAATAAATTGGCCAGATGAACCAGAAGCAGTGGTTTTAGCATTTAGCCAAACAAGACAGAATTGGTTCTCTTTACTGGGAAATGGAACTGAGTTACTCTTGCCTGAAAGTCAAAAATTTCTAGGCACAGTCTGGACAGAAAATTGTCCTTATTTTGAAGACTAAGGACGTCTTTGGAACATTTCTTTAATTTTATGATAATTTTTTTCAGTGTAAGCATAAGCGGGGCTTTAGGGACTACAGCGACGGAGTCTCTAGAATAAATACTCCATCAGCAAATAAAAATAAGTGGTTTCAAATAGAAATTAATGTAAGTATGCCATTTTTAATAGGAATGCATAATTCGAAAACAAGGAAAAAATTAAAACTATAATTCGAAAAATTCAGCAAAGTTTTGAAAATCTTTTTTTTTAATAAAAATATATTTGGAAATATTCATAAACAATAATTCTTTTTTGTATTTAAACACATATTTTATTTGAGAAAATTAGTTCGCAAATATATATATTTCTAATATATTAACATATGGGTTCTAAATATATTTTATTGATTTTCAAATAAAATTTATTTGCTTGAAAATTTATAATATTTAAAAATTTCTGTTCCAAGTATATTTTCTTTCGATTCAAACATATCAAAAAAGGCGATTTTGCCCCGTGTAGTTCGAAGCTTGATAGCTTCGGAGTACACTGTGAAGAACTTAGTTGGGATATAGCTCGCAGACTACCAGATACCTGCAGTGTCTATCAAGCCGAAATAATGGCAATATGGGAAGTCGCCAAGTGGCCGAGTCACAACATAGTAACTAACAATGGCGTTGGGATTGTCATTTCCTCGGACTTCTAGGCTGCCACCAATTCTCTGGAGGCCACATACCTAAATTCACAAACAGCCCTCGACCGCCGCAGATCTCTTAACGAGATGGCTGAGTATTTTAATATATGGGTGCCTGGGCATAGGGTTATCCCGGGGAAGTGCAAAGTTGATGAACTTGCTAGGAAAATTCAACAACTTGCACTTCCTAATTATAAATTCTCGAAGAATTTGCATACATTGGTGTACCACTATCCACGTGCAAGCTTTGGCTTAGGAAAGAGTCAATCAGGCAGTACAACGAAAGATGGACAGAAATCGGCACTTGCAGGGTAGCTAGACAAATATGGCCATGGTATGACCTGCGAATGTCAAAATATCTCCTCGCACTAGAGAGGAAAATATTGGGTATTGACTGCAATGACTTCTGCAGAAGCTGTATAAGGAAGAAGTGGAGAGCATTGAGAACTTGCAGTGCGACTGTCCCGCTTTGAGTAAACGACGACTGGACATAGTGGGGTCGGCCTTTCTAGGCAGTCTAACATATCTTTCCGGTACCGATATTCGTACTATCGATAAATTTGTATATCAAACAGGTTGGTTTCGATGAGGGGCCCGATCAGCCCGTGGAAACACTAGGGATCTAAACTGGTATATGTAAGCTGGTAAAAAAATACGGCTGCCACCCTAAGCTAAACCTAACCTAAGATACCGGCCAGAGAGGAATTTGTTGGCAGAACACCATGACAATAAGGGAAGTCGCAACATTGTTGTTGCTGTTGTAGCAGCTTGGAGACGCTGAGGTGACAATCCTTAAGTCTATTTATACCCTACACCACACTGTGGTACAGGGTATTATAACTTTGTGCATTTGTTTGTAACACCCAAAAGGAGAAGAAATAGACCCATCGTTTATTATACCGATCGACTTAGAATAACTTTCTGAGTTGATTTAGCTATGTCCGTCTGTCTGCCTGTCCGTCTGTCTGTCCGTCTGTGCATGTATTCTTGTAATCAAAGTACAGGTCGCAATTATGGTCCGATCTCGACGAAACTTTACACATATCTTTTTTTTGGCCCAGGGACGATCCCTATTGAATTTGGTTAAAATCGGTTCAGATTTAGATATATATGTTAGCCCCGATTTGACATGTAAGCGCTGTAAAAACTTTATTTTATATCCGATCAGTATAAAATTCGGCAGAAAGAGGTTTCTTATTATATGAATGAACATTGTTAAATTTGGAAGAAATCGGTTCAGATTTAGATATAGCCCCCATATATACGTTTCCCCCGATTTGACATGAAAGCGCTGTAAAAATGTTATTTTGTATCCGATCAGTTCGAAATTCGACAATGAGAGGTTTCTTATTACATGAAGGAATACTGCTAAATTCGGAGAAAATCGGTTCAGATTTAGATATAGCCCCCATATATATGTTACCCCGATTTTACATGTAAGCGCTGTAAAAACTGTATTTTATATCCGATCAGTGCGAAATTCGGCAGAAAGAGGTTTCTTATTACATGAAGGAATACTGCAAATTCGGAGAAAATCGGTTCGGATTTACATATAGCCCCCATATATACGTTACCCCCGATTTGACATGTGAGCGCTGTAAAAATGTTATTTTATATCCGATCAGTGCGAAAGTCGGCAAAAAGATTTAGATATAACACCCATATATATGTTACCCCCGATTTGACCTGTAAGCGCTGTAAAAGCTGTATTTTATATCCGATCAGTGCGAAATTCGGCAGAAAGAGGTTTCTTATTACATGAATGAGTATTCAGGGAATATCGGTTCAGATTTATATTAAAGCTCCATATATATATTCCACCTGATTTGGTATCAAACCGCTATAGAAGTTGTATTTTACTTGCGATCATTAAAATTTTCCAGAAAGATGTTTCTCAATTTAGGAATGAATATTGCTTAATTTAGCGATTATCGTTTCAGAATTAGATAATATGTTTCTACCCATTTACCAATTATTCCAAATTATTATGGCAATGAGCCTTATCGCATTGTTAGGGAGGTGTAGGGTATTATATAGTCGGCCCCGCCCGACTTTCTGCCTTTCCTTACTGGTTTTTACATACTTCGTTCCGGGATATATCCGATTATCGCGGGAACCTTATGTTGTTTTCATCTTACTTAATGTGGTCAGGATGTTGTTCTATTCTCCACTAGAAAAGCTGCATTTCTGTTAATAGTCGTCATGATGTTATAAGTATGTCTATTGTTAGCTTCCCTGTTGTCTTTGGCAATCAGATGTTTGTAGTGCGTCCGGTGAGTTATTTTTAGCTGCAGAAACTCGAATTATGATGAAAACATAAACTGTTGATGATAAATTTTTCCATTGCTGGGATCGAACCCAGGTCCTTTAGAATCCAAGTCTAACGCACTAACCACTTCGCTACGAAGGCCACGCAATATATTGACCAATACTGCCGTCGTCACTTACTCTGACATCCAGACTGCCATTAAATCTCAGGAGGCTATATCCCTATATTCGCAAACAGCCCTCGACTGCTGAAGGTCTTTCAAAGAGATGGCTGAATAGTTTAACATATACAACATAACTGCAAAGCTGAAGAACTTGCTAGAAAAGAGACGACATTAGGCTTAGATAAGAGACAGTCCGGCTGTCTAATGAGAGATGGACCGAAATCGAGAACAGGAGGCTAGACAAATCTGATCAAAACATGACCTAAGAAGGTCAAAATATGTCCTCGCACTAAGAGGAAAAGTGTCAGTTCTGACGTGACATTGGCTGATCGGCCAGGAGGTTGGGAATTGAGTGCAATGACTTCTGCAGAAGCTGTGGAGATGAAGAGTAAGTGGAGAGCATTGAGCAACTGAAATGTTACTGTCCCGCATTGAGTAAACGACGTCTGGATGGTTGCCACGAGGGACAACTGGGATCGGGGTGGCACAAGGAACTTCAATTGGTCTCTGTAAGCTGGTAATTCTAGCTGCCACCCTAATATGGAACTTATTAGAGTTCAAAACGTGATTTAATTTAATTTAAGTGTCAACCTAATTGGAAAAACCTTTAGTTTAGATAATTTTTCCTCATTCTTGTTCACTTTGTACAGTGTACCGTTTTATACATTTAATCAATTACTTTATAATATCATAGCACAACGAAAATATCTGCGGATTGTTAGATTAGATTTTTTTCATTTTAAATCACTATGCCATCTCTCATTGCTAACATCTTTCTCAACTAACAGCTGATCACAATTTTACTTGCAATCCGACATATAATCGTAAGATTAATCGGATACGAAAAAAATTACCGTTATTTGAATAGTGTTATTACTTGATGGTGTGGCTTGTGAACCACTATCGCTTTGAAAATATTAATCACAGATTTGCAACCACTGTGTAGTAGCATAGTTCCCATCACTTGCAA
The DNA here is from genome assembly GCA_963930755.1 of Eudasyphora cyanicolor. NCBI lineage: Eukaryota > Metazoa > Arthropoda > Insecta > Diptera > Muscidae > Eudasyphora > Eudasyphora cyanicolor. The sequence goes on from OZ005734.1 coordinate 191,183,197, forward strand.
CCCGATAATAATGCTCGCTATTGTGCGCTGATTCATTATTTATTGTTTGAAACTTATCAAAACATGATTAAAAAACCTTTTGTTAATTTAATTCGAGGAAAGCGTAAACAAAACAAACCCCAAACTCTTCGAAATCGTCGCAATCAAAACAAAAGTCCGACCGAAAAGAAGAGAAGCCACGTGCTGGAATCACGCCGTCGACGACCGTCAACATAAACATTGAACACTACTGCCACCGCTCCGTAGAGTTCGAAACATAATAAAATTCGCACGATCAGCACTATTTATTATGCAGTATTCCAAAAAAGGAACCAGCAAAAACAAACAATATATAGAAGAAAAACAAAAGCGGCCAGACAGACGGACGGACGAATAATTGGCTTTATACTTAAATAACGGTACCTCCGCCCCTACCCCTAAATGATTAGGATGGCAAAAACTGGATCGATGACTTCTACTGTCGTCGAGTGTTGGGTATCACCTTCAATGGATGACGTCAAAATGACATTCAAAATTACAAATAAAACTGAAGTCATCATTAAATGCATACACACATATTTAGATACATATCGCATTTATATATTTACTCTTATGTAATTAATGCAAATTTGCTCATTCCTAAAACAGCAAAAAATGACATTTTCGACGAAGAAAGTGAAAAAAGTGACATTGAAAATTCACCGGAGCCAGAGAAAAATAATTTTGCATAGTCAGAATTTGCCAAAGAAAGACTATCTAGAACAAAATGAGATGTCTATGCATAAGACACTGTCTACTGTCTGCAAAAAAAGAAAGTTCTTGGTTTTGGCTAAAAAAAGTAGACAGTATTACGAAGAAATTTAAAAAAAATTTCAATTAGTTTTACTCTTCGTTTTCGTTCTGCAAACTCGACAAATGTCACGGACAACGCCATCTATCACCGGTGAAATGCAGAGATATGAAACCTTCGTTTGAAATGAACAGACTCTAAAAACAAAGAGAGAGTTTATTATACCGATCGACATAGAATCACTTTACACATAGAATCGATTTAGTCTTACCCATCTGATCAAAGTGCAGGTCGCAAAAATGAAGCCATCTTTACAAAAATTGGTAAAGAGTCATTTCATAGACTAACGACGATCCCTATTGAAATTTGGGCTTTTCGGTCCACGTTTTTATATAGTCCCCATATAAAGGTCCCGACAATTTCCCTTCAAAAATATACTTTTTTTAATATCGAAATGAAATGTCCTTTATAATCTAATCCACTAAAGTGAGGGTGTAATAGGTGAAATAATTGTCGTTGCCAGGGGATGTTTAGGTTAGGATGGCAGCCAGCTTTGCCGGCTCACATAGACCAATGTACGTCCCTTTTGATACCACGGGTTCACATGTCCCTCATCGAAACCAACCCGTTTTATAAACAAAGTTATTATTAGTACGAATATCGGTACCGGAGAGTTCTGTCAGACTTCCTAGAAAGCCCGACCCCAGTATATCCAGACTCCGTTTACTTAATGAGGGCAATAGCAAAGCAAGTACTTAATGCTATCCACTTCTTCCTCATCACCACAGCTCATGCAGAAGTCATTGGATTCAATATCTAACCATCTGGCGTGTTCGCCCATCAGACAAATTGTTTTCCCTAGTGGAACGATACATTTTGACCTTCTCAGTTGAACAGTGGCGTCACTTTTCTTGCAAGTTAATCAGTTTAGCACGTCCCGGGGATATCTCTATGCCTAGGTACCAATATGAGGTGTGTGTAAAGCTGTTCAGCCATCTCGTTAAGAGATCTGCGGCAATCGAGGACTTTTTTTTGTGAATTTAGGGATGTGGCCAGTGTTGTTGCGACTCAGCTACTTGGCGACTTCCCCTGTTGTCATTATATCAGCTTGATAAGACATTGAAATATATTTCTTGCGAATGCGAATAATAAAATATGCATTTTTGCGAAAGCGAATGCGAATAATAGTTTGACCCTTTACTACCAACAAAATTAAGGAACTAAATTGATACATTTCCAGGATATTCAAGTATTAAGAATGTTTTCCATATTTTTACCTCCCGTTACCACAAGGACAAGCATATTTTTCAACTGTTTTGAAGAGAAGTGGAAGAGGTTTTCATTGGTATTAATGTTTTCAAAATGTGTGAAGCGAATAGGAAGATATAACACTTTTAACAAATGGAAGCAAATACTGAAATATATTTTTGCGAAAGCGATTTCGAAAGCGAATAATCCAAAGATGGTTTTTGCGAAAGCGAATGTTAAAATGATGCAAATGCGAATATTCGCATTTGCATCATTTTAACATTTGGTGAATTTCTTCTCGAAGATGCACACCGTTGGTATATAGACCACTCGGTAGGTTACCAAAGCACAGTATTATGATATCCTCATGTGGCTGTAGTTCTTATACATCCATCAATCGTAATATCGCTCTGGTGGCAACTTCTCTCGCCACAATATCAATGGATAATAGGTGGTATATGACTTGTAGATACTCAGTTGCTGCAGTCCTTAAAGCTTCGCTTATGCATAGGCAGGCAGTTCTGTGAATCTTGGATAATTGCTTGGATCGTTCATTACTTGTCGTCTACCACACCACAGTGCCGTACAACATTATTGGGAGAAGTACTGCTATATACATATATCTAATGGACGATTTTAGGAGAGAGGCCCCAACGAGACCCTTCAGCATTCCTGCAGAAATATAATGTGATGTTGGCTTTCCTTAAACGTTCCAGTACATCATGTCTTAGGGATAATTTCTTGTCCAGTATTATTCCTAGATATTTTGCACATTTAGAAAAGACCAGCTCTGTTACATTTATTTGAGGAGGGTCCACATGTATAACTCTATTCTTTTTAATAAAGAGAACCAATTCTGTCTTGTTTGGGTTAACGCCCAAACCGCTGCTTCTGGCCCATCTAGTAATTTTTTTCAGAGCCACATGATGTCTCCGAGAACGTTGAGGAATTTGCCAGTTACTGCGATTCCGCATGTGCCACGACTTTGGAGCCACAACGTTCTAGATATTACTTGAAATGTAGGAACGATTCGATAGTGCTCACAAGTATGTGCAGGTCACATTCTGTATACTTGCCCTTGTTATAAGCATGTTTGTTTCACGACAGAAGTTTTGTATCCCTGCTTTCCCTAATGAAAGAATCTAAAAGTATTTGTATCGAGAAGCATCTGAGGGAATGTTGTTATAAGCCCCTTCTATGCCAAGAAAGGAAGGCCGCCATAGTAAATTCCTTGAAATGTAGGAACGATACGATGGTGCTCACAACTTCGTGCAGGACAGATTCTGTAGACTTGTCCTTGTTGTAAGCATGCTGGTTGCCCGACAGTAGTTTTGTATCCACGTTATCTCTAATGAAAGGATCTAAAAGTATTTCAAGACCTTTGAGAATGAAGCAGGGTAGCCTAATTGGCCTGAAAGCCTTTGGCCTAGTATGCGATATCTGTACTCGCTTTGGGTATGAATACCACTTTGGTGTCCATTCAACGATTGGCGATACAGCCTTCAAAATTTTCTGCATTTCTGCTGGAGTAATGCGGTCTGGTTCAGGTGATTTGAAGGGCGCAAAGCTGTTAATCGCCTAGCTTATTCTTGATTTCTCAGTCAACATGCTAGCGAAGCTCGCAGTCCACTCGCACTCTTGTTTGTTCTCCTGATTCTTGAGTTCTGTTGGTGAGTTCCCTGGCAAATGTGTGTCGAGCATTACATTTAATGACTGCTCGCTGCTTTTGGTCCAGTTATTTGCCTCATCCTACATATAAACCACAGTACAGGGTGCAGTGGACAATATCTGACCCAGCCTTCCGGCAGCCGAGACCTATTCCACTTTTCCACAGAAGGTGTACCAAGAACGCATTTGCGCTTTTCAAAGCTTCTTCTTATAGATGTTGAGTTGATCTTTATGGACATCACATTCATTGGTGACCCCAGTAGCTTTGGCCTTGTTGAATAGCTTGTTGCAGGTCTTCTTCCTAGACATTAGCACAGAAGTCCACCATTGTGGTTTAGTTTTATCATTGAACCTTAGTTTTGGACAGGCTTTTTCAAGGGAGCTATTGAATGAAGTAGTGATGTGATCGACTAACACAGAAGTTTAGAGTTGAGGATTTTTGGATATTCTTCTCATACTGGTGCCACTTTGACTTTCTCACATTCTTGTGGACGGCAGGTTTAGGTTCTTTTTCAGCGAGTTTGAACTCGTCCAGTACATTCCAACCAATAACTTTATGTGACAGCGAGTCAGTAGCAGAGTATGAAGCCGCCGAGCCGAGCCGCCGATTTTAGCCGCAGCCGACCTTTTTTCACCAGCCGAAGCCGCCGCCGATCTTTGCGGCTAAAATCGGCTGAAACACAGCCGCCGTTCCATAGAAAAACGTTAAAATATGGATAGATACAATTTACATTTTTGATAAGAAAATAGCTATATAGCAAATATATCGTCCCCTTAATAGAAGAATAATGTGTACGCATATACACTATTATTTTTTATGGCATTCTAAGAATCTACCCAATTGCTTAACATGTCTTAAAATCATAATATTGATAGTAATAGAAAAATAATTATAAAAATTCTTCTTTTAAAGGAAATAATAAGATTTTTTATTTGTTATTAGATTATGTACATTTAGGAAAAAAATCAATGGAGTATTAAAGAAATACTTATAAATTATTACCTTCATTCTACAGAATCAATCAAGTTGAGCTCAAAACTGTAGGGGTCATTCTATTTAAACATAAATTTTTTCGGGTCTGTTCTGTAATCACGGCGATTTGAAATCACGGTGATTTCAAAATCACCGGCGACTTAACATCACTTTTGGAGTTCGAAATCACCCAAACATATGTCGAACAATCTTTGTTGGGAGGCTATGAATAATAAACCGGGCGATTTCGAACTCCAACAGTGATTGTACGTCGCCGGTGATTTTAAAATCACCGTGATTTCAAATCACCTTGCTACAGAACAGACCCGTTTGTCTTGGCAGAAAAGTCATTGTGAGATAATTTGCAGATTGTAATATGTGCAAAGTTTATGCATGTGACAACGGCGCCATAGTCAGAAAAACATTTTATTGGCCACTGTCTATAAAATATTTTTATTGGCATTCCTGCATATAAATATTTACAAAATATATTTTAAATATATGAAATTGTAAGGGTTTCTGGCAATCGTCTTCACCTTTGGCTAACAATCTGTCATTGTCCGTACATTTGCGGCACTTTAACAGGGTTGATAACATTGTCCGATCTGACAATCCATACATGGCTTTAGCATAGTTTGAAAATAGAGTACGTATATCATAGAGCTGCCTAGCGGCATGGAATCGATGTTTTTTTTTACCACACAATATCTTACAATTAACTTAAAAGCATCTATTATTTAAAAATAAATACCAGAGCTTAACTTTTCAACTATTATTTTAAATGTTAAAATGTCTATCATAGACCCACCGTATGTCAATTTTATGTCGGCTTAGCCGCCTAGCCGCCGCCGCCGATCTATAATTTTCAATGCCAGCCGCCGCCGCCAATTTTGGCTCGGCTTCATTCTCTGGTCAGTAGCGAACGTTGCGTCGAGTACTTCCTGTCTGCCTTTAATTGTAAAGGTCGGTTTACTGCCTTTGCGACAAATATTTAGGTTGTTAGTTAGAATAAAGTCAAGAAGTGACTCAGCCCTACTGTTTGTGTACTTACTACCCCAGATAGGATGATGATCGTTCGTTTCGGCGCAAATAATCACTTCGCGTTCGTCAGATGTTGCTTATTCTACTACTTCCCTAAAGAGTGCTGTCGGTACCACATCTTCATGATGCAAGTAACTGTAGACAACACAATATATGCGATTATCTATCTTCAGACTAGCAGCTGTTTGGTTTTTATCACTGAAATTAGTCATGAGAAGATGCTTAGATCCTTCCTAGCCAAAATTCAGGTTCTTGGAGTACCTTCACAGTAGCAGCTATGTTGGGTGTCCTGCTACCACACATCTTTCCTCCTACTACTTAGAACTACTATATCAGGACGATGTCTACTGCAACTGTGAACAGGCGCAGCAATTGAGCCGCTGAGCTTGCTGTAGAGTAAGGTTTATCTGTAGAATTTTACCATCAATGGTAATCGACAGATTAACCTCCACCCTAACAAGGGTGTTGTCGAAATCCTCGTGCATATCATAGAGGATCATGTTCCCATCAGATGAGGAGTCCAGAAACCCTCCTCAGCGCTCGAAGAAGTTCTCTCATCCTCAGATAAATGTGTTACAGAATTTGTATTAGAATATGAGGCTACAGAAATTATGGTCATGAGTATCTCCGCACTTCCGGAGGATTAGGTGTCGACCAAGGTGGATACCTCAGGATGATTAAATTTGAATTCTCATGTTATATGTGGCACTTCAGGTTGCACACTTCTGATCGTAGCGAAAGCAGCAACCAGCCAATGAACGATCATATTCTTTCACCTGCTTCGCTGCTCTATAGGAACAACAATAACAGTTAATATTTCACAAATATTGCAGTATTTATTTTGATAAACAAATACAAATGCATATGAATGTACGTCGAACAAAAAAATGACATTGTCCGAGTTGAAGGCGACATTGGAAACTGAAACTTTAAGTCGAGCAACGGCAGTAGCAACAAATTCAACTAAATATAACAGCTGATTGATTGTAACTGCACCTCGCCAAGCTTTACTTGTTTTTTTTTATTTTGGTGTAAGTGTGACTGTGAGAGTGTATGGAAAAATGCACTTTACCCAATTGTTGATGTATGCATCATTTGTGTTTTGGTCGATAAAAACAACAACAACGACCATAATAGCAGTAATATATAATGGTTAGTGGTGTTAATGATGATGGTAGTGTTTGCATTGTTGTTGTATACATATATATGTATTATTTTTGAAGATGATGAAAAGTGAGAACGGACAGACGGATGGATGGCAGCGCGCCGTGCGCTGGTGGTGGTTGTTGTTGTTTTTCATGGTGGTAGTTAAGACAAATTTTTGATTTAACAAATCTGAAGGGGCTCCATTTACCGTTTCTACCGTTCTACCGAGTATTCAGTTGCAACGACGACAACCACCAACATCATGACACGTAGTGCAAAGCTAATTCAATAATTTCGGTTTACATTTTTTAATAAATTATTAGAAAATTAAAACAAACATCGCGCGCGGTTTAAATAATTGAAAGAAAAACGAAATAAAAAAAATTAGAAACAAAGAAAATAGTTGTAAATATTTAAATTAAAATGAAAAATAATAACAGAAACTAAAAAATACAGAAAAGAAAATAATTTTCAGGTCAATTACAATTTTAAAAAATTAACGGTAAAATGTATAGAAAATGAGACAAAAAAATTAAAAATGTCATGGGAAATTAACCACTTTGAAGTCATAATCAGATAACTGTGTAAAGAGCCTTAAAGGAGGTATTTAAAAATCCGACTTTTTAAAAGCGAGTGGATATAACGATCAACAAATGTTACAATTACGAAAAAACATTATTAAAATATTTTGCAAACAAATTTTGTGTGAATGTGTAAAAAAGTGAAGACATTTTTAAAGTTTAAAACTTGTTTGATACAGTGATATAAACTACCGCCATTGTATTGTGTATTTTAACGGTAAATCTATATTTCTGACATATCCCGATTGTTTACACATATTTTTAACGTCAAATAAGTCTGGCAGCCTTGTTGTCATCATCTGCATTGCTGCAGAGTTGCCAAAGAGAGTCAGAGAGAGTTAAAAATGTCATAGCAATGAAAACTAAAGTGTTATACGATCCGTAGTTAAACATAACTTGGAAAAATGTTTATGGTCGTATTTTAATTAAAACTCACTGAAGCTTGAATTTGTATTCCCGATGGTTTTTGTTCTTGTCTGGTGTAATGAAATAACCCCAAGTGATGTACAAGTAAAAAATAAAGAAAAAACACTATACAAATAAATATTTAAATAAAAAAGACCAGTGGCTCCGCATTTCGCCTGTTTATTTCTTTGTAAACATCATTTTGGATTAATTTTTTTCCGATTTGCTTGGTGAACGACGAGATTTTTTCTTGCTTTTGGTCCGATTTGGTCGTCTGGCTGGTCACAGCAACCATACCACATACATGGATGTGAATGCGAATGGTGGGCAACGGAGCAACGACATCATCATCCCTGTCAACAGTAGCAGCCTCCGCAAAATAGTGTCTCCGTAAATGGAAATGGACCCAAAAAGTAATTTTTTTATTTTATTTGTTTACTTTATGTTTTTTTCTGCTCGTATGCACTCGGTGGTTCTTATTGGATATGGTTTTATTTTGAATTTTATTTTATTTTTCATCTAAAGTTTCTTTTTTTATTAGTCATTGTTTTGTCTGGTCGGGACTTAAAGTTCCATATCGTTCGTCTGAACAAAAGAAGCAAAGTGCAGTTTTCTTACAAACTTCCCCCTTCGTTTATTTAAACAATTTCTCAATATGTCTGTTCGTCCGCCCGTCCGTCCGCATCCATTTATCCATCCATTGAGTACAACGACGATCCTTTTTTTTACGAGAGACCTTATATCGTATTTCGTTTTTTCGTTTCTTTGTAACTGTTAAACATGTGTTTTTTGTTTTGTTTATTGTTGCCACTTTGCTTCTGCTGATGTTGTTGTTGCTGCTGCTTTTGTCATCACCATCTCGTTCGTTTATTTACTTGGCAAACTATCGGATGTCAGGGCATTGTTGTTGTTGCTCTTGTTTGCCTGGCAATTATGTTTTATTGCTTGCCATCACTGCTGATGAACTTTGGGATTTAGTCTGGTTGTCAAAGTCTAGTGATTTTGATAGCTGTCAATAATAATGGATTCTTGGGCATTTGTCCAAGGCAATTTATACGCCCACTAGTGTAGGAATAATGTATGTATATAGAACATTGCCAATAAAATTCAACAGGTCAAAAGCCACTACTATTTCTGGAAGATTTTTACACAATAATTCGAAGGATGACTCAGAATATTTAAAGTAATAAATGGTGTTAGGGACCAGAAATTTTAACAGTAAAAAAAATGTTTTTACGAAAAAACTAGCTGTTCTAGAGTGCATTAACCGATTTTGCGTCTTATTCAATTAATGTTTTTTATTGATTTTTTAAAAATCCCAGTTTCTTTAGTCACATGAAATATCCATGCAACTGTCGCGAATCCAAAAAAATACACAGTTGTTATAAAAAAAAGTGAGGCAAGGCTAAAGTCAGGCGGGCGCTGCTGTACACGGGGCAAAATCGTCTTTTTTAATATGTTTCAATCGAAAAAAAATATATTTGGAACACAAATTTTTAAATATTTTATATTTCTTAGCAAATAAATTTTATTTGAAAATCAATAAAATATATTTGGAACGCATATATTAATATATTACAGCAAATTATATTTGAAAACTAAATTTCTCAAATAAAATATGTGCTTAAATACAAATAAAGTTATTATTTAGGAATTTTTCCAAATATATTTTATTTAAAAAAGATTTCCAAAGCTTTCAAATTTCAGTTTCAATTGTTCCTTGGTTTCGAATTGTACATCCCAGTTATGATACCATATGCAGCATTACCTTCTGTTTTAAATCAATCGTTTAATTTAATTTCTGAGTATTCCAAGCCCTCAGTAGTTGTCAATTCTCTAAGTACTTTATATTGACCCAATATTATATGATTTCAATTATTATTTTTTTACAAACATTAAAAATTTCTAAAAAAGTAACTTTGAATTACTGAAAAATTTGACACAATTTATGTATTTTATGAATATTTAAATACAAATAAATATTTGTTTTACAAAAAGCAGTCTCATTGGGATGTAAACAAATATTTGTTTAGAACAACATCTTCCCAAATACACAATTTTTTTATGTACCAAATATTACATGCTTAGAGTCTACCCTAAACATATATATGTTTCAAGCCGAATATGTTTGGGACAATATACTACAGAAGCGATTTTTTTTCAGCGTGTATGATTAGAGCAGTATAAGGTTAAATATTTTCAAATTTTATACAACAATAAGATACGTCATCGGAAGATTACTATATAGAGCTGATTGATACCTGGCAAATTGCGCTAAAATGCAAAATCGGGAAATAGTTATAAATGGAGGTTAGAAAAAAAACTACTCTCAAATTTTATAAATTTATGTACTTATGAATGGTTGAGTGAAAAATAACGAATACCTTTTTCAGAGTATTCTCTATTTCGACTAACCTTCGCAGGCCCAAAGCAATTTATGTACATTTGTAGTACAAAACCCACCCGGTCGGGTTTTATATTTAAGCGCATATTTTTTGTTGGAAGAGCCGTATTTATACAATCATTTCATAGTTGTGGGAAGAAAGGAAGACCCTAGATTCTGAATTCATATACATAGATGTTCCGTCGCAAGTTTATTTACATTTCGTGAGTTAGGAACGAAAAGAGATGAATTTTCAAACGAGAAAAAATAGTTTCCGTTGAATTTTTTGAACTTTTTTAAACTTAGCGATTGAAATTAATTATCTAATTGTGATAATCACAAAAAATCGGGGAAATCGACCTTAAACAACGGAAAAAAAATCAATCGCTGAAATCAAATTTTTAGTCGTTCGTCAACGATAGGCTATTCGCCCCGGGACGGCACATCTATACAAAGAAGGACACAATAAATTCGGAAAGATCAGAAATCTATTTGAACTCTGTGACCAAATTTCTTATTTATTCCAGATAATAACAAAATCCTAATATTTATATCCCTTCACAGTTTTTTTTTTCATTTTGGTGGGATTTTGACTTTGACATTTAGAGTTTGATTCTTGGTTATAAATATAGGGTGATCCATTTCGAGGTTCCCTACTTTTTTAAAGAAAAAAACACAGAAAATTCAAATTAAATGGGGAATGTTTATTATCATTTGAAAGAACATTCTTTGGCATTTATTTTTTGAAGATTATGTCTATCAAATGTTGGCCGCGGCTACGTCTCAGATGGTCCATCCGTTGAGACCAATTTTCGATGACTCGTTCGAGCATTCCGACTGGTAACTGGCGAATGACACGCGTGATGTTTTGCTCCAAGGCCTGAATCAAAGCGGGTTTGTCCGCATAAACTTTAGACTTTACATATACCCACAGGAAAAAGTCTAACGGTGAGATATCACTCGATCTTGGTGGCCAATCGATCGGCCCAAAACGTGAAATTATCTGCTAACCGAAGTGTTTTCTCAATAAATCCATTGATTTATGCGATGTGTGGGAAGTGGCGCCGTCTTGTTGAAACCAAATGTCGCGAGATCACGAGCTTCAATTTCAGACATCAAATAGTCGGTTATCATGGCACCAGTGACGGTTACGTTCTCACCGGCATCATTTTTGATGAAATATGGACCGATGATTCCGGTACGTCGGATCGGGAATCGGTCAATGGCAAAAAGATAGCTCTTGACGAGAGCTAAAATATTGCTCATGGGCGTCAACAGGAAAGTGTTTTTTTTTTTTTTGGATTTAAAAAAAATGGACTTAGCGCAATTGGCGAACGATTATTTTGATAATAGAACTGAATAATTTGTAAACGTTGTTCAGGCGTAAGTCTTTCCATGATGAAATGCCAAACAATACTTAACAAAAATAACATGTCAGCATGACACGACTCACACGTGATCTGTTAAAAAAGGGCTATTGAAAACAGTATCTCTACTTAGATCACCCTTTATATATGACATCAAGTTACAATTAAAATTTCAATAACCCCCATTTTCAGGAATAAACCCCATTTAACGCTAAAAATTGTAAGGATGATGAATGTTCTACAAAAATGTTGGCCATGAAATGTCACTATATATGTACTCGTATGCATGTAAGAACACACAAAAGCCCAAAACTTAACACAAACACCAAAAAAACAATGAAATCTATTCAAACCCCTTTTTACTGGTATCGTTATTTCTTCGACTACTGGTTCGTATGAGTATTAATTAATGTTATAAATTATGTTATTTATACGATATGGTGGATAAGGGATAACATTAGGCATGTTTTCTTTACAAGCTGGCGATTTTAGTCTAGCAATTTGCAACGAAAACAACTTACTTCCACTAACTGGCGCATAAGCTGTAAGTGGAGGATTTCCACTATCTGGTAGCAATGGTGTCATGAGTTGCGAAGAAAGAACAGTGCGAAACATACAAAAAAAATTCGTGAAATGTATTTAAAAAACATAAATTTACTATTCTATGTTCAATTGTTTTGCACTCCTTTTGCAAATATTAAAATAATTTTCCATTTTTGTTTTTCTTCTTCCCGTTAATTCACAATAATTGGCAACAATCTCTCCAAAAATGAGATGCCATACTGCGAAATATTGGATGCCAAATCTGGCAACACCATACTCGATTAAGACAGGAACACAAGCACCAAACTTCATCGGGAACTAATAATGCTTAAAAGTGCTTAGCTCCCCATACAAATTAAGCAACGTGCAGCTATAGGCGTAACAAAAACACGCCTATAGCTGCACGAATAGGTAAAAGAGGGTTTTTACTGGATTTTCACATTTTTTTTTGGTGTTTGTGTTAAGATTTGGGCTTTTGTGTGTTCTAACATATAACATTTTAGAGGGCGTTATGTGGGATGCTAATTCTGAAACGATTGATCAGATTAAAAACTTGTGTAGGCATCGGTTAAAGTTAATATACGTCTAAATTTTCCTAAATTTAGTCTAAATGGAATTAAAATTCGATGACCTCGAAAATGTTGCAGTGCAATTGGAATGTCTACATATGATACCTATAATGTCAGGACTCATATTACATCTGAATGCATCGATCCTTGTACAATTGTATACATATTTACTTGTAAAAAAACTAATTTTAATTAATTATACCCCAACTGCTGTAACAGATATGTTCAGATCACAGTTAGAAACAACAAATATTAGTCCACAGCATAAAAGTCTCTCGAAAAATTTGTTTACTGTGGACCAAAATTTCCCAAACGCCAACAAACAAAGACGATTTTGTCTGATTGAAATAAATGTTACCCTATTTTGCAGCCCTAGAATTTTTTTGTTTTTTTTAGATAAAGGAAAGTTTCTTTGTCTGAAATTAATGAAAAGTTTTGTCTGTGTGTGTACGATTTATAATAATTATTAAATTTAGAGTTTTTTATTCCCCGGATTATCAATTCCAGGAAGTGCGGGATTTTCTTTATACGTTCCCGGGATACCGCTCAATGTATGTTCCGAAATGTGTATTTTATGTATATAAAATTTCTTTAAGACATATCGAGCCTTAACCGCCAAAAAGACGTAAGCGCCACCATGATTTATTTGAATTTTTTGAGAAAATCGTTTACTTATGATAAATGGCATCATGGGTCAGAATTTTATAGCTGTAAAATATATAAAGTTATACTAAATATCACAGCAATATATACAGATGTTTGCATTATATATGCATTTAAACAAAAAAGGCCTTATCCTCTAAATCCAAAACAAACATTTTTTTTAAATAAATATACTTACTTAACATGTTTACAACTTTTTTAACATATTAAAATTCAAGTGTTTTAAGATGAAAAACGTTTGTATGTATATGAGATCAAAAGCAAAAAAAATAGTGTTAGATAAAATTAAGTTTCGACGTTACCTTACAAGATATTGCGAAAATCCTATATTTTTGAGAAAATTTTAATAATTTTTTTATAAAAACATCGATAAATGCACAGCTATAAAAAAAATTATATATTATTATTTTATCGTAAAGTCTGATTGACCATGAATAAAATAAGATCATTCCGAAGAATATCGATGAATAATTTAAAAAGTTATAGCTAATTTAGTAAGCTTACACTCAAGAATATTCGGTTATGTAGCGTAGAAGTTAAAATACCTTCGGTATTATGTTTTGATGTCATTAGTGGGGGTGATAAAGTTGGTTGGATTTGCGAAATTATGTACATCTTTTTAAGTCATGCCCTATTTTTTCGGATTGATCTTATTTTATTCATAACCTATCAGACTTTACGATAAAATAACAAAAATTAAGATTTTATGTTTACAATATTAAATTTTTCTCAAAAAAACATTTTTGAGCCGTGATATTAGTATTGAGCAAAGGCTAGCAGACATTAAAACTATCTATTTTCTGTCTTTTTCATTGAAAAATTAAAAATATTGTTTGAAAATTCAAAGGCCTACACCCGAAATGTTAGAATAAACATTTTGTTAACAAACGAAGGAAAAGTATACAATCAAAAAATCGCGGGAATTCCCGCACAGATTTCCCGGGATTGAAAATATGTCTTTTCCCGAGAAGGAAGGTGGAAAAATGTGAAAGTATGTATTAAAAAATATGAATGAATTTTTTGTGTGCAGTATTGTTTAGCCTTTGTGGGTTAGGTCACTTCTACTCTCAACACTTTATATACCAGTAAGATGGCCGGAGAATTTAAATAATCATAAAAATGACATTGAATTTTCCTTGTAACAAGCATTCAAGTTTCTCTCAAAAGAAACAATACATCAACCATAACGAACATCAAATAATGATAAAAGGGTAGCTCCGCAGCCCCATCACATTACACCTTACATTAGGGTTGCCACATTCTATAGTTTCCTAACTACACTTCCCCAGTTGTGGACACTACGTGTTTTCGTCGTTACATCACAAACGCTTAATGCATACACGCTGAAAAAAATCGCATCTGTAATAATTTGCCCCAAACATATTCTGCTGGAAACATACATATGTTTTAGGGTACACTCCAATTATATAATATTTGACACATACAAAATATTATATGTTTGGTAGAATGTTGTTCTAAACAAAAGTATGTTTTCATCAAAATATTTTTTTATTTGGAATTAATATTTCCGAAAAAAATAATTTGTAAATAATTTGTTTGTAAAATTCAATTAAAATTTAAATTGTATCATCTTTCGTTACTATAAATTACTTTGATGGATTGACAAAAAGAGATGAATTGGAATATTTAAAATTAAAAATTAGTGCTGCAAAACCAAATCTAATGCTGCTTATGACATTTTGAACTATAAAGTATAACAAAAAATTTAACCAAATTCGAAAAATTCAGCAACGTTTAAAAATCTTTTTTAAATAAGATGTATTTGGAAATCTTCTTTAACAACAACTTTGTTGCTAAACACATATTTTATTTGTGAAAGTCAGTTCGCAAATATATTTTATTTTAATGCGTCCCAAACAAAATTTCTTGATTTTCAAATAAAATGTATTTATTCACAAATATATAATATTTAAAATTTTTGGTTCCAAATATATTTTTTTCAATTCAAACAAAATGATAAACGGCCATTTTCCCCCGTGTTTGGAAATCTAAGCGATATTAGCTCCTGATATTGTTGCGTTCATGTCTTAATCGAGTTCGTTGTTGCCAATGTGGAATTCTACAGTTTGACACCTCATTTTTGGAGTGTTTTTTGTTATTTACTTATATTTGAGAAATAAAGTATTAATGTTATATTATTAATAAATATATTTTCAGACTGTTCTGGGGCCTAATCACGGCATCCGTTATCGAAAAATTTCGAACGTAATCTTTATCTTTTGGATCACCGCAACCGTTTTCGAGAAAAAATTTCCGAGAAATTTTTCGACAACAAAATTGTCATCGAAACTTAATTTTTTGTTGCTTTTGAGTGTAATTTGGAGTTTTTTATTTGGAAAAAAACCAAATGTAAGATTTCTGTGCCATTTTAGTATAAAATGTAATGTTTTAATAGCTAATCTTAGCAGAATTAATGGGAAATATACACTAATGCTAGCCGATTTTATGACCGAGCATTGACGAAAAAAACTACTTAAAAATTATCCACAAATGCAACTTCTAATAGCCAAAAAAGTATTGGATTTTTCAAAATTGTTGTGCAAAAAACGAATCATAATCAAATAGCCGATAGCTACATAATGCGTCTTATTCATAATAATTTTTCTAAAATTAATTCTATCTAAAATTAGAGTTCTTTATCTAAAAAAATACGTATTTTTTGCAGAAAATGAGAAAACCCAAAAACAATCGGTTAACCGGGTTTTTTATTTGGTTTAACCGAAAACCAGTTTCAAAAAGTAGAATGTTGGAAGAAATCGAAACATTTTTTTTTATGCTAACCGAATTCGTAATCGCCGTACCGTTTACAAGCTGACCTCATTTTCATCGTCGTCGAAATATTTTTTTGAAGATATGAAAGGGTCATTTTTGCAATCAGAACAATGATTATCTGAAAAATCGGTTAACCGGTTTTTATGACTGGTATAACCGAAAACTGGTTTCTACAAAATTAAAATTTTCAAAGAAACCTAAACAAGTTTTTTTAATTTCCGGTTTTAAAACCGAAACTCTTTTTTTAAACTAACCAAATTCTTAGTCGCCGAACCGTCGTCAGGTTGTCATTTTTAATCTCTATCGAAATTGTTTCTGATAATATGAAAGGGTCTTCTTTTTGCTATCGGAATAATGCGTCTATCAGTTCCTGAACTGAACTTAAATTGAGTAAAACTTACCACTATGTGGTACTAATAATGTTTTTACTGTCGGATTAATTTTTTTTATGGAAAAATGAGGAATGTAGTTACTTCCAAAAGTTGTTGAGCTCAATTTTAATTTATTTGTTTTATATCAAAAAATATCGTATTTTTTCCACAAAAAAACGATCAAGTCATGTCGTTATGAAATCTGTTCGTCCACGATAGTTGGGAGATTTAGAAATCACCCACATTTTGGTATTAATTTATGTTAAAAGTTATGTTAATGTCCCTGTATGGCAACCCTACACACTACAGTGACAGCAAAAGGTGAATGGCGGCACAACGGTTGGTTGTAGAACATAGTAGCAAAAAGTAACTAAGTTGCCTTAAGCCATAAATGACTCGAAAAGCATAAAATAATGAGTAGTAGCCGGGCTAGGTTAGGCCAGCTAAAGAGAATGAACAAAAGGAAAGTTCAAAAGCAGCATATCCGTTAAATAATTGACAAAAGCAACAACAAAAACGATGAATGAAACAGGCAGCAGCAATTAGACGGCAAACAAGAGAAAACGACAACAACAAAGAAACAAATAGAAAGAATACAGGGATGGAAATGTAAAAAACATCAACACTAATGGAGAATTAAAATACACAATCAAACATACGTGCATACATATGATAAGGCATTTTCAACCATACTCCTACCAGGCATTTATGCTCATAAATATGTATGTTCATATTTACATACAGATGCATCTGTATGTACATACATGTGGATACTTTTGAATAAACAACAACAATTCTCACGCTGAGTCACAATGATAATTATTAAAGGCGTTGCCGCACAACCAAATGTGCTCAATGTTCCATGAAAGGCTGCTTGGACTCATTCGCTCAGTCACTCTCCCTTGTCGCGTATACAACTCATTCACACTGTGGAGCGCAAGCGGCGGTATGTGTGTTTGTGCGTGAGAAAAACGATGAAAAAGGGTGAAACGGGCGTTGACAAGTAAATGCCAATACAATAAATACCGCCAGGCGGAATGTCTGGGGATAGAATATTACTCACAAAACCCCGAAGAACGACAGGCAATGAAACATTATTCAGATGATGAATTTTAATTCCAAATGTTCCGCTGAACGGTGGTGGTGAGGATTTCTGTGCAGTGAGTGCGAGCGTTTGAGTGTATTTGCATGTGAGTGCTGTTCTCGATACTAGCCAATGAAATTGTTTGTTGTGCCATGTCACTAACAATCGACTCAAACGGGTTGTATGAGCGTAAATATGGAGACCAGTTTTGCATTTCTTCGATTTAAGAATTTATATGTACGTGTATGTTAGTATGTACATATGTGGGTGCTTGCGTATCTGTGGCGAGTCTAGTGTTATGTTGTGACAGAATTTGACTGTGAACTGTGTGGAACTGTGGCTAACCGGTATTTTGTTATTGTTTGTTGTTCCTGTTTTTGACGCCAATGACAAACATTGAACTGTCAAAAAGCGGTGAATGAACTATAAAACAAGAATTTCTAATTGTTTACGCGGGGTTTATGGCCTTTAGATGCAGATTTTGGGCAAAAGATTAAAGCATTATTTTTTTCGTGCAACTATAGGTGTTAGAGCCCCATTTAGAAAAAATAAAGGTTTGAGAAACCTTCTTTAAATTTGTATCAATAATGCCCTATGAATTTAATTAAAATTCTCTATTTTCTATACATTTTTTTCTTGTGCGGACTTTAAAGACTCCCTGTTTCTGTTTCGTATCATTTAATTCCATTTACTTTCTCTCTCTTTTACTCACCTTCCTGAAATAATGTTCCATCTCCTCTCTTTGCCAGAGACATCAACCTATAGCAGACGTACAAGCAGAATTTACCTGACCTGAGAAAGCCTCCATTTTCTCTTCAGTGTTGCGCGCCGTTGTTTTTTTTTCACTTACATATTTGGCTCTCATTGTCCTCTGATTAGTGATGATGAATGATTTTCGACGACAACGAAGTTGTTGAGGAAAATCCCTTTCACTAATTTCTTTGGGTAGTTTTGAAACACGTACATCCAAACACACACCCCCTAAAATTCTCGTTGTGTACGGGAATGTTATATACCGTTGTTTTTGCATTGCTTTCCATTTCCATATGTATAGTTTTAGCATGACCATCCACCCGACTGTATGTGTGGTGTTGTTGTTGTTGCATACGGTGTCTGTTTGGGGATTTCTTGTCGGCCGTACGTGAGTGAGGTGAAAATTGGATTTTCTCAAATATTCAACATCAACTCTAGGTGTGTTTGTGTTTTCCAATTCCATCTGTCGCCACATGGCTTTTTAGGTTTTCATCGCGCACATCGTGTGTGTAATTTTGCCGTGTATTTTCTAATTGTTGCCATATGTTAAACGTAGTACAACGCTAAAGGTACCACGTTATTTTTTCGTTCTAGTTGGTCCTTTATGGTTTTGAGATTGTGCATACTTGCAGGAAATTTTACATGGTCGCAACATGAGCTAACATGCACTTGCGTACCCAAAAAGCGGGGTTCACCTTTGATTTGCATGGGTACGGAGAAGTTGGTTAAACAGTAGTGATAGCTCTACTAATATACAGATTCTACAAGTTGACAGCTCCCGTAGACGAAAAAATTTCTGGGTTCCATGACTTTGGTCGTATTTTCTGGAACAAATTAACCGGTTTGTGTAAAAATCAGCCCTAAAGGGACCAAAAATCATATGAAGAAAAACTATCCCACATATTTATTATTTCTTTCCAATACATAGTACAACACATGATTTTGGGACTCAATTCTGAGAATTGGACGTGAAAGGGGCCCCAAAAATAAGAACTTCTGCATCATTCGTTTAGTCAATAAAGTTGGCTCAATTAATAATTTAATGGCCATACGATTTTTTTTTGCTAAAGGTGGATTTTTAGCACTTTTCTATATTTTAACACTGTTATATCTCGGTATACCGTACGGAATATCTCTTTTGTGCCTCAAGCAAAGTTCTTGGTATTGAATAAGAGTACACACAGTGCCTTAAAATCACGCAAATTCCAATTTTTTACCACTTTCTACCCATTTTTCACTTTTTTGCTCAATAACTGGAATTAGTCCCAAATTAATGAGCCGAATAATGCTATACTGTGATATACATAGAAATAATAATATCAAACTAGGACATTGGCAGGACTTTGAGAATTGAAAATTGGCTATATAGATCAAAAGGTGATTTCATGTCAAGTGGGTGAATTTTTAAAACCGGTTCTTCTGATTGGGATGAAACTTGCACAAAGTTTAGTCCTATTGGATAGTAGAAAATTTCAACCAGATCGGTTAAAGACTGTCCGAATTGGAGGATGTTGAATTTTTACATTTTGGTCAAACGGCCCTTCTTTCCCCAAGAAAGGGTTTTTCAATTAGAGGACCAATCTATTTGACAGCAGGGCCTGACGTTGTTTTATATTCAGTCACTTATACCAAATCATCATGTCAAGCAGCAGGTCCATATAAGTACATACAACTTTATACTCGAAATTAGTGTTTGCTAGTGAAAAAGTCAAAGTCAGCATAACCCGGGTCATAATTCAAATTCACACAGCTTTTTTGATTCCATTTTAATTGTGATCTGCTCTTATTGAAACATCACTTATAATATTTCCACATAAAAATTGTTAAAACGTCTGTGTTCTCATACAATAACCTATGGATATAAAAAGTGGTGTTGAAGGTCCAAATGTCAGACATAAGCTCTGTTTTCTACAAAATACCTTTGTGCTTCTTTTTCTAAGAAAAGGTTTAGGTTTAGGTTTAGGTTAGGGTGGCAGCCGTATTTTTTTTACAAGCTCACATAGACCAGTTTAGGTCCCTAGTGTTACCACGGGCTGAAATGCCCCTCATCGAAACCAACCTGTTTGATATATAAATTTATCGATAGTACGAATATCAGTACTGGAAAGATCTGTTAGGCTGCCTAAAAAGGCCGACCCCAGTATATCCAGTCGTCGTTTACTCAAAGCGGGACAGTCGCAAAGCAAGTGCTCAATGCTCTCCACTTCTTCCTCATCTCCACAGCTTCGGCAGAAGTCATTGGAGTCAATACCCAATCTTTTGGCGTGTTCGCCGATCAAGCAGTGTCCCGTCAGAACCTGTACTAACGTAGACAATCGTTTCCTCTCTAGTGCGAGGAGATATTTTGACCTTCTCAGGTCATACCTTGGCCAGATTTGTCTAGCTACCCTGCAGGTGCCGATTTCTGTCCATCTATCGTTGGACTGCCTGATTGCCTCTTGCCTAAGCCAAAGCTTGCACGTGGATAGTGGCGCACCAATATATGCAAATTCTTCGAGAATTTGTAATGTCGTCCCTTTCCTAGCAAGTTCATCGGCTTTGCAGTTCCCCGGGATATCCCTATGCCCAGGCACCCATATGAGGTGTATATTAAACTGCTCAGCCATCTCGTTAAGAGATCTGCGGCAGTCGAGGGCTGTTTGTGAATTTAGGGATGTTGCCTCCAGAGAATTGATGGCAGCCTGGCTGTCCGAGTAAATGACAACGCCATTGTTGGTTACTATGTTGCGACTCAGCCACTTGGCGACTTCCCATATTGCCATTATTTCGGCTTGATAGACACTGCAGGTATCTGGTAGTCTGTGAGCTATATCCAGACTAAGTTCTTCACAGTGTACCCCGAAGCCAACCTTTTCATCAAGCTTCGAACCATCCGTGTAAAAGTGGAGATGGTTTATATTACCTGGTATTCTGCCGACCCATTCATCTCTGGCGGGAATCATAGTGATGTAATTTCTCTCGAAGGTGTACACTGTTGGTATATAGTCCACTCGGTCGGTTACCATAGCACTACACTTTGATATCCTCATGTGACCATAGTTCTTGTACCTCCACATTGATAGGCAGTTTAATCTTATTGCCGCTTTGGTTGCAACTTCTCTCGCCACAATATTAATCGGCAGTATGTGGAGTAGGGCTTGTAGAGACTCGGTCGCTGTAGTCCTTAAGGCTCCGCTTATGCTCAGGCAGGCAGTCCTCTGAACCTTTGTTAGTAGGTTGGTAATGGTTAGTTTGTCAGTTGCCGTCCACCATACCACAATACCGTATAACAGTATTGGACGAACTACTGCTATATATATCCAGTGGACGATTTTAGGAGAGAGTCCCCACCGCGACCCTACAGCCTTTTTGCAGGAATATAAGGCGACGTTGGCCTTCCTTACACGTTCCAATACGATAAGTCTAAATAACATTTTCCTATCTAGAATTATTCCTAAAAATTTTGCACTTTCAGAAAAGACTAGATCTGTTCCATTTATCAGAGGTGGAGGGTCCACATGTGGGACATTATTCATCCTAGTAAAGAGAACCAATTCTGTCTTGTTGGGGTTAACGCCCAAACCGCTGCTTCTGGCCCATCTAGCCAACTTGTTCAGAGCCACCTGTAGGATGTCTCTGAGGACGTTTACGAATTTGCCACTCACTGCGATTGCCACGTCGTCCGCATATGCCACGACCTTGCAGCCACAACGTTCTAGATCTAGCAGGATTTCATTCACCGCTAGGTTCCAAATTAGTGGAGACAATACTCCTCCTTGCGGGGTCCCTCTGTTTACATACCTTGTTAGTGTTGTGGACCCTAGACATGCTGTTATGCGTCTTCTGGTGAGCAGACTTTGAATTAGTCTAATCAAACTAGTGTTAACTTTTAGATGTGACAGTGCCGCAATTACCGCATCTGAGTGAATGTTGTTAAAAGCCCCTTCTATGTCAAGAAATGCCACCATGGTGAATTCCTTGAAATGCAGTGACGATTCGATAGTGCTCACAAGTTCGTGCAGGGCTGATTCAGTAGACTTGCCCTTGTTGTAAGCATGTTGGTTCCTCGACAGGAGTTTTGTATCCAGGTTTTCCCAAATGAAATGATCTAAAAGTCTTTCCAGACCTTTCAATAAGAACGAGGATAGGCTAATTGGTCTGAAGTCTTTTGGCCTAGTGTGTGATATCTTTCCCGCTTTAGGTATGAATACCACTTTGGTATCCCTCCATCGATTCGGGACGTATGAAAGCCTGATACAGCCTACATAAATTTTCTCCAGCCAGGGGATAATGTACTTTAACATTTTCTGCATTTCTGCTGGAGTGATGCCATCTGGTCCAGGTGACTTGAAGGGCTCAAAGCTGTTAATAGCCCAGCTTATTCTGGATCTCTCAGTCAAGAAGCTAGCGACGCTCGCAGTCCACTCGCACTCTTGTTGGTCCTGCTGATCCTCGGGTTCTGTTATAGAGTTCCCCGGGAAATGTGTGTCGAGCAGTACATTGAGCGACTGCTCGCTGTTTTTGGTCCAGTTATTTGCCTCATCCTGTAAATATCCCACTGTACAGGGTGAAGCAGATAATATCTTCCTCAGCCTAGCGGCGTCGGAGACCTTTTCCACTTCACCACAGAAGGTATACCAAGAGCGCCTTTGCGCCTTTCTAAGCTCCTTCTTATAGATCTTGAGTTGCTCTTTATAGGCATCCCAATCATTAGCGACCCCAGTAGATTTAGCCTTATTGAATAGCTTGTTGCAGGTCTTTTTCATAGCCGTTAGCTCAGAAGTCCACCATTGGGGTTTAGTTTTACCCTTGTACCTTGTTTTTGGACAGGCTTCTTCAAGGGATCTATTGAATGATATGGTGATATGATCGACCAGATTATCCAAACCGGCTTTGTCATTCGGTTCGTACGGAAGTTTAGAGTTGAGGACTTTCTTGAAATTCTTCTCATACAGATGCCACTTTGTCTTCCTTACATTTCTGTGGACGGCGGGTTTAGGCGCTTTTTCCGCGAGTTTGAACTCAATATAATGATGATCTGAGAATGAGTGGTCGTCCAGTACATTCCACCCAATAATTTTGTCTGACAGCCGGTCAGTAGCAAACGTTACGTCGAGTACCTCTTGTCTGTCTTTAATTGTGAAGGTCGGTTTATTACCTATGTTACAAATACTAAGATTGGTAGTTAGAATAAAGTCAAGAAGCGAATCACCCCTATTGTTTATATCCGTACTACCCCAGATAGTATGATGAGCGTTCGTGTCTGCGCCAATAATCAGCTCGAGCTCGTCAGACGTTGCTTCTTCTACTACTTCCCTGAATAGAGCAGTCGGTACTACAGATTCATAAGGCAAGTAGCTGGAGACCACCCAATATATGCGATTACCGATCTCCAGGCTAGCAGCTGTTTGGTCTTTACCACTTAAATTAGTCAGGAGAAAGATACTTAGATCTTTCCTGGCCAAAATGCAGGTTCTTGGAGTGCCTTCACAGTTGGCCACAAGCAGTTTAAAGTTGTGTGTCCTAATACCGCACACCCTTCCTCCCACTACGTAGGGCTCCTGTATCAGGACGATGTCTACTGCGCCTGTGGACAGGCGCAGCAATAGAGCCGCTGAGGCTGCTTTAGCGTGATGGAGGTTAATCTGTAGAATTCTTACCATCATTGGTAATTGACAGATTAACATCCACCCCAACAAGGGTGTTATCGAACTCTTCGTCCGTATCGTCGAGAAGCATGTCCCCGCCAGATGCGTCAAAGAGTCCGGAGACTCCCCTCAGCCCCTCTGTGTCAGAAGTAGAGCTTTCGTCCTCAGAGTAGGACGTTACAGATCTTCTGTTAGAGTTGGAGTCACCAGAAATAATAGGCGTGGCTACCTCCGCACTTACAGAAAGTGCCACGGTGGACGACTCACCTTCTGCAGTGGGAGCTATATCCTGCTTGTATATCTTCAAGATTATAGTCTCGAAGCCATATTGTAGGGTTGCACTCGCACTTTGTATATGGGAGGTGGATTCAGCGTTTAGGATAAGATTGACCTGCCGCTTTTTACCATCCGCCTCACCCACCTTGCTGATTCTCCAATTATGGGCCGGCAGACCAGGATTGGAATCTTTTATTATTTCTAAGATGTCAGCCGGGTTGGAGGGCTCTTCTGTAACCCAGGTGATGGCTCTAGGGTGACTAGGGATGTTGTTTTTTTCGACAACATCCAACTGGGCACCCGGCCACACCTCACCCGCTCGACTCAGAGCAGCCTTATAAAGGTCTACTGATCTGGCATCACCGAAATATAAGAGCTTTACTCTCCCCTGATGCCATCCTGCATCGTTGCAGATTGGTGGTTTGCCCGGCATTTCTCTACGGACATCGAGGTAATGAGCCATAATGGCTGATTGTACATGACTCCATTTGTCCTTGAGGATGGATCCATCCTCACTACTTCTGTCTATAACAGCCATCACTAGACTCTCCTTCGCCACTTCATTGAAGGGCTTGGTGAGTGTCCTGTTGATGGTGACATTAGGGCCTCTTGCCTTTTTCGAAGGCAGGGGTTCATCAGGTGATCTGATTCGTTTTACTTTATTAGCCGTTAACACAGCTGAATTTGTGGCTCTTTCAGCCGACTCATTGGCCTTAGAAGCATCTATGACGCCTTTAGCCCAGGTAAGTGACTCTTTTTGTTTTTCGGTAAGAGCCGAAACCTCAACAGCCTCCAACTTCGTCAAAACTCTGTGCGCTACACGATGCTCATTGTGCTTCCGTTTTGACGGTCGGACATGACGTTTTCCCCTCACCGCACCACCTGTTGTGAGTACTTGGGGGAGATTTTCACCATTTTTGGTGTGGTCGGCTTTGGCCAAGACCAACGGACGGACAGTCGGACGATTGGGGAACCGCGCTCCATCGGAACACGAAGGCATCCCCGTCAAGAGAATTTATTTTAATTTTGTCTGTATTAGACCGTAATAGGTACTACGATGTAGGCCTTACAGACTTTGTACAGATTTTTGCTATTGCGTAATAGGTACTGGTAACTATCCGCTATGTGATAAACACGTCCGTTCACTGCGAATGATCTAAGAAAAGACTGATATATTAAAATTTTTTCGAAATTCCGTCAGTGTCTTTTCCGGACTGTTTTAAATCACCTAGTTTTAAAATGACCCAAGATTTAAATTTAACGAGTATATAATACAACTCTATATTAAATAGATGTTTATACATATACTCGTATATGTTCGTTAAGGCGGCCAACATTCAATAGAAAGCAAATAAATTTCATTTATTTTACATTCTCTCATGTTTCATTCTATTACAAGAGTTTTTTAGGCACAATCCTTACTTTTCACTGATTTTATTAAAATTACAACCTAACTCTTTATTCAACTTTTTACGGATGCCACGTAATCGAATCGAATCACGAATCATCCCAATCAAATGCCACCATTTTGTCCGTCGGGGAATCGTTTACGTCTATTTCCATATGATATACTCCAGGCATGCTTTCGTTAAAAGCAAGCAATTTTAGTTTAGCAATTTGCAACGAAACCAAATGAATTCCACTAACTGGAGCATAATCAGTGAGTGGCGGAGCAATGGTGTCATGAGTTGCGAAGAAAGAACAGTGCGAAACAGGCAAAAGATTCTTGAAATGTATTTATAAAACATAAATTTACTATTCTATTTTTACACTCTTTTTGCAAATATTAAAATAATTTTCCATTTTTGTTATTCTTCTTTCCGTTACTTCACAATAATTGACAATAATTGCGAAATATAGTGTGCCCAATCTGGCAACACCATACTCGATTGAGACAGAACACAAGCACCAAACTTCATCGGGAACTAATAATGCTTAAAAGTGCTTAGCTCCCCATACAAATTAAGCACCTATGGTGTAACAAACACTCGCCTTATATTTCGATCAGCTGTTACGTTACGCTACTGCACCGTTACAGTTACGTTTGATGCATTTTTTTCTCACCATCTATGTTTGGTGCTAATCCAGAATTAAGCTGTTTCATTACGCTAAAGCACTGTTACACTTACGTTTGATTACGCTTTTTTATCATCTCTGTTTGGTGCTGATCTAAAGTTAAAGATTTGACAATTACAACTGTAGGTTAGTCAACAAATTTGGATACATATATGGTGAAAACATTCGTTAGAAATAAAAGGTTGTAAATGTTTTCTCATTAAATATTGCCTAGCAACATTGGCCAATGGAACGTGCTTTATCCAAAATGACCTTGAACTTCAGTGTATTTTTGGTTACAAACATGTTGATGTTGAAACGTGTTTAAATCAAACAAAAAAGGAAAATGGCCAGTAGCTGCTGGGACAATGGTGGTATAACCTCAAATTATATGTGAAAGTTAAAAACCAGTGCAAAGTATATAATAGTAGTATTTCACAAAAATGTTACTGTCTTATAACGAAATGCAATGTAAAAGAATGCAATTGCTAAAAGAGAATACATAAGTACGAGTACATCAATGTTCCATATAATAGCAAATTTTCCTTGAAAAACTAATTTTTTTAAGGTAAACATTTTATAGTATCATTATTAATATAAAACAATAATTTAGAAAGCTCTTCTAACTTCGAACATTTGTATTCAAACAGTAAATATTGCAATAAAAAAATAAAAATGAAATGATTTATATGTATTTATATAAATATGTATTTATACGGAAAAATTTATTCACTTCAACTTCCAAACTAAGCTGATACATCAATTCCAATTAAATCAGTTACAGCACCATTAAAAAAATGCATTGATCTGAAAATTTAAATAAACAATTAAATGAATCAAACAATTAATCAGAAATTGTATTAACATGTTTCAATATTTTAATAGATTCATATTCAGCTGTATTTTTTTTATGAAGTAATAGGTGATTCACACTGTCGCCAATCTTGATTACGTGCCGTAATCGACGTTTATTTTGATTTCGAATAGAGTTCATATTTTTTTTACGTTTTGAAAGAAATAACAAAATAATCAATGCTTTGAGTAAGAGTTAGTTATGCGTAAGCCTAACGTTGCTGTAGCGTAATTAATCAGCTGATCGAATCTGTCCTATGGAAATCTGTGTAAGCGATTAGCCACCGTGAAAATTTTGCCGTGTGAATTGCCTGTCTTAATTTGACGAATGTATGGGATATGCATGGGAAATTATTTAAATGCGGCCGAAAAACTCGAAATCAGGTGATTTGAAGGCAGTGTAAATCGACCATTAGCAGCATAAATTCAATTAAATTCTTATAATTATTTTATACCGTATACACGCTGAAAAAAATCGCTTCTGTAGTATATTGTCCCAAACATATTCTGCTTGAAATATACATATGTTTAGGGTACACTCCAAATATTAATATATTTTGACACATACAAATATTATATGTTTGGGAGGATGTTGTTCTAAACAAAACTTTGTTCCCACCCTAGTATGTTTTTATTTGGAACTATTATTTCCGAAACAAAGATCAATTTGTGTTTAAGTATTTCTGTTTTTCAGAAGTTCAAAGCGTAAATTTTTAGAAATTTTATATGTTTGTAAAATTCAATTAAAACTTAGATTCTATAATCTTTCGTAACTATAAATTGCATTGATGGATGGACAAAAAGTGATGAATTGTAATATTTATTAATTAAAAATTAGCTCTGTAAGATAAAGCTAATGCTGCTTATGACATTTTTAACTATAAAGTATAACACTATATCTAGGAAAAACTAACTAAAGTTCGAAAAATTCAGCAAAGTTTTAAAAGCCTTTTTTAAATAAAATATATTTGGGAAACTTCTTAAACAATAACTTTGTTTGTGTGTAAACACATATTTCAATTGTGAAAGTTAGTTCGCAAATATATTTTGTTCTAATATATTAATATATGCGTTCCAAATAAAATTTCTTGATTTCCAAATATAATTTATTTCTTCACAAATATATAATATTTAAAAAATTTGTTTCCAAGTGTATTTTTTTCGATTCAAACATATCAAACATGGCGATTTAACCCCGTGTAGGAAAATGTTGAAAGTAATGATTAATTTTTAAATTCATCTACTTCATAGATCATCATTTCAGCTATAATCGTAATTATTTAGTAGTTTAGAGCTATGCTATTTTATCAGACAGTAATGTTAAATATATAGTAAATGTGGGTAGATTTAGTCCCATACATTAATACCTTGGTATATATTATATACATATGTACATACATATAAGTATATATGTATGTATATACATATATGTATATATTAGTGACACAAATGCTCAGTATGTTTATGTATAAAGGTTTTCGTTTTTACTGGAACGTGATATTTTGAAAAACGTGACTTTATATTGATTTTTATTCCGAATTTTTTCTTGCTGTTTTCATTTTCTATTTCAAGAAAATATTTTATTTTATTTTATTTTATTTTATATTTGTAAGTACATCCATGTGTATGTAGAAAAATAACGAAGACAATAACAAACCGAAAGGCAAGAAAGAATAGAGAAAAGAAATTGAATGAATGTATGACTAGACAAAATTCCTGATATTTGAAAAAAAATGAATAAAAAAGGCCCGAATACAAATGGCAAAAATTGTTAAGGAACACGAAGCGAATAAAAACTGATTCATTCACAATTACTTACATACGTACAAACATATGTACATTCATATGTATGTGTAGTCGGATGACATATTTTAAAATAAGATATATTAGATACTTTTAATCGATGTCATTAAATAATGTTAATGACGTTTAATGGGTGCTTTGTTGCTTCAGTTTAAACGTTGTATAATCTGGAAAATTTGTATTTACACTCAGAGAAATGCTGATTGCAATTTGTGTGTAGAATTTTTTTTTTACTTTTAGAAACCCTTTTGTATCGACGGTGTACTCGTACATATAAACAGATCAAAATAAATATATAAGAACATTTAAGAAAATTGCCACAAAAATATGCTATCATTTGAAACTGTTATCATAACCTAAAAACATTCCAAAGTATGCTAATTCGAAACAGGGAGTTTTTCAGGAAAGGCGAATAAAGTTTTATGGAATTTTTAAATTTGTATGGAATTCCTTTATAAAGTCAGTCAAATGACGAGTACTCTTTTGAAATAGAGGAGTATTGGCGAATGTCTTTTGTTGAAGTTGCGGTTGGCTTATTATATAAAATTTTCCAGAAGTTTTGGACATAAAAACATATAGCAACAAAATTTGTTCAGAAATAGGTACATAGCTAAATGCTGAACAAAAGAACTGTCGCATGCATACATAACGGCGTCATACGACTTTTTTCTGTTCTAAAAACTGAAAATGCAAATGAAGGAAGGGGTATTTGCCACGATAGAGGAGATAAAGACCGCTTTGCTAGAATATCTCAAGGCCATACCAAAAAAACCGCATACAAGAAGTGTTTCCAGGATTGGAAAAATCGCTGTAAGGAGAGTATTTTATTTATGTTGTAGTAAATGGATGGGTGGGCGAAATTTATATTCATGAATAACAAATAATTATTTTTTCATAAAAATAAAAAGTAGAATTTTGTCCAAATAGCAGTTTTTGTCTCTAATGAAATTTTTTAAAGATCTGCTCACATAATGGTATATTTTTTAATTTTTTTGTTATTAACTCAAATAAAAATGAACGTGAATTAATGCAATTCCAATACGAAAGAAAATTTTCCAATTTGTCCACTTGTGTCCAGTCTTTGATTCAAATTTTAAAAAATAGTCATGACGATTTTTTTTCAATCATAAAATTTAATGTGCTTTATTTTCAACACCATTTGAGAAGCGCTGTTATAGATTGAAAAAAATAGATTTTTTTAACTATTTTGTTATTTTGAAATCAATTGAAGAAAAAAAAAACGAAAAAATCTGGTAACAATTTTCGATAACTTCTGTGTTAATGAAATGTCAAATGTCGGCTAAGCCAACCAAAGTGTTTCTGTGTGGAAGGTCTTCGGCCGAGGGTTAAAGAAATTCTCCTCTGGGGTATGCCCAAAGACGACTACATGATAACTATGGAAGTTATCAATTACTAAAGCCGTTATCGATAAATAAAAAAATTTATGAATATTTTTTTTATAATTTTGAGCCCATTGCTACGAATATCTTATAGATTTTTTAATCTTTAACGTCCGACAACTAACCGATATGTCGATAACATGCCGCTTAATGTTTTTTTTTTATTTTGAGGTGCTCTATCCAAATACATATCGATACCTCCATTCCAAAACATGTGAAGTCACAACTGTTAACCTAAGTACACACGATTTGCAGATCGGACAATATTGCCAGAAAAATGCAACCCTGTGAATTTACAACCGTGTGAACATAAATGTTTGTCTTGGAACGTTAGCAGAAAAGTCATTGCGAGATAATTTGCAGATTGTTAGATGTGCGAAGTTTATGCATGCGACAACGGCGTCATTGCCAGAAAAACATTTTATTGGCAACACTGTCTATAAAATATCGCGACCTAAGAATGAAAAGGCGCTAAGTCCACTTTTTGCCAAAATGTATTTTATGAAGCGGAACGTAAGATAAGTTGGATACACATTGATTTGAAAACAAAAAGCCAAAAAAATCATTCTTTGTCATCTTTAAAAGCTGAATCGTAAAAGCGCTAAGTCCATATACCCTTTATAAAAACGTTCATACACAGTAAGAATTTTGCCTCTTCTGTAAAATTTTAAATATTGGACTTAGCGCCTTTACACTCTTAGATCGCGATATTTGTATTGACAATCCTGCATATACATATTTACTAAATATATTGTAAATATATGAAATTTTAAGGTTTTCTGCAATAGTCTAAACTGTCAATTCACCTTTGCCTAACAATCTGTCATTGTCCGTACATTTGCAGCACTTTAACAGGGTTGATAACGTTGTCTGACCTGGCAATCGTGTATATTTAGCTTTAGTTTTGCAGAAGAGGCGATCAGAGTTTTATGAAATGCTTAAATTGGTATGGAATTGCTTTGTAATGGAAACTGAACGACCTGTACTGTTTAGTGAATACGTTCTGATTGAGTTGTCGTGTAAACACCAAATTTTGACTGAATATAGTTTGGAATATTTAGAATTTTAAAATTAAAAGAATTTTTTAGCGGGGCCTCGGATACAGGACCGTGAGCAGGATTTTGTTTTGGGGGGGTTTTCACATATGGTACCCAATTTTTTTTTATTAAAAATCGATGGTTGATATTTGCGTTAACATTAAATAATACATAGGTAATATTTTCATGAATTACACAGTGCGACAAAAAAAACATAAGTTGAGAAGTAAATGACGCGATACTATTTTTCCTGTAGGTCTTGTCGAGTAAAACAAGAATCTTTTTTTGGAATTGCCCGGACACCCCCAAAATCCGGATTTACGGGCAAAAACCCGATTTTCTTGCCTTTTTTCACTTGAACTCCTATAACTTTGTTAGTTATTAACCGCCGGACACCCCCAAAATCCGGATTTACGGGTACAAAACTGATTTTCTTGCCTTTTTTCACATGAACGCCTATAACTTTGTTTATTATTAACCGATTTCAATCTCTAGAAGGACTTGGAAAGCAGAGAATTAGACCTTTCGAACGATATATAGTCTGTTTATTTGAAGCTGTAAGAGTATAGGTTTATTTGTCCTACAAACACATTTTTTCATTTTTGTAATTCGTAATTTTCTAGTTTAGGCAATGTTTTTACCAATTATATTGTGAGATAACCGTAAGATTAATTAGCTTACATATATAGTATATTTTATAAGGAAAAAAATGTAACCAGTCTCTTAAAAATCCGTTTGCAATCGACTGAGTTATTAAAGTTTCATTAAAACTAAATGTGTACATAAATACTAGTTTTGACGATGATGACGAGTAAACAAAGAAACGCTCAAGCAGACGAGTTGAATGGCCAAAACTAGTGTTTATATACCGATTTAGTTTTAAAGAAACTTTAATAACTCCGTCAATTGCAACCAAATTTTTAAGAGACTGGTTTCATTTTTTTCTTTATAAAATATAGTATATACGTAAATTAATTAATCGTACGGTTATCTCACAATATAATTGGTAAAAACATTGCCTAATCTTGAAAATGACGGAACAAAATGTAAAAAATGTGTTTGTAGGACAAATAAACCTATACTCCTACAGCTTCAAATAAACAAAACATACATCGTTCGAAAGGTCTCATTCTCTTCTTTTCAAATTCTTTAAGAGATTGAAAATCGGTTAATAATAAACAAAGTTCATGTGAAAAAAGGCAAGAAAATCAGTTTTGTACCCGTAAATCCGGATTTTGGGGGTGTCCGGCAAATTTCGTAGAACAAACGTTGTTCTACTCGCCAAGACCTACCCGGAAAATAGTATCGCGGTTTTTGGTTTTTGGACTGTCGCATTGTGTTATTCAAAGATAAAACTATAGTGTCTACCCTGGTGTTTTTGAAAAAAATTACTTCCGAAAATTAATGTTTAACTTAAATTATATGTTAGTCGTGCTACACACGAGACAATTTTTTCCAAGCACGTGTCAAAGTTTGTAGGAGAGAGAGCTCTTTCCGCCTGCCTCTCTCTCATACAAACTTTGACAATTGCTAGGAAAAAATTGTCTTGTGTGAATCTCGACTTATGATACTCCGAACAAGAATGTTGGACACATCTTTTTACTATTTTTACTATCTTTTTTCCATTTTTACGGTTTCTGTATTTAAATATTATATTAATTGTATTATTTTAAACCATATATTAATTGTATTAATGTTTTAATAAATTGACACGGCGAGGCGAAATAAAAAATTCGTCTGATACTGCGTTAATTCTACTGGAATGTCTGGATAAATATTCAGGGAAGCCAATCCATTTAAACGATATTCAGTCATGGTTGACCGCAGGTAATTTTTCAGCCGACGCAATCAACACTTCAAAAGATCTGTCAGGCAAAATTGATGAATATTTTTCAAATAATTGTTTGTTTTGTTCATTTAGTATTGCCATTTTTGTTCATTTAGTATTGTCGTTTTAAGTGGAAAAAGACATTGGAAATTTGACAGAATTCCACGGTGTTTCAAAAAGCGATCTTCGAGATGAGTGATTAATAAATCTAGGTATGGAAAATAGTACGACATCTTATAATATTCTTCAATATTTGTTGGCTCAACATTGCAACGATGGCTTTGTAGGGCCGAAATCCTAGATTTTTTGTTTGGAATGTCTTGTTCTTCATCAAATATTTTAACAGACGAAAAAATCGCACTAAAATGGAGAGTAACGCGACTTAATGATAATGCCAAGCAGTGAACTGAATGAACTACATTGACCCAAACTTGAAAATTCAACGTTTTTATAACCAGCAATAACTGAAATGCAGATGTTGTAGTTTTCTGATCAGACCAAAGCCTAACTGAGACTACTTTGCGTGCTTAACATAAGCTATGTACAGACGATTGTCAGATCGGACAACGTTATCAACCCTGTTAAAGTGCTGCCAATGTACGGACAATGGCATATTGTTAGGCAAATGTGAATTGACGGTTCAGACGATTGCTAGAAAACCTTAAAATTTCATATATTTACAATATATTTTGTAATTATTTATATGCAGGATTTCTCTGACAATGAAAATTTAGAATAACCTCAGACAAACCTTTTCCATCGAACTGTTTTGTTGGGACGAAACTCTACATACAAATCTTCGCAAATGATTGGATTGTTTGTTCGGCTTGAGGTCCGTGATAAAAAAAAGACAATACTTTTATTTTTTATTTGCCCAATATTTCGGCCAACTTCGTTGGTCATCATCAGGGGGAATATTTAATATTGTTGTAACAAAAAATAGTCCTTTACTATGTGAGCTTTCGTTAGTTACGCAAATTTTATATCGCCCATCGTTTTCATTAAGTTACCGGACACACATTGAAACTTGCTCAACCCCTGAAATATCAGCAAATTCGTCCGTTATGATGGCGAAAGCTTTGGAATTATCAAAGACAGTCAAAGAGAAAGACGTGAAAGTTCTCTCATCTGCTGTTATTGATTCTCTCAATAAGCTGTCGGTGTATAAGACATTGTCAGATGTCTACCAATATTATTGTCCTACAATAACTTTTCTGCCAACGTTGCAGGACAAAAATTGTATGTTCACACGGTTGTAAGTTCACAGGGTTGCAGGCCCCCTGCGCACGGGCCTGGTGGAATGTCTTCGGCCGAGGGTTAAAGACATTCTCCTCTGGGGTATGCCCAAAGACGACTATATGATAACTATGGAAGTTATCGATTACGGAAGCAGTTATCGATAAACAAAAAAAATTAGGGTTATTTTTTTATAATTTTGAGCCCATTGCTACGAAAAACTTATCTATCTTTTAAACTTTAACGTCCGATAACTAACCGATACGTTGATAACATGCCGCTTAATGTTTTTTTTTTTAATTTTGAGGTGCTCTATCCAAATACATATCGATACCTCCATTCCAAAACATGTGAAGTTTTATGAAATGCTTAAATTGCTTTATAATGGAAACTGAAGGACCTGTACTGTTTGGTGAATACGTTTTGATTGGGCTGAGTTTGGAATATTTAGAATTTAAAAATAAAAAGTTCCTGAAAACATGATAAGTCTACTTATCACGCTTTGGAATGAAGGTATCGATATGTGGTCATATAGCGGGCCGGTTAAAATGTAATACTGATAACATTTTTGGCTGAAATTTACAGCCTCTTTTTTTGGAATAATTTTCAGAAATGGCGTAACTGTTATTTTTTGAAATCGCATGTTTTACAAATTCTGAAAGATTTTAGCGTTTGCTAGCAGAAAAAAGGCGATTTTGAAAAAAATCAGTTACGCCTTTTCTGAATTAAGATAACGATATGCATGTGTATTTATTGGCGGGGGTTAGTTTTGGGTTATGACATTGGCGATGTTGCAGATGCTATTGCCTTTGGCTTAGGTATAGGGTATACAGTGAATGTGTCTGTGTTTGTAGGTGAAATTCAAATTTGAACGGAAAATCACGTACTTATCATAACAAGAAGCAAAAATAACAACATCATCTACATATATCCATACATACATACATACATATGTATATACAACTACACATAGTGTATACATATATAAAACTACTTGTGCTCTCATAGAAATGTGTAGCTATGTGTAAAGAGAAGAATTGAAATCGTCAGAGATAATAAAGGTGTTTTTGATTGTTGCATTTATAATTTAATTCGTTTTGTTTCTTATGGCACAACAAAAACAAATGCGACAATAACGACGTGGATGTGTACATAATTTGGCACACGGCTCTAATGACGTGTCTAACGACGTACATAGATTAGATTTGATTCATATCTTCCATTTCTTATAAATATTCACAAAAAGTAACGGATGGTAAATTCGGCGTATTTCCCTCACTTTCAACGCGAATTGTAACGGGTTTTCCAACAAGAGGTGTTATTTTGAATCACCCGGTATTTCGGTAGCTGTCACTTTTGAAGCTTTTATTCTTTGACATTTCACAAGTAGAAACTACGCCATTACTAAAAACGGAACAATACACGATTCAACAACGCATTGAAATTATTAAAATTCGAAAAATCGAAAATCATCGAAAAATCATCTTGACTGATGAGGCCCTTTTCCACCTCGGTGGCTACGTCAACAAGCAAAATTGTCGCATCTGGGGCTCGGAAAACCCAAGAGTTATTGTTGAGAAGCCTCTCCTTCCTCAACGTGTGGCTTTTTGGTGCGGTTTATGATCCGGCGGGGTCATTGAACCTTACTTTTTCGAAAATGAGGTTGGATCAACAGTTACGGTGAATGGATTGCGCTATCGAGAGATGATTTATGATTTTTTATGGTCGGAGTTGGATGGTATTGATCTGGACAACGTTTACTTTCAACAAGACGGTGCTACGTGCCACACAAGCAACGAAACCATAGCTCTGTTACGGGAAAAGTTTCCGGACCATGTTATCTCTCGAAGAGGTGATCACAATTGGCCACCGAGATCTTGTGATTTAACACCTTGCGACTTCTTTCTTTGGGGCCACGTGAAAGATAAGGTCTACGTCAACTGCCCAGCGTCGATTCAAGACCTCAAATATAGAATTCGTGAGGCTATCGAGGACATAGGGCAGCCACTTTGCGATTTGGTTATGGAAAATTTCATGAAAAGGATATGGTCCTGTAATCGTGGTCGTGGTGGCCATTTGGCTGATGTGGTTTTTCATTATTAACGGCATACCTTCCTCTTCATTATGAAATAAACAGCCGATCATTTATCTCAAAAAATGGCATTTTCTTTGAATACCAAAATAACACCTCTTGTTGGAAACCCCTTTTTTTCGCGTTAGAGTCATTCGACTTAGTGTAATTATACTAAAAATTTAAGTGATATAGTCCATAGCTTGTAACAACATAAATAAAAAATTCCGTCGAGTAAACCGACTTTGTGAGAAATACAATAATGTGGTCAGAATTTTTGAAAACAAAAATGTTCATTCTTTATAAGACTATACTCATTGAACAAGTATTATAAAATGCAGAATCATTCATTCTCGTATAAATAATTAAAACTGTACCCATGTTCTGTAACTCTATGTGAGAAAAATTTCTCACATGGAACGTGTAAGGGTATCCCTTAAATACCAGCGTGAAAGCGTATGGCATCTGTCAAACTCGACTTTGAAAGACGCTTTCACTGGTGTTTAAGGGATTCTCTTACACGTTCCATGTGCGAAATTGTTCTCACTGAGATTTACAGAACAGGGGTACTGTTATCTCTTAATAGATCCGAATGGAATTTACGCTTATTTTACGCTAAACAGTAGATACTGCAAAGACATTACACTGTGCCGAATTATATGTGGGACTTTAGGTATTGTAAAAGCACCGAAAATGCACTGTTATTAAATTTATGAGCTTTTAACTTGTTATACAAAATGTCCCTTTGTGTGAATGATACCAAAAGAGGCATGGCAATTTCACCCATTTTTCTCGAGGTGATAGTGACGAAGAACCGCGAGGTTGTTAATTAGAGGTCATTGGTAGGAAGAATATGGATATTTATCTTATGTAACGACCAATTTCACCATCTCCGCTTATCCTACAATTAGTGCTAACCTACAGTTACAGCTATCAAATCGTATAGAATTTAAAATTTTTATCTGTTGGATAGCTCTAACCAGACCTTGTGAAAATGGGGGTAAGACAATTTTATTAGTTGTGAAAAACCATTCTTTCGGAAGATTTCTCTAAGTTGCAGCAAATGATCGATATTTCGTTTCCTACAGATTACCAGATTTGACTCATCTCAGAGAATATGTGGAAGATACTAAGAAGATTCGTGTCTAGTACCGTTTTTTTGTAATCATTAGGTGTAAAAATATCGTAAATAAGTAGCACACAGCAAGCTGAACCACTGGACATGAGACGGACCTAACCTACAGCAAATGATGCAATGAAATCATCAATTTGAATTAAAATATCAAAATTCGCTCCAAATCTTCTAAAATCAATGAACGAAAACATTATTTTGAGTGTATAAGTGTATTTATTTTTCAAAGCGATGTACAACTCTTTTGAGCATATTCTGCCATTTAGTAATGAAATAATAAAAATTTGTTTCGAAAAGAAAATTTGTATAGGAAATATCAAAAATTATAAATTATGAAGATAAGTCATCCCGAGAACTGTCAAAATCTATCAGTTACGGACAAATTGGAATGAAATGTCACACGCGAAAAACACTTTTCCGCGAAGGTGATTTCAACTTTTTTTGCACTAATCGATTGATATTAATTTTTTAATTGTGACAATTACAAAAAATTCGGGAAAATCGGTCCGAAATCCGCGGAAAACCTCACTCTTTAAAGTCCTACTCGTTGAAATTTTTATTCGTTCGTATCTGATAACTTACTCGCTCCGGGATGACATATCTTACTATTCATTATTTTTGGGAAATATGGCGTTTTCGCCACTTTCAAAACAAACATTTTGTATAAAAAGTTTGTTTTGAAAGTAGCTTAACTACATTCACCATTGTAAAAAGCGGGTTAATAGCCAGCAAAAGCGAAAACTTGTACACCTTGTAGAAGCTTTGAATACTTGTGATGAGCTGTATATAAATATAAATTCCTTTTGCTGTATGCAGATATTTTATTTCTACTATTCACCCAGATTTTTAAAACGAACTGAAACACAAAACCCTAATTGGACGTGAAAGTATCCCCAAATATAAAAACTTCTGCATCATTCGTTTGGCTCAATTAATAATTTAATGACCATACGATTTTTTTTGCTCAAGGATTTTTAGCACTTTTTCCATATTTTTTTCTCGGTATACCGTACGCAATATCTCATTTGTGTCTGAAGCAAAGTTGTAGTAGATATTGAATATGAGAAAAAATTGCGGAACAAACCTACCCAAGAAAAGTGCATCTAGTACCTTAAGAATCGCAAAAACGCCCACAAAGTCATAAAATATAAAACAAAATTTAGAAAAAGTGAAAAAATCCACTGTGAACAAAAAAATTCGTATTGCCATTAAATTATTAATTGAGCAATTTTTGGGGCTACTTTCACGTCCACTTCTCAGAATTGAGTCCCAAATCAATGAGCTGAAAAATGCCGTACTGTGTTATAGAGGCGGCACTCTTCAGCCAATTTTTAAAAAATTTGCCTAGACATGGACTAACGCTAACTAAAATTTATCTGATTTTTAATAGCGCTTTTATGTAGGAATATATTAAAAATAAACTCAACAAGTAAGAAAGTTTCAGTCGGGTAAACCGACTAAGGTATACATACCCTCACTTTGTGAGTAATGTAATATTGAATATTACTCGAATTATTCTGTCAATTTGTGTGGGAGTTACCAGAAGGGGTTTATATAATACACCTTTTTTTCGCTGAACATTAGATACTTTAAATTCATTGCACTGTGCCGACTTATAAGCATTTATGTGCACTGGTATAAACGTTATGAGACATTAAATTGTGGTATGATTTGGGAATTTTTGTGTGGGAGGTACAAAAAGGGGCGTGGCAATAACGCCCATTTTTCACAGGGCTATAGACACTATAAAAACATTACACTGTAAAAAATTTCAAGTATTTGTATACACTGGTTTTAATGTTATAAGCTGTTAACTTTTGGTGCAAAAAGGTACCTTTGTGTGGGAGGTACCAAAAGGGGCGTGGCAACAACACCCATTTTTCCCTGGACTGTAGGCAATATAAAAGCATAATACTGTACAAAATTTCAAGTATTTTTATACACTGTTATTAATGTTATAAGCTGTTAACTTTTGGTGCAAAATGGTGCATTTGTGTGGGAGGTACCAAAAAGGACGTGGCGACTTCGCCCATTTTTCTCGAGTTGATAGCGACTAATAAGCTAATACTATGTGTGAAATTTCAAAAGATTCGAATAAGTAGTATAGCAGTTATTAAAGAATCAATATTTTACAACATTTTAACCCTTTGTGGGGGAGGTACTAGAAGGAGTGGACCAATATGGCCCATCTTCGAACTTAGCCGGAGATAGAAAAAAATATTACCACATACCAAATTTGAGGTCAATCGGTTACTCCTTTCGAGAGTTATCGTGCGCACCAGCCAGCAGACACACAGACAGACAGACAGACAGGCAGACAGACAGACAGACAGACAGACGGACGGATATTGCTCATTCGACTTAAAATGAGCCAAAACGGATTTCCTCCGAACATACTTGGGGTCTTAGGTCACTCCTTCGACGTGTTACACTTTTTTTCGTAGCAAATGATATATACCCTCGTCACACTAAAGTGAGGGTATAATAACCAAGTGGACTTTGGTGTCTGCTATCAAGTCCCTGGAAACTATATTCCAGAATTAAAAAACTGCCATCGACTGTCGCAGATCTCTTAACGAGATGGCTGAACAGTATTCACCTGGTATAATTGCCACAGGGACATACCAGGGAACTGCAAGGCAGATGAACTTGCAAGACTAGGAACTACCTTACACGCCCAAGGGGAACTGGAATATGTGCAGGGTTACCATACGTCCTCCTTTCGGAGGACATGTCCTCCTTTTTCACCATTGTCCTCCCTCCTTTTTGAAAAATGTGGGATTTGTCCTCCTTTTGCCACTGCTTCAAATATATTTTTATAGTTCCACCAATCGTGGTTTTGGGTGGACTTCTTCAACAATAATGAACCTCAAGCTGAAGTATGTTTTCAACCACTGAATATTTGTTAGTTTTTTTTAATGCGGGATTTACACGGTACATCTGATGTATACATCATATTTGAATGTATTTGTGAAAATTAAAGTGTATGTGGCACATATACACGATTTTGATGATGATGTATCGTTGATGTAGTGCCATTCTACACGTACACATCAGATGTACCGCGTAAATCCCGCATAACGCTCAAATGACATATGACAGGAACCGTCTACAAATTGATTCTACTAAATGTTATTTCAGGGACTATTATTTAGTTTTTTAACTTTCAAGCCTTCAGTTTTATGTTATGGTGGCAGCCGGCTTTACCAGCTCACATAGACCAATTTAGGTTCCTAACCTAAACCTAATAGTAAAATGGTTGAAATTTAAAAGATGTAAAACCTAAATATCTCAAAGCTACTAAAAAGGAGATATGACTTTCTTTCTTTGGAGGGCAGTACTCCTCTGTAGAATTTTATAAATATTTGCCGGCGGCCGGAAGTTGGACCCCAAGGAAATGCACCCAAATTGAAAATGAAAGTGCGCTATTTTCGTTACAAAAAGTGATTTGGGAAATTACACCCCAATCTAGAAAACAGCATGACACATATACGAACCCACATTCTAATTATAACTCTTTTCTTGCGCGGTCGGCATACTCCTTTTGTTACATTTGCAAAATTTATTGTTAAAATTCGTAAATGTAAGATTTTAGGACTATGGCCTTTTTTAAAAAAAATAATTGTTGATCAAAACAAAATGTATATGTTTTCCAATTACTGCTATTTTTACTAACAAAAAGGTCCTCCGAAGGTTCTTGTAAATATCACAAATGTCCTCCTTTTCTGACACAAATGTCCTCCTATCTGAAAAATGTTTATGGTAACCCTGAATATGTGGGAATGCCTCTAGCGACATCATCTTCTTTTTTCCCTTACGTCCCTGTGG
Organism: Eudasyphora cyanicolor; assembly: GCA_963930755.1. Taxonomy (NCBI): domain Eukaryota; kingdom Metazoa; phylum Arthropoda; class Insecta; order Diptera; family Muscidae; genus Eudasyphora; species Eudasyphora cyanicolor. The sequence goes on from OZ005734.1 coordinate 191,224,699, forward strand.
TAACACGATGGACTGTACAGTCTAAGTAAGTTAGTTTTACAGGCTGGCACTCTTAACCTTACCTATGGTAATTGATATTATTATCAAAATTGTTGGCTATCTGGGGGTGCACGGAGTCTGCAAGCTATTGGAAGTGGGCCGTGACGCAATACTTGTTGAGAAGCACTGTTCTTGAGAATACATTTAGGTATTGGCTTCGGAGTACACTGTTAATAACTTAGTTTGGATATAGCTCAAAGACTACCAGATACATGCAGTGTCTATCAAGCCGAAATAATGCCAATATGGGAAGTCGCCAAGAGGCTGAGTCGCAACATAGTAACCAACACTGGTGTTGTCATTTACTCGAACAGCCAGGCTGCCATCAATTCTCTAGAGGCTACATCCCAAAATTCACAAACAGCCCTCGACTGCCGCAGATCTCTTAACGAGATGGCAGTTTAATATACACCTCATATGGTTGCCTGGGCATAGGGTAATCCCGGGGAACTGCAAAGCCGATGAACTTGCTAGGAAAGGCGATGAACTGGTACGCCACTGTCCACGTGCAAGCTTTGGCTTAAGCTAGAGGCAATCTAGCAGTCCAACGAAAGATGGACAGAAATCGGCACCTGTAGGGTAGCTAGACAAATCTGGTCAAGCTATGACCTGAGAAGGTCAAAATATCTCCTCGCATTAGAGAGAAAAAGATTGTCCATTTTAGTATCAGTTCTGACGGGACAGTGCCTGTTCGGAGAACACGCCAGAAGATTAGGTATTGACTCCAATGACTTCGTCAGAATCTGCGGAGATGAGGAAGAAGTGGAGAGCATTAGGCACTTGCTATGCGACTGTCACGCTTTGCGTAAATTACGGCTGGACATACTGGGGTCGGCCTTTCTAGGCAGTCTAACAGATCTTTCCGGTACCGACATTAGTACCATCGATAAATTTGTATATCAAACAGGTTAGTTTCGATTAGGGGCATTTTAGCCCGTGGTAACACTAGGAACCTAAACTGGTCTATGTGAGCTGACAAGAAAAAACGGCTGCCACCCTAACCTTTACTTTATATGGAACTTAATCGTCTCTGTTGTCGGTGTTTTGATGTAGGTTTTTACCACTCATTGTAAAAATTGTCTATATGGTTAATGTTTTGTTATAATACTCATATTAAGGTCCAGGATGAATTTAACTTCTTGGCACTGTAGATGCTACGTTTTTTAACCGATGTGCTGGAATTTAGAAATTTGTACTCCATTTAACCAACAACAATTCGTAGTATTAATGCAGCTACATATTTTTCTGTACTTTACTGGGCAATTAATGGTGTAAGGTCGACCCCACCCGACTTATCTTACTTGTTTTATCTTAGACTATTTTGCTGGCGGCCCCATCTATTGTAGCATATTGGTACGTTTTTTGTTGGTATTTGATTGTTCTTCTTCATTTGTTATTCTTGATGGCGTTGCTGCTGCTGCTGCTGTGGGATTATTTAACTTTGATTGTTACACGAGAAGAGTCTCAATTATTTGCTCTGCTCGAATGCCATTTTTTAAATGCATTTTTTACATTCCTGTTATTGTTTTCCACCACATTTCCTTTTCCCTTACCTTCCGTATCTTTTTTCGTTCATTTCTATTTGTTAAGGGTAACATCACTTTGTTGTTGTCGCGCTGTTGATGTTGTTGCGGTGATTGCTACCACTATTGCTTGCTTGCGTCCGCCTGGTATGCTGTTGTTGTTGTTGTTGGCGGGGTCATTTTGAATGGGGGATTGCAAGTTTGTATTGTTGATCGATTTTACGTGATATTTTTGAATTTTCCAGTATTTATTACAGTCGGCGGCTGCGGCGACGGCGGCTCATAGCTGCTGCTGGTCTTGGTCGCACCACTGTTGTTGTTTCTGCATTGCCCATTGGCATTATAATGCTATGCTATGCAGATGATGGTGCAGTAGTAGTAGAGTATTTACATTACGAACTCCCACCACTTGGGACACGGGACTCGAGACTCTTCTACTACTGCTCATCTCTTGTTGGTCTGCGGCCTTCCTCCTCTTATTTTCCACTTTGCCCGCCGGTCAGCATTTAGTACATACTGTTGTTGGCTGCTGCCGTTGGTGTGTAAATATACCCAGCATCTCGCATCTCGTTCCATGGACTCTCGTCTAGTATTTGCTTAATTTTATTTTATTTATTATTTACATGGATTTTCCTCTCGCTCTTTTATTTGAAATTATAAAAGTTTACTTTGGTTCTTTCATTATTATTATTGTTGTTGTTGTTCGTCTGTCTGCCTGTATGTGTCTGAATGTCCATTTGATTGCTCCCGGTTTTCATAGCCGCTTCTTTTTGTTTTTTTTTTCAATTTCAACCAGTAGCTTGTTTGTTGTGTATATATTTGACAAATATATGTATGTACATTCATACATAAATATGTGTGAATATCCAAATGAATTATAGATGTACATACATACAAATGTAAGTATGTACATAGATACTTATATTTTATGTGCACAAAGTACCATTAGTACCATTTACGTATGTACAGTGGGAGTCAATGTAGAACCAACAATGGCTGCACTTATAGGAAAGTTTATTTAATTATTCCTTTTTGGTCAGTACAGGTACTCATCCAATAAAAATATGTAGCAAATACTTCCCATAGAGAAAGAGAGTTTTTACTCTCTTCAAAAAAAAACTGTCACAAAATGTACGTGAAAGATATCCAGCAACATCTTTGCAGGAAGGATAACAAATGTAAACAACAGCTGATTCTTGTTTACATGTTACATTATACTCAGTCGACTCTATACACCGATAAAAACATAAAAAATGTTTTAATGGAAAATTTAAAAAATATTTTAGTGAAACATTTCAAAGATCTAAACAGCAAATTAATCGGAAAACTTGTAATGTACTTGTAGATATTAAAAAACGCAATATTATTAGAAAGTTGTAAGCCCTTGATCGAAAATATTTTAATTATTAAACGGCTCTTTAAGAGACTGGTTGAGTTTTTTTCCTTACAAAATACAACATTTATTTAAATCAATTAATCGTGCGGTCATCCCTCAAAATAATTGGTAAAAACATTGCCTTAACTAGAAAATGAAAAAAATGTGTTTGTGGGACAATATATTCCCATTTCTAAATAAATAACCGTTTAGAGATTGAAAATTGAACAAAAAAATATAATTGACAAAGTTATAGGCGTTTAAGTGCGCAAAGGCAAGAAAGTCGGTTTTTATCCGTAAATCCGGATTTTGGGGTGTCCGGTAAATTTCACAGAAAAAACATGGTTTCACTTAACAAGACCTACAAGACAAATAATATCGCGGTTTTTGGTTTGTCGCACTGTGTATTAAAGAGTGGTTAAATTTTAAGGGCCGATGTTGATTTTGAATAAAACACAAATTATTTAGGAAGTTATTGTCATTTCTTTTTATTATGATAATATTGATACACCTAGGAAAATAATTGGTTGGAATTCTATTGCAACAATAAAAAAACAGTACTAGCAGCAAAAAGTATATTGCCTACACCATGTGTCGGTTGTATTTATATATAAATAGGTGAAACAACAATAATAACAGGAATACGATCAAATAAAAATGCTTGCAACTAAATCGATGGTTGTATCAATCGAATTAAGATTGGTTTTTTCATTGACACACTGTTAGTTGTGGTAACCAATTTTAAACTATCATTATAGTACCATCTGATCGATTTTTGGTTGTGACAACCAATGTTTTATTCTTGACAACAGAAATTGTATCAATAGAACAAAGATTATTATTGCAACGAATAATTGGTTACTACAACCGAAAAAATATTAATAAATAATCGTTTTTTTTGGTTATCCCAATAATTTCTCAAATTTAGAATAATTAAATGCACTTTGGGAAATACAACCGAAAGATTGGTTGCTGTTGCTGATACATGACAAACAAAAAATAAAATTACTCGACATAAATAAATCTTCAACATTTTGTTCAAGAACGGTATATGTAGTCAAAAATAATCTGGTGTGGATAATAATGTGTGGAATGCAGAATATGTTGTGCAAAATGTTTTACATAAATAAAAAATAAAAGCAACAATCATGAAATTGAAAGCACAGGGTTACGCGATATTTGCATAAAAGTTTTGTGTTTTTTTTCTTGTACTAAAATTTGTGTCAAATATTTCCACATCTCATTACAATGATGAATTTGTAATATGGGATTTTTAATTTTGTTATGAATTGTTTGGTTTTTTGTTCAATAAATAAAATAAAAATTAATGAAACCTGTTTTTAATTAATTGTCGGTAGTATATGACTGACAAATTGTCAGAACAACCAATTTGTATAAACAGTTGGTTGTGGCAACATACAACAGATAATTTTAGCCACCATTTTCGTAGTTGGCGCAACAAAATACGATTGTTGTCAACATGCAAGCAGAGTATACCACAACCAAAATGTTGGTTGTCCTGATGGAATCGCATGATAGTAGACAGAACTACCAAAATTCGGTTGGCAAATAATTCGGTTGAGGCAACCAAACCGTATTCTGTGTGTATGGTTCAATTATGTATGGAACAAAATATCGGCCAAATGGCCGCCGTGACCTCGGCGGCACTCCTCCATCCGATGGTCCAAATTTTCGATGACGCTGAGGCATAATTGAGGTTCTATGCCGTTAATGTGCCGAATTATCTCATCATGCACGAAATGCATTTTGATTTGAACGCCCATTTTTGTAAAAGACTTAAAAACTTTAACGCGTTGCTCAATTGTGTATCTTTCCATGGTTCAAATTGAGTTAGTCTGAAATTGAGAAATGTCAAATGAAATGCAGAAATGGTTCACATTCAACATCGGCTCTTACAATTTAACCATCTTTTAGTTTTGCATTGACACAACTAAAGTGGACTCAAAGACAAAAGAAATCTATTTTTTACAAAACACTACTTTTTAGTATAGAGTTTTCCGGTTATATCCACCAGTATGGCCCGATGACGTCGCCAGCCCATAAGCCGCACCAAACGAACTGGGCGAGCATGCACAGGTGTTTTCACATCTCCTACAGAACCGGTTTGCTGAAATTTGCGCACAATTCTCCCGATTGTGGACACATTTGGTCGATTATGCTGATCAAAAAAACATCACGAAGTGCACGAAATGCATTTTGATTTGAACGCCCATTTTCGAAAAAGACTTAAAAAAACTTTAACGCGTTGCTCGATTGTGTATCTTTTCATGGTTTAAATTGAGTTAGTCTGAAATTGAGAAATGTCAAATGAAATGCAGAAAAAAACTTGAAGTTTAGTTGTGGTTCACATTCAACATCGGCTCTTACAATTTAACCACCCTTTAGTTTTGCATTGACACAATAAAAGTGGACTGAAAGACAAAAGAAATCTATTTTTTACAAAACACTACTTTTTAGTATAGAGTTTTCCGGTTATATCCACCATGGATATAACCTGAAAATCTTTGCAAATGAATCAAATCATGAAACGAAATGAGACACAAACTGCAAAAGTTCATCCTAATCATCTGGAAAATGTGGTATTTATGGCTTATATAAGCGTATTTGGGAGCTACCTCTATAGAGGGACTATAACAAAATATGAACCGATTTCAAAAACTTTTCAGCTAAATTACTCTAAAAATTTGGTGTTTGTGTCCAAAAAAAAACATCTATAGGTGAGCTATATCAAAACATTGACCAATATGGCACTTCTGCTATCCCAAACGACCTGGAACTATAAGAAGTATTTCTTACAAATTTGGTCAATTTAGTTCTATCATTAAGGAATGCAGCGTGATTTCAACAGACGGACGACCGTACTCGTAGCTTATTCATCTTAAAATTGCATGACGATCAAGAATATATACATATTCTTTATAAGGTCAATATTATACTTACTCGTATATATGTACTTTATATACACCCAGGAAAATAATCGGTTGGAATTCGATTGTAACAATAAAAAAATAGTACTAGCAACAAAAAGTGGGAAAATCGTCATTTTTGATATGTTTGAATTGAAAGAAAATATACTTGGAAACGATTTTTTTAAATATTATATATTTGTTAACAAATAAATTTTATTTGAAAATCAAGAAATTTTGTTTGGAATGTATATATTAATATATTAGAACATAATTTATTTGCAAACTGACTTTCACAAATAAAATATGTGTTTACACACAAACAAAGTTATTGTTTAAGAAATTTTCCAAATATATTTTATTTAATTTAAAACTTTGCTGACTTATTTGAATTTTAGTTAGTTTTTCCTAGTTTTCGTGAAAAATGTATAGCTAAAAATGTCTTTTAATTTATAAATATTTAATTATAAATATTAATTTATATTTACGAAAGATTATACGATTTAAGTTTCAATTAAGTTTTACAAAAAACATAAAATTTATAAAAAAATGCTCTTTTAACATCTGGAAAACAGAAAACTTTTCCTTATATTGAAGCATTGATACATTGCCAAAATATTTAAAGACAAATTAATCTTTGTTTCAGAAAAACTAGTTCCAAATAAAAAAAATAGAATGTGAACATATTCACAATATCCTCCCAAACATATAATATTTGTGGGTGTCAAATATTAAATATTTGGAGCGTACCCTAAACATATGTATACTTCAAGCCGAATATGTTTGGGACAATATATTACAGAAGCGATTTTTTTTCAGCGTGTACACCGTCTGTCGGTTGTATTTATATATAAATGGTTGAAACAACAATAATAAAATGGATACGATCAAACGAAAATGCTTGCAACTAAATCGATGGTTGTATCAATCGAATTAAGATTGTTTTTTTCATTAACACTCGGTTAGTTGTGGTAACCAATTTTAAATTTTCATTATAGTACCATATGATCGATTTTTGGTTGTGACAACCAATGTTTTATTCTTGACAACAGAAATTGTATCAATAGACCAAAGATTATTATTGCAACGAATAATTGGTTACTACAATTGAAAAAATATTAATAAATAATCGTTTATTGGTTATCCCAATCATTTCCCAAATTTGGAATAATTAAATGTATTTTGGGAAATACAACCGAAAGATTGGTTGCTGTTCTTTTGCTAATACATGACAAACAAAAAATAAAATTACTCGACATAAATAAATCTTCAACATTTTGTTCAAGAACGGTATAGGTAATCACAAATAATCTCGTGTGGATAATAATGTGTGGAATGCAGAATATGTGTGCAAAATGTTTTTTAAAAATGTGTGTCTATACATCTAATATTAGTGATGAATTTGTAATATGGGATTTTTAATTTTGTTATGAATTGTTTTGTTCAATAAATAAAATAAAAATTAATGAAAACTGGTTTTTAATTAATTGTCGGTAGTATATGACTGGCAACTTGTCAAAACAACCAATTTTTTAAAACAGTTGGTTGTGGCAACTACAACAGATAATTTTAGCCACTACTTTCGTAGTTGGCGCAACCAAATATGATTGTTGTCAACATGGAAGCAGAAGTATACCACAACCAAAATATTGGTTGTCCTGATGGAATCGCACGATAATAGACAGAACTACCAAAATTCGGTTGGCAAATAATTCGGTTGAGGCAACCAAACTGTATTCTGTGTGTATCAATATTTCAAGGAATTATAAAGTTAGTATGATAAAGTTGGTATACCCCATCTTATGGAGAGTATACAAGTTCCTCACAGCTATAAATCTCTCAATGCGTAGACCCTCTAAACAATATGCTATGGACTAACTAACACCTATTGGTAGCAATTATTTCATTTCAATTAGCATTTTGTTGCTTTACTTTTGTATAATACTGTATGTTTATGTAACAATATTCGGATTTGTTGTATAAACACATATGCAAATAATCGAAATGAATGTATAAATATGGATGAATTTGTATACAATAAATATGTATACAATATATATAAGAGTACATATGTACACAACAGTAATTATTATTATTGAAAAATTGTATTCAAATAACAATTAAATGTAAATATTAAAATAAGTATAACTGGTTTATGGTTTGTAATAAATAAAATATTGCATTGCAATAAAAGTTTATTGTTATGGCGAGTTGGGCTTTTGTTATTGTTGTTGTTAATATTGTTTCTTTTTTTCTTATTGTATTCGCTACAACTCGTGTTTGTTTGCTCAATAAAATGTAGTTTTTACGATTATTTAATGATTTGTAGTTTGCTAACAATTTCACTAAGTTTTTTTCGTTTTTGTTTCGATTTTTTCGTTTGTTTAAGTTCTAATTTTAAATATTAACACGTTCGAACTTTATGGGATTTTTCTTTCTATTCTGAATGCTTTTAACGAAATTATATTAAAATAAATTAGCTTGTATTTAATTAACGGTTAACTGTTAAATGCATATGCTAATGTATTTTCAGTAAACATTTCACGATTTGACAAAGTAATCATTTTAATCTATAGAATAAAAAAATTAGATTGGAAATTGAAATTTGATTACATGTTAACAGGAACAACTCTGAAAGCAATTATTTGTATATTCCATAAAAATTTAACCAAGGTCCTATTGTCGTTATTACAGGTGAAATATTTGTTAAGAACAACTGAGTTCTTCCTCGAGGTCTTCATAAGAGACGGTCACTAAGATATTCCTCTACATCGGCTATGAGATCATTGAGGTCCTCCTCTGCCTCAGAGTCGACCACCGATGTCTTTCTCTACATTAGAGTCGACCACTAAGTATTCCTCTATATTACATTCGACCACTGAGGTCCTCCTCTACTCCAGAGTCGACCACTGCGGTATTCCTCTACATCAGAGTCGACTAATGAAGTCTTCTTCGAGGCTCTCCTCCAAATTAGAGTCGTTCTTTCTCTACATTAGAGTCGACCACTGAGATCTTACACGGAGGAAAATTGCCATTTTTGATATGTTTGAATTGAAAGAAAATATATTTGGAACCAAAATTTTTAAATATTATATGTTTGTGAACAAATAAATTTTATTTGAAAATCCACTGATGTCTTCCTCAACATTAGAGTCGATAACTGAAATATTCCTCTACATTACATTCGACCACTGAAGCCTTCCTCTACGTTAGAGAAGACCACTGGTGTCTTCTTCTACATTATAGTTGACCACCGATGTCTTTCTCTACATTAAAGTCGACCTCCGATGTCCACCTCTGCATTAGAGTCGACCACTGAGGTCTTTCTCTATGTTAGAGTCGACCACTGAGTTTATCCTCGAGTTCCTCCTCCACATTAGAGTCGGCCACTGAGATCTTCTCTAAATTAAAGTCAACCACTGAGATCCTCCTCTATAAAATAATCGACCACTGAAGATTTTTTCTCTTGAGTCGAGAATTGTAATCATATATTAGAGATGATTACTGAAGTTGTTCTCTTCCATAGCTGATAACTTAGGGGTTCTTCCATACAAACGTCAACCCCTGAGGTCGTTATCCATACTAACGTCAACTCCTGAGGTCGTTCTCCATACTATAGTTGACCGCTGAGATCGTCCTCCATACTGTAGTTGACCACTGAGGTGTATGCCTATATTAGGGTCTACCCATTGAGGACTTCCTCTATTTTATTACAGTCTACCGCTGAAATCCCTCGCCTATGAATTTACGTCTTCAATGCTAGAGTTGACCCCTGAGATCGTCTGCTGTAGTCGACCACTAGCAAAGAAAAAATTCGTTTCTGCGAAACGAAATATTAGACAACTACAATTCTCGTTTACGACGACTGAAATTTCTTTTGGTCAGAACAAGTTTCTGTCACAACAAACGAAATTTCAGTTCCGGCAAACGAGAATTGTAGTTGTCTAAAATTTCGATTCGCAGAAACGAATTTCGTTTCGCAGAAACTAGGGTCTTCTTCTACGTTAGAGTCAAACACTGAGTTCTTATCGTATACCAGATTATATCCCTAAGGTCTTGATGTTTACTATATTCGATCATTGACGACTTCCTCTGCACTTGAGTCATCTATATAGATCTTTTTATAAACATATTCATATTTAATAACAATAAAAAAAACCTAACCTGTACGAACCGATTGCCCAATCCTATCGGAACACTTTGCCGCAATAGACCTGTCGGCCATCAGAAAAATTTTCTTTCTACGAAAAATATCTATAGGAATCACAACAAGAGCGTTCGATGGGAGTGTATTGCCTTTTTGGGAAATTTTCCAATGGTTTGGTTAATCACAGTAATATTTACGTGTGAAGACGAGATACGTAACGTAAAATCCAGGTATTCCTGATGGAACTTCCACAAAATTATGTTCCCACGCAGTCGGTCATCCCATCCATATGTAAAACATGCCTTCGACAGTCGAGTACGAAACGCGTTTTTCGCTAGCTGGAAACCCAAATTGTTGTTGTCGTTTGTACTAGAAACGGCCGTTCGTCCGTCCATCCGTACTTGTGCCAAAAAATGACTGGGAAGCACATATTACAGTAATTAATGACAATTGTTTAGAGACAGAGAATTGACGATTTGTCCGAGTAGGACCGAATGAATGAATGAATCTAAGTCGTATGGTATGTCTGTCGGTCAGTGGTGAAGGCGTTTTCCGCGCTGTTGTATCTACCCTGCACGACCCAGGGGCGCAATAAAATCAGCGCCTCAACAGCCAGCCTCTTCTCCCTACTGTCTGTCTAGCAATCACATTGAGCAGGTATCACGAATAAATTTAAAATTGGAAATACTCGCTGACGAACGGAAGAAAATATTCTCACGCTTTTAGTCGTCGTGTTGTCGTAAAGGAAAAACGCGAATTGTTTCGGGGATTTTCCAATAGTGAAACACGGAAATACTTGCAATCTCTGGCGGAAATATGTGTACGTTCATGCGTGGCTATGGATGGACAGTGTGTTTTCGCATATTGACGTTAAAATTTTCTCATTGCTCTGATGACGATTGAGAATTTCCAAAATTTTGTTGAAATTTTTGCCGAACGTGTGTTTTTGCGTGAGAACTATTTCGAGCTTCTCTCATATAAATGACGAGAATGTGCTGACGATACTGATACGGATGATGATGATGGTGGCACCGACAGTGTTTCTAGCTAGCTCTTCTTACCTGTATTTTGACCATAAACACCGAAAACCAAAGAAACCAAACACATGAGAATTCCCCCACAACACACATGAAAATTCCTGTAAGGACTCTGTCATTCCATCATCATATGTTTTGCTGATAATAGGGAATTTTTGTGGGTAGTTTTTTTGCCAAATGGAAAATAATAATTTTAGAGGGGAAAAACTGGGCATAAGTTTTAAATGTGACTGACATATGATGTGATTTCCTTACACTTTCTTTGCTGGGAATGTGTAAACAAGGTTTCGCGTTTGTTTGCGCAGCAGCAAGTGACGGCCATCCCCCTTTTTTCTGCCGGATGATGTGTCCGTCCTTCTGTGTATCTCTCTGGCTAAGCAGCTAAACTTTTATCTGGTGCATAACACTCTCCTTTTCGTGCCGGGGGTTTCTGGTCTAATGCGGGTTTGGGTACATTCACGGCCACCTCGTTTATCTTACAGTGGGTATATGCGAGGAAAATAAGGAAATCAGTGAAAAATCATTCGACAGTTGTGTCTATTGAATGGATACAATAAAAAACAAGAAGAAATTAAAGGTAATAAAAATCTCCTCGTATTCTAGAGTCAACCAACAAAGTAAGCAACAGAAATCCTTCTCTTTACCAGGGTCGATCACTAAGGAGTCATTCATGATTGAGTCGACGACATAGATCTTCTTGTAGTCCTTCGTTCTTGAGTCGATGACTCAAATATTATTCTATACTACAGTCGATCACTGAGGTCATCATCCATGCTAGAGACGACCTCTGAGGTCTTTTTTATACTAGAGTCTTCCACTCCTCTATGCTAAAGTCGAGCACTGAGGCCTGTCTCTACACTAGAGTAGATCATTGAGATTCTCCTCTATACCAGATTCAACCACAAAGATCTTATATCTCTATACTAAAGTAAACCACGAAGGGGTATATTAGAGTCGACCACTATGGTCTTCTGCTATACTAGAGTTGAGCACAATGGTCTTCCTCTTTACTAGAGTTGGTCACTAAGGTCTTCCTATATATTCGAGTCGGCCATTACGGCCTTCCTCTACACAAGAGTCGACCTCTAAGGTCTTTTACTATACTATAGTCGACCACTAAGGTCTTCTTATGTACCAGAGTCGACCTCTAAGGTCTTCATCTATTCCAGGGTCGTGCACTAAGGTCTTCATCTATACTAGAGTCAATCACTGAGATCTTCGTCTATACCAGAGTCAATCACGGAGGTCAGCTATACCGGAGTCAATTACTGAAATCTTCGTCAAAACCAGATTCGATCACTGAGATCTTCGTCTATACCAGAGTCAACTCTATCACTGCGGTATTCTTCTGTTCTATAGTCATCAAATGACAATTTTCTATATACTCGAGTCGAGCATTCTATAAGGTCTTCCTCTATACTAATGTCGGTCACTAAGGTCTTCCTATATACTAGAGTCGACCACTAAAGTCTTCTTCTTCTATAAAAGAGTCGACTTCGCCAGTACTAGGGTCGACCACTAAGGTCTTCCTCTATACCAAAGTCGTCCTCTAAGGTTTTCATCTATACTAGAGTCAATTACTGAGATCTTCATCTATACCAGAGTCAATAACCGAGGTCTTCCTTTACACCAGGGTCGATCACTGAAATCTTCGTCTATACCAGAGTCCGTCACTGAGATATTCGTATATACCAGAGTCAATCACGGGGGCCTTCCTTTATAACAGAATCGATCACTGGAGTTTTTCTTCATTTCGACTTCACTGCGGTATTCTTCTGTTCTAGAGTTAACAACTGACAATTTCCTATATACTATAAGCCTCTTCCTCTATACTAGAGTCGACCACGAAGGTATTTCTCTATTCCAGAGTCGACCTCTAATGTCTCCATCTATACTAGAGTCGGTCCCTGAGATCTTCGTCTATACCAGAGTCAATCACGGAGGTCTTCTCTATACCAGAGTCGATCACTGAAACGTTCGTCTATACCAAAGTTCACCACTGAGATCTTCGTCTATGCCAGAGTCAATCACGGAGGTCTTCTCCTACAACATAGTCGATTACTGGAGTTTTTCTTCATTTCCATTCTATCACTGCGGTATTCTCATGTTCTAGAACAGAGCTACTCACGAAGTGTTGCGTCACGGGCCACTTCCAAGATATTAAAGACTATGTACACCCCCGAAAACAAAATCCGATAGAAACGTTTAAGTAGTTAAGTTAGTGGAGATTTGTCGATTGTCTTGAGCCAACAAGAAATTGAATTATGGAATGTCTAATTGGCTCATTTCAAGCAATTTTTCAGAAGATTTTGCATTAAACATGTAGCAACTAAGCGTGTTCAGAAATATCTAATTTTTGACAAAAAGAACTGTCGCATGAGGGCCAGAATTTTTGATATTGACCTTTAAAATTTATTTTTGCCTAAAAATTCATAAAAATGTTCTAAATTAAAAATAAGCTGAAATCGAATCGACGAATGGAAGGGGTAGTAATTTTTTTAAAATTAAAGTTTTTAAAAAATTATTGATTTGTCACTAGTATATTCTCCTGGCTTTAGACCATCTTTTCCTCTATTGTGTATTATAGAATGCAAAGGTTTTTAAAAACTTCAAAGCACATTAAAAAATAATCTTTAAAATTTTTTTAAAAAAGTATTCCATAGAAAATGGCTCGTTATGTTATCTTTCAAACGACGTAAAATTGGTTCAGCCGTTCAAGAGCAATTGAAAATTTCGTAAAACTAAAAATCAATTTTTTAAAATATCAAATCAACATAAAATGTTGTATTTTCCAGTCAGAATTTATTTTGGTTCGAGAACATTTGTTTCAGTTACTTTCAGTCTATTGCAAAAAAGTAATAGAAACAAATACAAAAATTGGTAGAGTTTTAATTGCTTGGTAGAATTGACTGCAGTTTCAATAGACACCACTCTATCATCTTCAGAATTCAGTAGCAACAGTTTATGTCTTTAACTTAAATCAAATAAATTAGTATCAATGAAATACTTATGGAAGCCGTAAATTTAATTTAACAAGAACTGCTAACCAAGCCTGTATTTTGCCGAACTAAGTCAACATACTAAATTTTAAAAATTTTGTATTTTTTTTAAAATATTAATCATAGGTTATCTTATTTTTCCATTTAGAAACTATTTATAAAAACCGAAAATGAAAATAAAGAGAGAGAGAGATTTGCCTCAAGGACATACCAAAAATCGCATACTATGATGGCAACAAAATTTATATTCATGTATAAAAATAAGTATTTTTCATAAAAATTAAAACTAAATTCCATTTTTCAAAAACTCGTATAGTAGTTTTCGTCTCTAATTAAATTTCTACTAAAACTGACAAATAAATCTCTATATTTAATTTTTTATTATTAACCAAAATAAGACTGAACGCTGAATCATATCAGTGAGTTTATTGCAAAAGTAAAGAAAATATGAGGTGAGTGAGATCTTTCTCTATACTAGATCCACCAATTGATGAGGTCTATCTTTTAGATACGGTTGCCAGAGAAATTCATCTGAAAGCAAAAACAAACAGATTCATAACCATAAGATATCCGGAATTGTTTAAGACAACCGATACCCAGGAAACTTTCTCAAGAACCTGATCAAATTTATGATCAAGCACGTCATAAGTTAAGATCAGCGTAAACTTTACGAAGGAAGTAGGCGATAGCATATCGGGTTTGAATTAGTCGCAGCAACCCAAAGATTATCTTTCATAGAAGCGTAACGTCGTTAATGGTTCCTTTGAGTAAGCTTTGATCATCACTGTTTGTTCATGGGAAACATCGGATCCTATTAGTGTTACATTTGCATAAGTGGACGTTGCAACTTCATTGGGTCTTCAGCCAAGACTAGATTATAACTCCAGACACTTCATATTTTGAAAGACTATCTGAACCTGATATTCTGACCACCTCCCAGGTGGTAGTGAAATATTTTTTGGTTGGTTTGTCGATTAGTTCCTTTTAACATTGTTACCCAATAACTAGGTGTATTCACTCTTGAGCGTAGAGATTACACAGGTAGGGTGAAGCAATACGGAAGTGATTGAAATTGATGCCAACGGCCGATGCCAATGCCAATGACCGATCCTTCTAAAGGTATGGATAAGGCGTACCAAGATTCTTAGGACAGTAATTGCCATAATATTATCTAAGTGATGAATGGTGTGTAAAAGTGGATAGCACAAGAAGTGTTACTCATTAATCTGTATGACCTGTGTACATATAGCTCATTTGCTGCATGATAACTTTTTCAAGGCAGAAAATTTGGTCAGCAGGTGGTAGCAGAATGGCTAAGATTTGACTTTATAACAAAAGTTGCAATAAATATATTCTCCTATAGCAAGACTATCATTAAATCCCTATATTTATTTTCCTGAATTCAAGAAGAGCCCTCAACAGACATGTATGTCTCCTAAAGATATGGCTGAGCAGTTGAAAATTCAGTAGATATGGGTACGGACCACAGTGACATTCCAGAGAACTCTAGTGCAGATGAGCTCGCTAGACTAGGATCGTACACGGAGGAAAATCTTCATTTTTGATTTTGAGAAAATATACTTGGTAACGATTTTTTTAAATATTATATATTTATTAACATTTATTACATTTTATTTGAAAATCAAGAAATTTTGTTTGGAACGCATGTATTAATATATTAGAACATAATTTATTTGCAAACTGAATTTCACAAATAAAATATGTGTTTACACACAAGCAAAGTTATTGTCTAAGAAGTTTTCCAAATATATTTTATTTAAAAAGATTTTAAAAATGTTGTTGACTTAATCGAATATTAGTTTGCTTTTCCTAGTTTTCGTGTTAAACTTTATAGCTAAAAATTTCTTTTAATTTATAAATACTCCAATTCATCACTTTTTGTCAATCCATCAATGCAAATTATATTTACGAAAGATTATTCGATTTATGTTTTAATAAAATTTTACAAACATATAAAATATATATAAAAAAATGCTCTTTGAACATCTGAAAAACAGAAAACTTGTCTTTAAGTTAAGGCATTAGTACATTGCCAAAATAAATAATTACAAAGTAATCTATGTTTCGGAAATACTAATTCCAAATAAAAAAATACTTGAATGGGAGTATATTTTTGTTTGGAACAATATCCTCCCAAACAACTAATATTTGTGTGCGTCAAATATTATATATTTGGAGTGTACCCTAAACATATGTATATTTCAAGCCGAATATGTTTGAGACAATATACTACAGAAGCGATTTTTTTTCAGGGTGTACCTTATACGTTCCAGGGAACTGAAAAATGTGGCATGGGGGAAAGAGAGTGTCATTATGGTGACGAAAACATTCCAGGATGATGTGGCCTGTATAAACTCGGAAGGCACTAATGCTCTGCTGTCGTTATCTGTCCTGAACAGGTCACTGTCTTATTAGACGGCGCGCATATGGACTGACAGTCTTAAGAAATTAATTTTGCAGGAGTTGCGGTGACGATCACAAATTAATTTTTCCTTGGTTGAGCAGTTCCGTGATATATGGAACAACAATTGGTAGATTGGGTGATTGGGAGTCCCTTTAATCTTTTATAACTTCAGTTATCAACTTGGTTTAAGTTCGATCTTGGGAACGGCCCTTCGGGGAGGTTTGTGATGGCTGTGTTTTAAACCGAAAACATCGCGGGTCGAGCGCTTGCTACAGGTAGAGTTCCCTAACAACCAGGGAGCTATGACCCTTACATCAATGGCACTTTGTTCAGTTATCAACTTGGTTAAAGCTCGATCTTGGGAACGGCCCTTCGAGGAGGTTTGTGATGGCTGTGTTTTAAACCAAAAAGCGCTTGCTACAGGTAGAGTTTCCTAACAACCTGGGAGCTATGACCCTTACATCAATGACACTTTGCGTCAACACATGCGTTTGCATTTTGTTAATAATTGTTACATTTTCTAAACTGTCACCCACAGAACCGCATATCTATGTATATCTAACGATCACATTGAGCAGGTATCACGAATAAATTTAAAATGCTCGCTAGGGAACGGGATTAATACAAAACGCAAATAGTTATATATAATAATACTTGCAATCTCTGGCGGGAAATGCGCGTACGTACGTTCTTCCATGCGTTGATATGGATGGACAGTGTGTTTTCGCATGTTGACGTTAAAATGTATCTCATTGTTCTGGTGACGATTGGAAATCTCCAAAATTTTGTTCAAATTTTTGAAAGCTTTTAAATTATGTTTTCCACATAAGCCATTATATTAGTCTGTGGTTCTGAAGCCTTGATGAATGTCTACTCCTTCATCTTAACAATTTTAAAAGAATGTTCTTATTAATAGCCAGAGGAGTTAGTCTTTGACTAAATGTGACCCACGAATTTCCAATACTACTCTAATTTTAGAACTCGTCCAAATTTGAACCAACTCCGGAGAGGTCATAAGATTTATAAACTGGTTCCAGGATTAAGTTATATATTACTAGCTTAACTATCTTGAACACAACCATCCCCCTTTTGGTGAACAGCTCTTCAAATGTGACATTAGACGCTTTCTCGAAATTCTAAGGACCAAAAAATAGTTCCTATAAATGTTTCCACTGTGCATCGTTACACAAGAGCGCGAAATCCCAAATTGTTGGTTAAGGTTAATTTTCAGATTATAACCCAGTAAAGTAAACATCCAAAACTGTGATTTGAGTTGCCACTTTTATGTTTTGTTAATATTTGCCCTCTTCTCTCGCAACTGCTTTAGGAGGGTTGTTTGAGCCATTAACATTAACCCACATTCAATATTGAATTCTTGCTCCTGCTGCTGCTTTCAAGGGTGGCGTTGGGATTCATTCCGTTTGGGATTGTTGCTTTACGCGATACGCAATGCAACGCTTTTGTTGTTTTATTATTTTAACGTCAATGTCGTCGTCGTCGACATCGCCTTTTTTCGGGAATTTTGTTTGTCGAGCCGTTAAAGTATATTAAACTAAACTTTTATGTTATTTAATTATAATACGTCCCTTATGCTTTTGAGCGACAAAAACAATAACAACAACAGTAGCACCAGAACCAACATTAACAATAACAACAAAGGCGTTAAACCGTTTATATAAAATGTTATTATCGTTCATCCAACAAACCACCAAATTCAATTTGGGGAGGGCGGGCGCTTTTCCCCCTCATCCAGCAGTCCTTTGACCGTAAAAATGAGCGATAATAATTTGTCATTAATTTGCAAAGACATTATTTGGCATTTGTTACTAAATGGCTATAGATATTACCCAATTAACACCAAAAGGACGGACAGATCAAAACCATCTTGTTAAGTGGCTAAGACATTAGATAACTTTGAAAGTAAAGATTGTCAAGCTATTGAAAATGGTTATTACGTTTAATAGTTAATATTATATAATGAATATTGTTAAACACTAAACCCCCAAAAATGAGTATACTAATCTACTACTCCATATTTTTTAGAATGGATCCTTTTTACATCTTATAAAATACCCTTTAAGCTTTTAAGTCTTGGTTTGGATGTCGCCTTCTAGAGAGAGCGGGACACAGACACATAAGGTGTTATATTGACTCCTCCTCCTTTTCATCTTCATAGGTTCTGCAAAAGTCATTTCGACGTCCAATAAGGCAATGACCCGTCGTAACAGACACGATAGGTGAGAATTCCTGTCTCGCTAACGAGTCTAAAAGTCAACTTCCGTGCCGTAACTATAAGTATATAACCCTAGTGACCCGGCACCCATATCAGGTGAATATTGAACTGTTCACCCATCTCGTTAATATATCTGGGGAGAAATATAAATATTTGTTTACATAAAAATTATTTTCTATATATCCAATAAGGATACATTTTATATGTATGTATTATGTTCAAATATCTTTACTGGATCTGAAATTATGCAATTTTCAATGCAACACATTTCAACATCGCGAAATCCTTGAAATCGGCACACTTTTTTATAACTCAATTAGCTGATACAACCGGACGGACCTGGAAATTAACCTTCTACGAGTTGTTGGCGACTCTTCTATACGAAAAGATAATCATTAATTACTTTTTCTATAATGAATGACTTATTTATTGATTATTGATGAATTTTCTTTAAGAAAAGGTCATTGCTGATTAACTTTCTATAGGGAATGATCTTGGTTGATGCCTTTCCCATAAGAAAGTATCATCGTTGTTGACTTTTCTATAAGATATGATAATGTTGATGACTTTTATATATGAAAGGATCATTGCTAAGAAAATATCATCGTTGACGAATTATCTGTAAGAAAAAGTCATCGTTGATGACTTTTCTATAAGAAAACGTCATCGTTGATGACTTTTCTATAAGAAAACGTCATCGTTGATGACTTTTCTATAAGAAAACGTCATCGTTGATGACTTTTCTATAAGAAAAGGTCATCGTTGATGACTTTTCTATAAGAAAAGGTCATCGTTGATGACTTTTCTATAAGAAAAGGTCAATGTTGATGACTTTTCTATAAGAAAAGGTCATCGTTGATGACTTTTCTATAAGAAAATGTCATCGTTGATGGCTTTTCTATAAGAAAAGGTCATCGTTGATGGCATTTCTATAAGAAAAGGTCATCGTTGATGACTTTTCTATAAGAAAAGGTCATCGTTGATGACTTTTCTATAAGAAAAGGTCATCGTTGATGACTTTTCTATAAGAAAAGGTCATCGTTGATGACTTTTCTATAAGAAAAGGTCATCGTTGATGATTTTTCTGTAAGAATAGGTCATCGTTGATGATTTTTCTGTAAGAATAGGTCATCGTTGATGACTTTTCTATAAGAAACGCTCATAGTTGAAGACTTGTCTATAAGAAACCAGTAAGGAAAGGCAGAAAGTCGGGCGGGGCCGACTATATAATACCCTACACCTCCCTAACAATGCGATGAGGGTCATTGCCATAATAATTGGTAAATGGGTAGAAACATATTATCTAATTCTGAAACGATAATCACTAAATTAAGCAATATTCGTTCCTAAATTGAGAAACATCTTTCTGGAAAATTGTAATGATCGGAAGTAAAATACAACTTCTATAGCGGTTTGATACCAAATCAGGAGGAACATATATATGGAGCTTTAATATAAATCTGAACCGATCTTCCCTGAATACTTATTCATGTAAAAAAACCTCCTTCTGTCGAATTTCATACTGATCGGATATAAAATACAGTTTTTACAGCGCTTACATGTGAAATCGGGGGTAACATATATATGGGGGCTATATCTAAATCCGAACCGATT
Source organism: Eudasyphora cyanicolor (assembly GCA_963930755.1). Classification (NCBI taxonomy): domain Eukaryota; kingdom Metazoa; phylum Arthropoda; class Insecta; order Diptera; family Muscidae; genus Eudasyphora; species Eudasyphora cyanicolor. Next base: position 191,245,018 of record OZ005734.1, read on the forward strand.
TTCTCCGAATTTGGCAGTACTCCTTCATGTAATAAGAAACCTCTTTCTGCCGAATTTCGCACTGATCGGATATAAAATACAGTTTTTACAGCGCTTACATGTCAAATCGGAGGTAACATATAAAGGGTGTCCCAAGAAGAGCGCAATTTTTTTAATTTTAAATAAAACACAGATATTTCAGAAAAAATCGTGAAACTTTATTATATCGTAAAGTAGACAGAATGAGGTTATGTATGGAACAATATATCGTGCAGATGGCCGCCGCGGCTTTGCTGGCATGCACGCGATCTTTTAATGAAATTTTCAATGACCGTTTTGCATGAATGCTGTGGTATTTCATTAATGCAGCGTCCAATTTCGTCTTTTAAGGCTTGAGTCGTCGTCGGCTTATTCGCGTAAACCATCGACTTCAAAAAACCCCAAAGAAAAAAATCTAATGGTGTTAAATCGCACGATCTAGGCGGCCAATTCTGATCTCCAAAACGCGAAATAACACGACCGGGAAATGACTGATGCAGCAATTGAATTGTTTCTCTGGCTGTATGACATGTGGCGCCGTCTTGTTGGAACCACATGCCCTCCACATTCATTTCTTCAATTCTAGGCAAGAAAAAACTGGTTATCATTTCACGATACCGAACACCATTGACTGTTTGCGCTTGACCTGCCTCATTTTCATAAAAAAAGGTCCAATGATTCCTCCAGCCCAAAAACCACACCACACAGTGACACGTTGAGGATGCATTTGCTTCTCGTGAATCACTCGAGGATTTTCCGCACCCCAAATGCGACAATTCTGCCTATTGACGAAGCCATCAAGATGAAAATGGGCCTCGTCACTGAAGATGATTTTATCGGCAAAACTTTCACCATTTTGGTAAAACAATTTCAAAATGAGAATGCGTTGTTCATTCGTGTAGCGCTCCATTTTTACTAACCTCGTACCTTCTACTAACAAACAATAACAATTATTCAAATGTCAAACAATGACACTTCGAATGTTGCGAGATTTAAAAATTGCGTTCTTGGGACACCCTTTATATGGGGGCTATATCTAAATCTGAACCGATTTCTTCCAAATTTAACAGTGTTCATCCATATAAGAAGAAACGTCTTTCTGCCGAATTTCATACTGATCGGACATAAAATAAAGTTTTTACAGCGCTTACATGTCAAATCGGGGCTAGCATATATATGGGGGCTATATCTAAATCTGAACCGATTTTAACCAAATTCAATAGGAATCGTCCTTGGGCCAATAAAAAGATATGTGTAAAGTTTCGTCGAGACCGGACCATAATTGCGACCTGTACTTTGATTACAAGAATACATGCACAGACGGACAGACGGACAGACAGACAGACGCACATAGCTAAATCAACTCAGAAAGTGATTCTTAGTCGATCGGTATAATAAACGATGGGTCTATTTCTTCTCCTTTTGGGTGTTACAAACAAATGCACAAAGTTATAATACCCTGTACCACAGTGTGGTGTAGGGTATAAATATTTCATTGATACTTTCCTATATGTTGCAAAAATTGTGTGAAAATTAGAGATCCAGATTGATCAAACCTGGCGGCACATGTTCCATATCAAATTTAACTTATAATTATCTATACATAAAGCCAGTTGAATGATAATAAAAAAAAAATTAATTTAAGGTTCTGTAATGTTGTTTCTATACTTTTTCCAACATATTTTATGCCTACGTACGTACTCATGTCTTCTAAAATTTCTTAGATAATAACAAAATTTTCTGGACTGCAACTTTTTTTGTATTCTATATAATTCTTTTAACTTCTGCATCAAAATCGGTTTACAAAGCGAAAAAAGTGACATCCAACACGCATATCTACTATGTTAGAAACAAGAGCAAAGCAGTGAGGTGTCGGGTATAAAAATTCACAAAGTGCTAAAATTTTTTATATCATCGTCTAAAATAAAATATTTGCATACTCTTAAATTTTTTTGTAATTGACTGTGTACCACTTCTGCAGCAAAGATAATAGAATCAATCCAATTCCAATAAAATCCAACTTCCTGGTTGACATTTATTTCTTATATGTAATGTAGAAATTGATGGCCCGTAAAATTTGATTGCACACAATAACGCAGACTTTAACACATATTCATGTATTGTATAGACGAGTAAATAGATATGGACTTCCGTTGAATTGAATTGAAATTCCAATACTAAAATAAATTGATAACACAATTCTGGAGAAAAAAACAATCTCAAGTTATGTCTCGAGCTAATGTCAAGATTAAAAGTCGCGTCACATTAATATGAAAATATGCGGCAGTTACTTGTACTTGAATAGGAGTGATGCTTGTAAGACAGTAAAAAACTACCGACGGTATATCATCATTGTCATCAAAACTCCCATTAGAAATCATTGCCATAACATCGACGGCCGTTGATGTTCTGCTTTTGTGAACTTTGTTGGTTGATGGAACGAACAACAAGGACAACGACCACCGAATCCTGTTCCGTCGTAGCAGCCGCCAAAAGGACTGAAGGAAGCAGATAGAGCTCGCTACTGCTACAAGCGATTCTCCCAAATGTGTGGTGCATGTTGTTACATTTAAAGTGCGGATTAGTGCCTTACTTATGTGTTGTGGAGCAGGCCAGACCAGCCAGCAGCAAATTCTACATTCGACTACTACCAGTTCTGCAGTACTCGTAGCATTGAGTGGTTGGTTGGTGGTGCCGGCACTGGATTATAACCATTTAGGAAATCTGTTGCTCTGAACAAAAAAAGGAAAAATCATAACGAACAAAGGCTATTACAACATTTGATTGTATAGCTCAGACAGACGAAAGGACGGAAGGACGGACAAACATTGTACGAGTATGCATACTTCTGGCGTTCGCTGTAGGGCCGATGCAGAGAGCAGAGCATACGCTTTTCCCTGTGCACTCTTGTGATAATTTTATGACTTTTGCCAACTGGCCCCATTTAAGAGATTTACGACCAGCTTTGCTCAACTTCGTCCCTCTCCACGGTTTACCAACGATTTGTTTTGTTTTTTTTCCTCACAGAATGTTGCACTCATTTATCAAATCTTGTTGTTGTTCTCCTTGTTAATATAATTAATAATACTTATAATATACAAGGAATATGTAATATGGTTTACTTATTATACCCTCACTTTAGTGTGACGAGGGTATATATCATTTGCTACGGAAAAAAGTGTAACACATCGAAGGAGTGATCTAAGACCCTAAGTATGTTCGGAGGAAATCCGTTTTGGGTCATTTTAAGTCGAATGAGCAATGTCCGTCCGTCTGTCTGTCTGTCTGTCTGTCTGTCTGTCTGTCTGTGTGTCTGCTGGCTGGTGCGCACGATAACTCTCGAAAGGAGTAACCGATTGACTTCAAATTTGGTACGTGGTAATATCTTTTTCTATCTCCGGCTAAGTTCGAAGATGGGCCATATTGGTCCACTCCTTCTAGTACCTCCCCCACAAAGTGTTAAAATGTTGTGAAATATTGAATCTTTAATAACTGCTATGCTACTTATTCGAATCATCTGAAATTCCACACATAGCATAAGTTTATTAGTCGCTATCAACTCGAGAAAAATGGGCCATGTTGCTACGCCCCTTTTGGTACCTCCCACACAAATGCACCATTTTGCACCAAAAGTTAACAGCTTATATCATTAATACCAGCGCATAAAAATACTTGAAATTTTGTACAGTGTAATGCTTTCATAGTGCCTACAGTCCAGTGAAAAATGGGTGTCATATTCACGCCCCTTTTGGTACCTCTTACACAAAGGTACCATTTTGCACCAAAAGATAACAGCTTATGACATTAATACCAGTGTATAAAAGCACTTGAAATTTTGTACAGTGTAATGCTTTTATAGTGTCTTTTGCACTGTGAAAAATGAGCGCTATTGCCACGCCCCTTTTTGTACCTCCCACACAAAGGTACCATTTTGCACAAAAAGTTAAGAGCTCACAGCATGAGTACCAAACACGAAAATGCAACAACATTTTGCACAGTGTAACGCTTTTGAAGTCCCTATAGCCCTGTAAAAAATGGCCGTTATCACCACGCCCCTTTTTGTACCTCCCACACAAAATGGCCAAATCATACCAAATTTAATATCTCATAACGTTAATATACCAGTGCAAAAAACGCTTATAATTCGGCGCAGTGCAATGTATTTAAAGAATCTACTATTCAGAGAAAAATAGGTGTATTTGTTAAAAACATTCTGGTACCTCCCATACAAATTGACAGAATAATTCGTTTAATATTCCATATTACATTACTCACAAAGTGAGGGTATACCTTAGTCGGTTTACCCGACTGAAACTTTCTTACTTGTTTTATTGTTATTTCCGCCATTTATTTCGATTTGTATGCCATTTCCTAAATGGTATTTTTGATATTATTTTTTTATTGTTTATTGCTCACATTAAATATAAAAATTAATCTGTACACGAATTTTTCGGGGTTTTGGGAGAGGGTGATACGGGATACACGTTGTTCAAGTATTGCTTTGTTTATAATTTTAATTGCAAATGTTTTGAAATAATTTCTAAAATGATTCGAAAAAATGTTCCCTATAGCGAATTAAATTTCGCCCGAAGTATTTCACTTTTCCAAAATTACAATCGACAATCAGATCGCCGCAAAAAAGGTTGGATAAATGTTAATTAAGGTAAGTACAGACGATTTGAAGATCGGACAACATTGCCAGAAAAATGGCGGAAAAATGCAACCCTGTGAATTTACAACCGTGTGAACATACAATTTTTGTTTTGCAACGTTAGCAGAAAAGTCATTGCGAGATAATTTTCTGATTGTTATATGTTCGAAGTTTATACATGTGACAACGGCGCCATTGCCAGAAAATCATTTTATTTGCAACACTGCCTATAATGTATTTTTATTGGCAATCCTGCATATAAATATTTACAAAATATATTGTAAATATATGAAATTGTAATGTTTTCTTGCAATCGTCTGAACTGTCAATTCACATTTGCCTAACAATCTGACATTGCCCGTATATTTGCAGCACTTTAACAGGGTTGATAACGTTTGCCGATCTGGCAATCGTCTATACTCAGCTTTACACTTGCAGTTGCGAACTGAAAAACAGATCGACAATCAGATCGCCGCAAAAAAGGTTGGATAAATGTTAATTACACTTGCAGTTGCGAACTGAAAAACAGATCCCGGAAGTTCTAGATACCAACAATTTTGTTCGAGAAAAATGTATTACGTGGAAACTAATGTCCACCTTTTATTTGCTAATTTCTAAAGTTAAAACCAGTAAGGAAAGGGTAAAGTCCGGCTGTGTAATAAAAAATGTAATAGAGTCTAACATTACACCGTACAACCATTTCGAGGTTTTGACAAAGGGTTCTGGCATAGGAGACCAAAAAATAGGAATTTTATTTTAGTGTGGGAAGGGTTTTAAAGTTACCCCCTGTGTTGGCCTGTCGTGCAGCATATCGGTATATAAAATGATGTGTTTTTTACATCTGTGTTCAGCAACTTTGTAGCAAATATTAAGATCAACGTTTTTGTGGAACATATTGACCCTCTATCTCTTCCCCATGCCTCGGCAAGTTTGGCTCTATTTTAACAAATCGTAAAAAAGCGGGGATGAAATGTTCTACAAAAACGTTGCCCAAAAAAGTTTACTATACATGTCAGAACACACCAAAGCCCAATACTTAACACAAACATCAATTCCAGTCAAGTCCCTCTCAAATTCCAGTCAAGTCCCTCTTTACTGATATCGTGGTTGCTTCGACCACTAGATCCTATGAATTAATATTATTCATACGACCACTAGGTCATTGCTGCACGAACAGTCCAAAGAGTGTTTGACAGGGTTTGAACAGGCCAAATAGGATTTGACTGTTTGATTTTTCCTACTTTGAAATTCAAATAAAGGTATTTACCCCATTTTTACCTTTAAAAACATACACATAAATATAAAGTATTTACTGTACTTTCTTAAATCATTTATTGATGCAATATCCTACTGATAGAAACTCAATAACATAATATTTTTATATTTTGTTTTAATTATAAGCATCTTGGATGAATAAATGAATTGATTGATTGAATTTAATCATCGGAGGGGAACGTCATGAGGGGACTATATCACAAGATGGACCGATATGACCCATTTTCAATAGGCATCGTCCCTAGACCAAGAAATTCCTCTGTGCCAATTAACGTAGTTTCATATTTGTGATATGCATTCTGATGTATATTCACTAGTAATAAAGTTATAAGCAGTTAACTTTTTGTACAAAATGGTTCGTTTATATGGGAGGTACCAAAAGAGGTGGGGCCACGCGCCCTACTCAAGGTGATAGCGACAGATAAACTATTACTATGTGTAGAATTTCAGAGGATTCGGAAGGTTGTAGGTACTTTAACACAACCAGGTACTAGAGGGAGTGGACCAATATGACCGATCTTCGAACTTAGCCTGAGATAGAAAAAAGTATTACCTTATACCAAACTTTATGTCAAAGCTTTACTTCTTTCAAGAGTTATCGTGCGCTCCAGCCAGACAGACGGACGGCTTAAAATGTCCTAAAACGGATTTCCGCCGAACATACAGGCATGTCACAGAGTGCAAAATCGTACAAGAATTTACGTTTTTGAAATCAAAATCGTTTTTAGCTTCTACAGAAAACGTAAACCGAAAAATAAATTTCGATTTAAAACGTTCAGAAAATCTGAAGTGAAATTTATGTTTTTAGTAATTTAAAATCCAGAAAAGTCAAAAAATCTACTAAAGATTAAGTATGAATAATATTTGAATTAATTTCATGCAAAAACAATTATTTCAAATACTTTTCGTACGAAAATGTTAATACTTTTGGTCTTCGAAGTGCTATATACACTAAAGTAACGATAAAAAAAAATAAGAGAAAATGCAACCCTGAAACTAAAAAAAGAAACAACAAAAAGAAGATTCGATCAATGAAATATACGTTTTTATTTTAATGTTAAATTTAATAATAATAATAATTGTTTTATATTTTAAGGGGCAAACACAGAAACATTAACAAGCCAAGAAATTGGTCAATTTCATTTTGTTGGCTTTAATATGTTTTATTTATTTTCACTACCGCCAATCATAATCTAGAGTCGAACCGATATTGTTGACGGCTTTGGCTGAAACAGCTGTTTCTGATTTCTATGCTGCCATATTTTTGATAGTGTTTTTCGGTTTTGATTTTCTTTCGGTTTCATGAGAACGTACAAGAGCTGTAGAAGCAAAAGTAAAACGATGCGATTTTGAAAAACGAACCAATTTCGTACAAAACCTGTGACATGCCTGGATTTTAGGTTACACTTTTGGCCAATAGCTAAAGATGTGTAGCCTCCTCCACTAAAGTGAGGGTATACAAATTGTACATAAATTCTAGAGGGTCGTAGAAATTATTTGTAATACCACATTTGTCAAAATTTACAAACAAGGCTAGGTAGACGTTGCACTATACCGAACTATAAGTTTTTGTGTTTTTATTAATTTTAGTGCGATTTGGAAGTTTTCTGTGAGTATAAAATTATGGGGAATGACAATTTCGCCAATCTTTCTCGAAGTTAAGAATATGAATTATTTTTTATTATCATGCAGAAAGACAAACTGACGTTAATATTCTCAAAATACAGTAAATGTCCCAAAACGGATATCCGTCGAACATACTTAGGGCCTTAGGTCACGTATACGATGTGTTACAATTTTGGGCCGTAGCAAATGAATGACTGATGAATAACCTCCTCTAATGTGGAATCGAAAATTAAATTCAAAAATTTCGAGGTTCCATACTTTTTTAAAGAAAAAACGCAGAAAATTCAAATTGAATGTGGAATGTTTATTATCATTTGAAAGAAAATTCTTTGGCATTTATTTTTTGAAGATTATGTCTATCAAATGTTGGCCGCGGTTACGTCTCAGATGGTCCATCCGTTGAGTCCAATTTTCGATGACTCGTTCGAGCATTTCGACTGGAAACTGGCGAATGACACGCGTGATGTTTTGCTCCAAGGCCTGAATCGAAGCGGGTTTGTCAGCATAAACTTTAGACTTTACTTACATATCCCCACAGGAAAAAGTCTAACGGTGTGATATCACACGATCTTGGTGGCCAATCGACCGGCCCAAAACGTGAAATTATCTGCTCACCGAAGTGTTCTCGCAATAAATCCATTGATTGATGCGATGTGTGGGAAGTGGCGCCGTCTTGTTGAAACCAAATGTCGCCGAGATCACGAGCTTAAATTTCAGGCATTAAATAGTCGGTTATCGTGGCACGATAACGGACGCCATTGACGGTTACGTTCTCATCGGCATAATTTTTGAAGAAATATGGACCGAAGATTGGGGTACGTCGGGTCGGGAATCGGTCAATGGAAAAAAGATAACTCTTAACGAGAGCTAAAATATTGCTCATGGGTGTCAAGGTCGTGGGTCGACTGGAAATTGTTTTTTTTTTTTGATTTAAAAAAAATGGACTTAGCGCAATTGGCGAACGATTATTTTGATAATAAAACTGAATAATTTGTAAACATTGTTCAGGCGTAAGTCTTTCCATGATGAAATGCCAAACAATAACTAACAAAAATAACATGACAGAATGACACGACTCACACGTGATCTGTCAAAAAAAGGCTATTGAAAAAAGTATCTCTACTTTGATCACCCATTATATATTTATATAAATGACCTCGAAAGTCATAAAAGCGAACAGATTAAAAATTTTACAATAGGTTTAGGTCGGGGACGGCAGAGTTGTAGAATTATTTAATTGCACTTAATGGAGGAGTAGTATTGCTGACCATTTATTTGACCAATAATCGGTCGGTGACTTTGGCACAAAACATCGAAAGGTTACTTTTGCGCCACCTTGTATTTCTAATATAAAGTTTTTAATACAAAATATATGCAGCAGAAGTTAAAAAAAAGTCCAAGAAAGTAATCATATATGTGCGTGTTTGTTTTGTAGAATAATAATAATAAATAAGTAAGTATGACATTAAGTTCGGCCAGAATCATATGAAACCAACACCTTGGATCGCATTTTTATATAAGCTATAATCAAAAGGTGTACCAAGAGAAACCCTTTTACGGGTGAGTAGATTTGGGCAACATAATTGTGTTGAAATGTAAATATGTAAAAAAAACCCAAACTGACTAAATTCAGTCCTATCGGTGGGAACTAAGGGTTTCCATAGCGTCATGACGTGAACCAATGATGTCGATTTTTCGAGAAAAGGTATTAAGCACAATTAAACGCAAACAGCAAATGTCAGAACTACAAGATGCATTATATATCAAATTTCCGTCAGTTCATTAAAACAAATGTTAGCAAAACAAATTTATTTGATAAGTTTTTTGGACAAATCGTCAGTATTTCATTATTATTGTATTTCATTACCAGAATATTTGTGATATTTTCATTGGAATGTAATATTGATGACCCATGATTTTCGCAAGAATCTAACGATGAGTTACTTTCAACACACATAATTATAGCAGGATGTATGGTATTTCCTAAAAATACAGTTCCGTTGTTTTAAAAAATGATAACATGATTTTAGCTGTTATTCTATTTGGGAAGAATGACAATAAAAAATTGATTTCACAGAAAACCCCTAAAGAATTTAAAGAATTTACAAAATAGTTCTTATATAAAATTTATATGGAACAAAGGCTACGTGTGTACTTTGTAAGACCCTCGGGTTTCCCCATACATATACCACATACAACTCAGTCAAAAGCTGACGACGAATACATACTGTATCCATACATAATATATACGAGTACGAACGTATGTATGTAGCTAACTACATAAGAGCAGAAAATATTTGCAAATTTTACTAAAATCACGTACGAACTATTTTTATCAATGAAAATAAGACTTGTTGCTTGCTTTTGAAAAATTCCACAAAAAAGAAAGACCGAGACAAAAACGACACCTATTATGATGAAAGTAACAATACTTACAATATGTGGGCTAAGTGTAGTGTAAAAAATCAATAGGGATATCCAATTCCCTAGAATAAAGGTTATGAGAGGAAATGCATAACATGCATAGTTAGGAGGAGTACATACTTCCTTCGTTCGTTCCTTATGTACGAGAAAACGGTGCAAGCAATCCAATCGGTTTACGCCGCCCGCCACAGCGATTAAGAACTATGTTGTTATACATGTACGAGTACATGCATATACAGAGAGACGACCGACATTGTCCTTAAAGTTAATCTCCTGTGGTTAGTAAACGTGTGCAAAAACAATACCGGTCGGCCACCTGTGACGATTCATCGGACTCGAGCCCAACAACAAGACGCCTCCTCTCTTATAGGAAACCCAACCGCCGACGACCACTTGCCTCGATTGGAACACACAAAAAACAAACATTCTGGTATATCCTATATACACACACGAGTCAATGAATGACATTCAATTTCTCTCAAAGAGATATTGGATTTGCCAAAAATAAAGGTAGATTACAAAACTAGATTGAGCAAAAGTCAATGGTGGCAAACACAAAAATTCAGGTAGCTAGCTCTCTGTTGATCTACGATCAATATGGTGGCAGTCAGTGTTGTTGTGTTCCGTTTGTCGTGGGAAATGGTACTAGTGGTACAATTTGGGAACAGGTAATGGCAGTGAGTAAGTAAGTAAGTGGTTGCGAACGCACACAAGTAGGGGAAATATGGATGATAGCTAAACCTGCCTCTGCTGGACCAATGACAGCGACATTTAGAATTTTGACAGGTATGTGAAAAATTTCGCACATTTTTGTTGTTCTAAGGAAATGAACCGGACGCAAAAAGGAAGTTCAGCCACTGAGAGAGAGGAAGAGAGTATGTACATGTCCTGGACATAACGGTGGAAAAGAGGAAGTAGAAAAGATATTAAAACTAATGTGTCGGACGTGATAGACATCAGTCTCAGACAGGTGATCAACGAGTAAAGATCACGTTCTTTAAGGATTTAAATTTAAACAAGGATTTGGGGATTTTTTTTCCAACCTACAAAAACGAAGTTCATCACATTCAGTAGAGATGACTTATAAACGCAGAGAAATGCGTAACTGCAATCAGGATAAATTAGGTAATATACATACTACGAATATTGACAATAGTTTGAGTAGTTAACATAACGTTATATATAATAAATTTATGTTTGGTAATATTAATAAAATATTTTATTGAAATATAAAAAAACAATAAGCGAATAATAAAACAATTTCGAATTTTTAAAATTGTTTTAACTGTCCTTTAAACACAAATCATCGATATGGATTAAAATCAGAGTAAATTTCGAAATTGAAACTGAGAAATAGCAATATTAAGATATTAAAAACGTGATAATAAGAAAGACATTTGCAATTGAGTAAACAAATTTTAAATTTAGAAATCAAAATTAAATTTAAAAAAAAATTAAAAAAATCGATAAATTGAATTGATTTCGGTTTAGAAAATACAAAATGAGATTTGAATAAAATTCCATACAAGAAATTCCATACAAATTTGAAATTACCATAAATCTTTGACTCTCCTTAAAAATTACCAGTTCTGACCTAGCATACTTTGGAATGGAAATAAAGATATCCTATACAAATTCAAAAACTTTGATCGCCACTCCTGAAAAACAACTTAGCATACTTTGAAATGGAGTCATCGATGTATTACTCGCAGTTTATTCAACTATGAAAATTATTTATTCTACGTCCATCGGTAATATAAACTAAGGTCATATATCATCTCCTTTTGTGTGTCACTAACAATAATGTTAAATAATCACGCACCACTTTGTTAGCCTAAAAATATACAAAAAATAATTTTTTAAGCCCAAGTTTATTTTTTACATTTCTAAATTTTCTTTTTTTTTCTATTTTTTTGTCTCTTCTAGGTTTAGCCAAAACCTGTGCCATGAAGGAAAAAAGTAAAAATGCTGCCCGCACCCGGCGTGAAAAAGAAAATGCCGAATTCTTTGAATTGGCCAAATTATTACCATTACCAAGTGCAATTACATCACAATTGGACAAAGCCTCCATAATACGCTTGACCACCTCCTATCTAAAAATGCGTCAAGTTTTTCCTGAAGGTAAGTAAGTGGTGAGAAAGGACAGTGATCATTGTATTAAGCTGCGACAAATGAAGAAAAACAAAAATCGAAAATAATAATGACCGCCAACCATTTGTTGGTTCTTAATTCCAAAACAATTAGTATTTGTTTTCCTCCAATATTTATAGAACATTTAGTTAGTTTTTTGTCTTATGGGAGTTTTTTTTGCAAGTCACGCGTCTGAACTTGGGTTCCTTATGTTCCACCTTTGTCATTTCGCCTCAGTCTGCCTTCCCCTCCCCCTATCCAATCAGACCAAAGTCACACACAGTAGTGTATCACGCGTTAATGTCCTGCGGCTATGTTAAAGGACGCAATTGTTTGAAGTCTGAAGTGTGTGTGAATGTTGAGGGAGATTATATTTTGGGTAGTTGTTAAATCAGGAAATATATCATATCGTTGTCCTGTTGTTTTGTTGATACACAGCAGGACATTTGTTGATTGCAAAAAAATGTTATACACCACGTCACGCAAAAAACATACGTTTTTATAAACGTCCTGCGATTCATTGTTCTATATGAGTTTTTTTAAAAACAAATTCCACATTTTCTAATTGGAGTGTTTAGGCAACATTACACGGTGAGGGATTGTTACGAAAGGAACATGAAAAAGAGGGTAGAGCTATGATTCAAATTGGTAGAGAATAGTGCAAATAATGGGAATTTTATAATTCCGAAGTTTCAGCTTTTAGATTATCGTTCCTTTTAATATTTGTCAATTGGAAATTTTACCTTCCCGGAAAGTGTTTTTCACTACTAAAGTTTTGTTTTCTTACCCGTTCAATTTGTGGCTTTTTCATGTCTGCGTCTGGAGACAGAATCACTAAAAATTTAAGGACACAATTAATGAATTGTTTCATTTGCTTAGATATTCCTTTTCTTACCAGTTGAACTTGCAGTGTTTCCGCTTCTAAATGAGCAAAATGTTTGCCCATAGGAACTTTTCTGTTCTCATGAATTTCCTGTAACCATTATCCAGGGAATTGTTTTACTTTTTGGGAGAAAATGATCTCATAAACTATACAGTAACTATTTTCCCGTAAATTATTTTATATTACTTAAAAAAATTATCAATTATATAAAAATGCCGCGAACGGTGGTCCGAACAGTAACGAATGTCAACAACAATCAACTGTTGTCATATTTTTCAATATTTTGTTTTTGTTGCGAGTAAAAACTTAAAAATGGATTAGACAAACCGTAACGTAAAAAACCAGCTGATCGAATCTGTCTCTCACAGCATCTGTATCAGTGTAAAATAAATTTGATTTGGACGTTAGATTTGAGTTATCCTGGAATCCGGGACACTTATTCGCTTAGGTAGTTATGTAAAAAGGACTAAAGTTAAAATATTTAATGTAATTTATTTTGAAAATATAACAAAGCTAATTTTCCTTAGGAAAAAATTGCGCTTAATAAAAGCACTTCCACAATCCTTTCAATTCTCATCCCACCCATCTCGTTTGCCCTTCGAGAGGAAATGGTAAGGAGTAGAAAATGCTGACTCGTCGCTGTTGCAAAAACCGAGGGGAGAAGACAAAAAATCTCTGTGTTTTAATAAGGTGGTAATAACCATACCTAACCCATCATCATCGTCATTACAACCATTGACATCCCCCGCAAAAGATTTTTTTTCATAAATTCTAGTAGAGCGCAAAAAAAGACAAAAGGAATTTGTCATACAGCCAAAGCAACCTCATTTCCACCCCTCGACGACATCAGTGAGACTTCTCTCGGCATGTCATTCTAATTATTTGAATACACAACAGCGAGGATGGATGCCAACGCATATTGAAAAGCAGGAGGGCAGACGGGACGAATGATGAGACAATGGGACGGACGGACAAACTGCTGTTAGGCAGGGAGTACACAAAACAGTTTGACTTCATATTATAACTGTTGTTTCCCACTTAAAGCTTCCTTTTTGGTTTTTGTTTTTGTAAGAGCATTGTCATTTCTAAGTGGGAACCAGCCGACAACGAAAAACAACTTCCTTCCCTTAACATTGTTGTGGGGTGTGGGAAAATGCTAGTGGGTGGCGTTGGGCGAATATGCAAAACAATGACTCTCCCAGCGAGTGAATGACTTTAATTGTTAAAAATATTTTGATGACATCAAGCTGTTTGAGAACTCTCTGCCGCTCAGCCTACTTCCCCATTCCTCGTTTTCTGTTTCCTCTTCCTAACTCATTTTAATATTGTTCTTGTTATTTTTGCATTTCCAGGTTTAGGAGAAGCTTGGGGTTCTTCACCTGCCATGCAGCAAAGAGGTGCCACCATTAAAGAATTGGGTTCACATCTTCTGCAGACTTTAGATGGTTTCATCTTCGTGGTAGCACCCGATGGCAAAATTATGTACATTTCGGAAACCGCCTCTGTTCATTTGGGCTTAAGTCAGGTAAGTGTGTCGACGTTCTCGTCGTCTGTGCCTTTTGTGGAACTTCTTAAAAAGGAAATTTATGTGCATAAATTTTGAAATTGCTCCAAAATAGCCGGTGCAAAGGGAAAGAACACAGCTAAGCAACAGCCGCCAGGAGGACTCTCTTGTACAATATGCTGGGGCTTGGTTGTTCCTTTTGTTTATCAGAGCAAGCAATCAAAATTTGCATATTTATCCGCCGAAAACCCCTTCACACCACCCCCTCACCGTTCAAATAAGAGATGATTAAAAAATTTAATTATTTTCAGGTTGAATTGACTGGCAATTCTATTTATGAATATATACACAATTACGATCAGGATGAAATGAATGCGATATTATCGCTACACCCGCATATGTATCAAAATCCGGTAAGTTTTTTTGAATGAGAAAATTTACTTAATTCTAACAACGTAAAGATACTAAAGTAGTTTGTTTTTTCTTTAAACTTTTTCTGCTGCTCTCCAATCCGTCTTAAAAACTTTCCCGAAATATTTTATATTTCTTTTATTTTGAAAACAAATCAGGATGCATTTATCAATTCTTTACACTTAACACAGACAAATCCCGCCTCGATTGGCAGCCCCAATGGTACCACCACTTATGGCGGCGAACGCGGTTGCCACACCATTGAAATTGAAAAACAATTCTTCCTGCGCATGAAGTGTGTCCTGGCCAAGCGTAATGCCGGTTTAACCTCCTCCGGTTATAAGGTAAGTTTGGGTTTTTAGCTTCTTTTAAATATGAAAAATCTTAATTGTCTTATTTAATTTTATGTTGTAGGTCATTCATTGTTCTGGTTATCTGAAAGCCCGCATATATCCCGATTATGGCGATGGCCAAGGAGGTTATATACAAAATTTGGGCCTTGTAGCGGTGGGCCATTCACTACCCACCTCGGCTATTACGGAAATTAAACTGCATCAAAATATGTTTATGTTTAGAGCTCATATGGATTTGAAATTAATATTTCTAGATGCTCGGTAAGTTTGAAATTAATTTTAGTCATTTAGACTGTCCTTGAATTTTGTTTCTTATATCGAATCCTACTTCTTTTTGAAACTGTTATCCTTCGAAACCAATATTAATGGTATTGGACCCCAAGCTTTTCCAACTCAGAAGTTTTTAAGTTTTTTGAATTATTTGTTGCTCTTTCAGACCTTGAAATTTTTCCAAACACAAAATGAACAGAGGTCTTTGACCTATCAAAATAAAGAGGTTTTAAATACAGTTTTTTCAATTACCCTTGAAAAATATTCTTTCAAAGAACCCCTCCCATTCATTTGCCCATTAACTATGTATTCGTATATTTGCTTGTTTCTTGTTTAATGTAATGCTTTTGATATCTGTTTTTCATTTATGGAAATTTAATATAATGTCAATATTTAATCATGGCACTTTCGCTAACACCACTCACTTTAGAGCCAACGGCAGCCATTTTTGTCTACCGCATGCTCCTTCCTATCCAGCAGAAGGAATACTCCAAAGCAACAAAAGGAGACAGAACGTCAAATCACTCAACACAAAACCCCATTGTTGTTGTTTGTCTACTTCTACTCCCCCGACCCCTCCCTCCCAATTTATCCTTCAACGACCTTCCTTATTTTTCACTGCAAATAAACCACCCCATTTAGAGCACAGAGCACTCATCTCAGGCAAACCAAACCCAACCATCAGCCAGGCTTCTTTTTATAAAAAAAAGTACTCCTCGAAAAAACTCAAACTCGGTAAAGTAAAGAAACAGAACAGAAAGCGGGAATTCTGCAGTGCTCCCCGACAAAAGCAAACAAATCATTTCCCACTTGAAAGCATTGTAGTCTACAACTTTGATTTTGTTCCATTCATCCAATTCATTCGTTCCTTCCTTCCTTTCGTCCTTCATTCATTCATGCATTGTCTGTCAAACAAAAGGAGAACAAATAATAAAACCTCCAAAGAAGGAGGGAGGGGACATAAAATGATATTGAGACGCACAATTACCCTTATGGTGTTAATTCGCAACAACAACAGCAAGCAAACATATTGAAACGAAAAAACATATTGTGCAGATAAATATTATAGAAAAAAGTAATGTTCGCTTGGCCTTACCCTCCCCGTTCGGTGGTAGAGTATATGTCTTTTGGGGGATTTTAATGGAAGCCTTTTTGTTTGTTTCCCTTATTCCCATTTCCATTACACTTCCACTTCCAGCTGCAGGTTGTGGGCTGTCCATTAATTGAATTAAAGTTAAGCCAACAATGCGCATCCTTCATTGTTATTTTATTTTAATGAGTACAATATGAAATTATTTTAAATGTTTTTCTTCTTTTACAGAGTATCGCAACTTACTGGCTATGAACCCCAAGAACTCATTGAGAAGACCCTGTATCAGTATATACATGTACAGGATGTACTGCCCATGCGTGTTTCACATCAAATACGTAAGTAGAGGCCACCCAATATTATTCCAAGCTACCTCATCCATCCCCCACCCCCATCCAAACACACATCTATTCACACAGCCAGTTGAAAGTGTTGACACGCTTGTCCTTCCATTTGCTTTGTTATTTTTTTGAGATTTTGTCGTTGTTGTTTTTCCATTTCCTTTTTTCTACCAATATTATTTTGCATTATTTATTTAATTCATGTTGTTTATCCGGTGCATGGTGTTTTGTAAAAACATTTCATCCGCCTCCGATATAAATGGTCATAATCGTTTAATCCTTTGCTAAGCGTCGGTGCGAGTGTTCGTACCAAGTAAAGCGAGTGCTGATGATGGTTGGCATTTGTTTTACTTTCCCCCTCGATCACATCTTTTTGGAATTTAATTCTGAATTACTTAATCTTGTTTATTTACAGTTTTGTATAAAGGACAAGTTACCACCAAATATTATCGTTTCCTAACAAAAGGTGGCGGATGGGTTTGGGTGCAATCCTATGCCACTCTGGTGCACAATAGTCGTTCATCGCGTCAAGTTTGCATTGTTAGTGTGAATTATGTTTTAAGGTAAGTTGAGTTTTGTTTTCTTTTTTAATAAAATATATATGTATCTATTTAAATATCGTTAATATATAAATCAGAAAAATAACATAAAAATTTATTCAGATAACGAAAAAGCAAATTCGATTTTGAAATAGGAATTTCGAAATTAAATGGTTATCATAATTAGGGCCAGAACTTTATTTTTCTGAGCATACTAGCCTTCATCCATTATTTCGAAGATAATACTGAACTCGAAAAAAAATTAAAAACTTTTTTTAGGGATACATTTTTAAATTTAAATTTTTGACCGAGTTATCTTTATTATTATAGCCTCATTTGAATCGTGGAGGATATATGTTTATCATTTACTAAGTGTAACACATCGAAAGAGTGATATATGCGGATATATTTTCGTCTATCCCAGGCTAAGATCCTTCTGGTAACTCCCCCACAAAGTTTTAACATTTTTGTGGAATATTGAATTACTTATAACTTCGATACTATTTATCCGAATATTTCAAGTAATAGTATGCTTATCTCTATCAGCTTGTAAAACAGGTTCCAAATTTCCACCTTGTTTGCACCAAAAATTAATAATACATAACTTTAACTAACACCAGCTATGCTTTTACAGCGCATACAGTTCAGTTAAAAATGAGCATAATTTTCAAGTCCACTACTCCTACTACCTCCAACGCAAAGGGACCAGATAGTAGTGTTCGAAGTAATTACTCTTCAGTGCAAATTTGTCAAGCACATTTTGGCACCACCACACAAGTTGACAAATTCATACGAAAATAATTTCCCCGTTTCCTCTGTAACGATCACCTTTGTGTGTAAACCCCAAAATTAGGATAATTATGGAATATAACGGAGCAGAGTTTTTGGATCCATGGACGGACACTACCGTTTTTTAGTAAAATCGGTTCAAAGTGCCATAAAATCCGCATTTCTCGTTGTCTCCTTTCAAGAAAATCAGTCCAGGAATAGTTATAGCCAACATATATACTTATCAATATTCCGACTTTGAAACTAAGTGCTATAAAAGGCAAATTTTTTTACACAAGTTATTCCCAATAGAACATGAAGTGGCGTAGGGTATGGCTCTGCCCGAATTTAGCTCTTCCTTATTGGTTTTTTAATCGCGTCTCACCATGCTCGGTAAGGCATTAAATCAAATGGAATTATTATGTTACAAACTCATGTTTAGCAGAATCTAAATTATATAAAATGATTTTATGATTTATGTTATATTTTATAGAATTTATTAGATTACACTACTAATTTCTTCTCATTTTTTGCAGTGAACAAGAGGCCAAAGACTTAGTACTCAATGAAATCCAAACGGGTGTGATCAAAAGTGAACCCATCTCAACACCGGCGCCCATACCAACACCTGCTTTACATGCCAGTCATGCGGCAGCGGTGGCCAATGTGCCACATCCTGTGGCCGCCATTAACAATAACAACAATAATAGCAAAAATGGTCTTTTAAGACATGCACCCAGCCTGCCCAGCCTAGCGCCAAGTGTACTCAACTCGACGAGTCCCAAGATGGAAACCTGTTTTGAGCCCACCGGTTCAATGGGTCATTTACCCACAGCCGTAACGCCCGTTCTAAGTACAAATACCAATTCAAGTTCAAGTAGTAGTAACACCAATAATAACAACAGCAACAACAATAATAGCACCAATAATGGTTACTTAAATCAGCAGCAGCATCTCAGTTCACATCCGGAGGCGGCGGCGGCTCTTCATTTAGTTGATCAGCATTCGCTGCAAGACCATCATCATCATCACCACCACCATCATCATCACAGTGAGCAACATTTAC
This sequence comes from Eudasyphora cyanicolor, assembly GCA_963930755.1. Classification (NCBI taxonomy): domain Eukaryota; kingdom Metazoa; phylum Arthropoda; class Insecta; order Diptera; family Muscidae; genus Eudasyphora; species Eudasyphora cyanicolor. The sequence goes on from OZ005734.1 coordinate 191,264,367, forward strand.
AAATGCAACAGCAGCAGCAACATCATATGCATGATCTGCTGGAAGGCCCGGGACATCCGCAACCGGATGGTCTCAGCTATACCCAATTGTATCCGGTCAATGAGTCCATTGTTAGCTCAAGTAGTTCTTTGGGTCATCATGATCTCATGCATCAATATCCGGATACCACCACCAATACCACCGCCGCAGCTGCCTCCAATTTGTATTACAGCAATAATAACTATTATTATGATGCTACCGTTGATGTATCGGCTGCATCGCTGATTCGACCATTTTCGGCCAACTCCAACAGTTGTTCGAGTAGTTCAGAAAGTGAACGACAGCTATCCACAGGCAATGCCTCCCTTGTCAATGGTACTTCGCCCCAAACCACGTACAGTGATCTCAGTCATAGTTTTGAATTGAACTATTTCTCCGACAGTAGTTCACATAATCAACACCAACAGCAGCAACATCCCCAACAACAGCAACACCACTTGCCCCACAGCAATACAATCACCGAGTTAACATCCCCGCCCCATCATCAAGGGCCTTTGCATTTGACACAATTAGATGCAATACAACATCAGCAGCAGAACCAACAACAGCAGCATCTAACACTCCCGCCCATGGAAATGCAGCAACAGCATGCCACATCCCAGGCCCAAAATCCCCACCATCATCATCATTCACATCACATTGTGGCCAATAGTTTTACGGAGACTTTCAAAAATGTCAATGGACCCCAATATACCAGCGTGATAGTGGAGCCCCAACACTATATCAACAATGAATTTGTACATTAACCTTTACAGATTTTGCTCGAAAATACAAAATCTTCTAAAGCCACCGTTACAAAGTCGCAGGGACGGGCACAGTCACAGAGGCTCTGCTTTTGCTATTACCTTCACAAAGTTGTTGCAATGAATTTTCTGTTCTGTAATCAAAATAAAATGGAAAATATAAGAAAAATATGGCTGAGCCATATCATTTATTATTTATATTTTCATAATACAAAATTCTATATTAACTGTTTATTGCAAATTTTTTAAATTTTAAACTTTTTTGATATTTTATATTTATTTAAAACTCGTTTTCATTCATTATTTTTTTATACAAATGTGGCAATTATTTTTTTATTATTAAGATATTTGTTCATCTCTCTTAACTCATAAACTAAATCACTACTAACCCCAGCCCCCTTAAGCTTTCTCAATTCTTTATATTTTCTATGTTATCATATATGGGAATTTTTATTGTTATATATTAATATTATAGGTTATTTATAAAGACCCTAGCTTTACGATTTTAAGTTTATTGCTTCAATTTCTTTATATTTATATATAACATTTCTTTAAAAAAAACAAAACGTTTGAAATTGTAAATAGCACTGAATAATAATAATAATAAAATAAACCTAAGTGTGTATGCCTAATATATTTATGAACATTAATATAAATATATCAATAAATATAAATATTATTATTATAAATATAAAACAAATTTAATATTAGAAAAATTATATATATTATACATACATATATGGACAAAATAATTTAAAAAAAATCAACAAAACGCAAATATTTGTATTTATAATTGTAATTTTTTTCTATAAACAACAACAATTGATAAAATAAAAACAAAATTGAAATTAAAGCTAAATAATAAAGTGATAAATTAATGAAAAATAAATCAGTTCAAAATGTTTTCTGATTAGGAATTATCGATCCTCATAACCAAATCGCACGAATTTTCAGGATTACTTAAATAACTAAACGCTTGCTCTTAACAAAGTTTCTGCTTTTCCAAATCCAAATTGCGATCAATTTTGTTATTGCAATTTAAAACTATGCCTAATCACGCATCCGTTAACGCGTTAACGAAATCGATTTCATATGAAAGTTATCGAAGTTATTGGAAAAGTTATCGAAGCAACAATTTTCATTATTGTTATCATTAAGAACAAATAATTGTGAATTTTAATGAACTAAATGTAAAACTGAGTATAGACGATTGCCAGATCTGCAAACGTTATCAACCCTGTTAAAGTGCTGCAAATGTCAGATTGTTAGGCAAAGGTGAATTGACAGTTTTTGCACGAAAACATTACAATTTCATATATTTACAATATATTTTGTAAATATTTTTATGCAGGATTGCCAATAAAAATACATTATAGACAGTGTTGCAAATAAAATGTTTTTCTGGCAATGGCGCCGTTGTCACATGCATAAACTTCGCACATATAACAATCAGCAAATTATCTCGCAATGACTTTTCTGCTAACGTTGCAACACAAAAATTGTATGTTCACACGGTTGTAAATTCACAGGGTTGCATTTTTCCGCCATTTTTCTGGCAATATTGTCCGATCTGCAAATCAGAAAAGTCATTGCGAGATAATTTGCAGATTGTTATATGTGCGAAGTTTTTGCATGTGACAACGGCGCCATTGCCAGAAAAACATTTTATTTGCAACACTGTCTATAATGTATTTTTATTGGCAATCCTGCATATAAATATTTACAACATATATTGTAAATACATAAAATTGTAATGTTTTCTTGCAAGCGTCTGAACTGTCAATTCACCTTTGCCTAACAATTTGTCATTGTCCGTATATTTGCAGCACTTCAGCAGGGTTGATAACGTTTGCCGATCTGGCAATCGTCTATACTCAGCTTAAGAATAAAAAAACAGACTTTCAATTATACAGATGTTCCGTCCGGACGAAACGTCAAAATCTATCAGTTACGAACGAATAGGAATGACTGCCACACGCGAAAAACATTTTTTCGCGAACATAGTTTGAACTTTTTTTGCACTAATCGATTAATATTAATTTTTTAATTGTGACAATTACAAAAATTTCGGGGAAATCGGTCCGAAATCCGGGGAAAAACGCACTCTTTGAAGTCCTACTCCTTGAAATTTCTATTCGTTCGTAACTGACAACTTACTCGCTCCGGGATGACATTTGTAAAAAACGTTGTAGTGAGTTATATAGGTAGATATACTTTTTTAAAAAGCCTTTTTTTGACAGATCACGTGTGAGTCGTCTCATGCTGTCATGTTATTTTTGTTAAGTATTGTTTGGCATTTCATCATGGAAAGACTTACGCATTTTTCCGCCATTTTTCTGGCAACGTTGTCCGATCTGCAAATCGTGTGTACTTACCTTAACAATCGGCAAATTATCTTGCAATGACTTTTCTGCTAACATTGCAAGACAAAAATTTTATGTTTTATGCCATTCAATTCAACCCTGTGTACTTAAAACCGTGTAAACTTACAATTTTTGTCTTGCAACGTTGGCAGAAAAGTCATAGTCAGAAAAAACTGTCTAGAATATTTAATTTAAATTCAGTCATATTTATTTTACCACATATATTTTTCGTATTCATTCACTTTTTAAGGGAAATGTAAGATTGTCCCTTGCATGTTTATTTCTTATGGGGCCCACAAACGATCAAATCGCTTCACTGACATTGTTACGTTGCTTGCCAAGCTAATTTGATCGTCTGCGGTTCACTATACACTCACACCTGGGCCACATCTACGACACAACTCACATTTTCACTGACATTGTTACGTTGCTTGTCAAGCAAATTTGATCGAATGCGGGCCACTTTACAACTTTTTGTACCCCGCAAGCATCTCTACACCCATCGTCAAAAAACTCGTGTCGCAAGCCTAAATTTGCACCATGTAAATGGGTCCCAACGTAACCCCTCTGACCCGTCCCTTCCAAATATCGTAGGGATTGCGTATACGCCATGATCCGGACAATTTCTGTTTAGTCGTGAATCACACTTTTAAGCAGATTCTCCTCTAATTCCCTTTTAAAATTGCGTTCACACGATGTTTCAGCTTGACGTACTTTTGTTTCGGCTCAAAACACAAAAGGTTGAGTCCGAGTACGGGAGATTTTTTCTCCTCCCCCCTTTCCGACTGAGTTTCTACTGAATCACTACAAAACGACGATAGCCGGCTTAACTTTCAGCGCGTGTGAATAGGGACTTAATAGTAGAGGGTGGAAATCCATCTATAGAAATTTTTGGCACATTTTTACGGGCGCATTTTGTTAAGGTCCAACACTAATAAGAGATTTAACAGAAACATTTAACATTTATCATGTAACAATCTTGGTTCAAGAAACTGTTAAAATTATAAAGTGCTAAATTTTTTTAAGTTCTATAGTTGCCGTTGTAATGATAAAACGTTCGCCTTTTACTTAAAACAACTATTTAATACTATTTATTGTTTATTTAAACTAGATTATAACATCTGACGAAGTTCTATTAAAAATGCTATAGCTGTAAAGGAGAGGCAGAGAGCTCTTTCCGCCTGACTCTAACTACAACAAACTTTGACACTTGCTTGAAAAAATTGTCTCGTGTGAATCTGAACTAATATTTGTTGTTTGTGTTCGGTTCGTGTGTACCAGCAAAGGAAAAAATAATAATTTTAATATTAATAAAATAATAACAATAATAATTTCACAACAAAAATTCATACATTTAAAGTATATTGCAGAAAAATTACGTCGTCTGAACGCAAATACAAGTTTAAAAGGGAAATTTACGACAATTTGCTTAAAAAAAGTATCGCGTGAATCAGGACATACGCAGAGCGTTTTCGGTTGTTCTCATTGTAAGATTATTTGTACGATTTATTTCACCATGTGGCAACGACGATTTTCCCGCTCATTTTAAAATAGTGCAGGCAAGTGAGACAGACTCGTGGAAATTTAAGTAATTATAGCTTTGAAGATGGTGTCATGTTCATTTTCTTCATTTATTTTTAATGTGCATAAAATAACTGTAGTTCGCCACAGTGTAAAATATTAGAATAATTCCATAAATTCGAAATCTACTTTGACAAATGTCTTACGCTTTCACTTGCCGTTAAGTAGTAACCAAATATTTTTGATTTCGCAATTTTTCGTCACAACAGCATTGCCAACCACAAAAGCCAAATACAGCACCAAAATACAACACTGTCTTTCGAAGAACAGTCATCGGGTGGAAACACATCTCGAATGAAATGTGAAACAAGTTCGAAAATATACGGCCATCTTTCTTTCTTTTTCGAAAATCCCTCACGCAAGTGACAAGGTAAAAATAATTTATTTTATTAAATTTACGCAAAATTGTGTAAATTCCCAAAGAAAATTCCAAATCAAAGTGATCAAGTAAAACTATTTCATCATGTGATAATGGAGTTTTGTGGAACTGCCATTGGCATTATTAGAAAATACAAGAAATTGTGAAATCGCACGTGTTTGGTTGGTGTTGTCGTCGTCTTTTTGTGAACGAACGAACATTCTGTGCTGTGACATCAAACCAAATTTGTCTTTTGGTTGACAAGAAACTAATTGTTGCAATTTTTCCTTTGTGTTTTTTTAATTTAGAGCACATCAATATGCAATTGTTTGTACGTGGTTTGGAAAACGTTGAGACACTCGATGTCCAACAAGATGTTACCATCGCTGCCATTAAGGTGAGTGTGTGTGTGTGTGAGACCTGTGAAGTGTTTTGTGTCAATTCTAACCTCAATTTTTTGTGACACTTAAAAGTGATAAATTCCATTACTAATTTCATTTGGTGTATTTCTTATTTTATTTAGGCTCACATTGCCCAACTCCATGGCTACAACACTGAGGAGATCATTTTGAACTGCGAAGGCAATGCTTTGGCCAACGAAACCGCCGTCTCTGCCTTGTCCTCCTTCGAATTGGACATCACCATCCCCATGTTGGGTGGTAAAGTGCACGGTTCTTTAGCTCGTGCCGGTAAAGTTAAGGGTCAAACCCCCAAGGTAGAAAAGCAAGAAAAGAAGAAGAAGAAGACCGGTCGTGCTAAGAGACGCATCCAATACAACCGTCGTTTCGTCAACACCGTCTCCGGATTCGGTCGTCGTCGTGGCCCCAACGCTAACTCTGCTTAAATAATTTTGAGCTGAGATGAGGAATTAAGGATCGCAGCGCTGGAGTAGTAGTTTTTAGTGTGTATACAAAACTAAAAATGTTGATTTTAGAATTTTCCACATAAAACAAAATAACTAAAACACCAAAAAAAAACAAACACATTTCTTATTTCAGTGGAATTGATGGATGGTTGATTTTCCATGCAAAACGGGAACCTGTTTATTGACTAAAATACATTACATTGTTTAGTTGGAAAATAAGGTTCGATTGTTATTGCCATATTTTCTTAGATAAAGCTTGACAATATATTCTCCAAGTATGACAAAGAGGGCGACCATAGAACCTACAAAGATAAAAAAGTTTTGGGGTATTACTATTTTTCGCCTTCAATTATAATTTAAAAAAATTTGCCATATGGTGTCGGCTGTCTTTAAATCATGCAAAACAAATTGGAAGCGCATTTATATGTAATGGAAGCAAAGAACAAGGAAATATTTTGCTTACAGCAGTTATTTATCATTATTAATTAATGTACTAAAAAAATAACGTACTTTATTGACATCACTATTTATTTAAGATAAATGAAATGTTTCGATTGGTGTTAATATTTCTTTTCAGAAAATAATTAGGTACTCATCTTTGAGCACTTAAGTAGTTTCTTAGTGTTACATCAATCAGCGAGGTTATACAGCTAACTCTTAGTACTGAAATTTATCTTAAACTTAGGCTTTAATAGTCTTTAGGCTTTAAAACTGTCGAAATTTAATTATAATTTAATTATAAATTTAATTATAAAATATGTATAAACTAGTCGAATTTGCGCAAGATTTGTTCGTAAATACTTTTTCCATTCCTACAATTTCCTATTTTAAAATCACTTTAAATTGGGAACTATTGTATTTTACTGATAGTTAATGTTTGCTATGGAAAGTCAAATTTCAATAGTTGCGCTGTTTTCTCATCTTTAGAAAATATGTATGTAAATCAGTTAAAATTGGGAACTATTATATTTTACCTAATAGTTAATCGTCCATGTGATGGCAATCGCATTTCCCCTAAAATTGGCGATTGTGATTTCAAGTCGCAAAATGCATGTTCTGAATTATTTTTTAGCACAACAATTTGGATTTATTAAATTCAAATGATTAATTATAGTGAAAAATAACTATACCCATGTGTGCATTTTATTAAAATTTAATTTCGAAGACCATTAAAATTGAAGGGGAAATTTTTGCGTTTTGCGATTTGAACTCACGCGATTGTCATCACATGGGCGAATGTTCCCTAGGGAAAGTCAAACTTTAACAGTTGCGCTGTTTTCTCATCTTTAGAAAATATGTAAGTAAGCAGGCACAACGAAAAATTAAATACAGTTTAACCACCGATATCAAATCTTAAAAAATCAAATAGAGAAAAATTATTTTAGCTCGGTTTGATTTGCTAAAATTATTTATTTACTATCTATCATTATTTCTATCACCCAAAAGGAGAATAAATAGATATCGACGAAACTTTGGACGACGAAACCCAAGGACGTGTAATCCGTGCAAAAAACCATATTTTATACCGGATCAGTACGAAATCCGCCAGAAAGAGGTTTCTTATTACATGAATGAAAATGGGAAATCGGTTCAGATTTAGGTGCAGTCCGCATATATACATATTTACCCCTAATTTGACATGTAATACGAAATTCAACAGAAAGATGTTTGTTATTAAAATTTGAACTATCGATTTTGTGATTTGAGACCGTTGCATTATTTTCTGTGGGACATTATGCAGAAACAATTGAAGCGTTTAAATATGTAATCGAAGTTGCCACTGAAGAGATTCGACCCTAAACAATCGTAAATGTACTGAAAAATTGGGTTGATCGGATAAGGTACTGTTGTGGTAGTCTTATAATTGATATCGTGTTTCTTTATTAAATGACAAAGTTCAACCTTTCCAATGGAACCAGAAATTGAAAAAAAATACTTCAGTATTTCTTTTTTTTATACCGATTCAAATTTAAAATTGTTAATGTCCCACCCGTACATGAGTCCATCCCAAAAATTCTCAAATGCCGAGCCAGTCGTGGTAGTCATATGAATGATATTGTGTTCCATTCAAAGACAAATAGAATATAAGAAGGCATTCCTTCAGGCCGAAACGTCAAAATCTATCAGTTACGAACGAATAGGAATGAATTGTAACACGCGAAAAAACAGTATTCCGCGAACATTGGTTGTATTTTTTTGCGCTTATCGATTATTATTAATTTTTAATTGTGACAATTACAAAAAATTCGGGGAAAACGGTCTGAAAATCCGCGAAAAACCTCACTCGTTGGAATCAAATTCCTATTCGTTAGTAACTGACAATTACTCGCTACAGGAAGGAATGTCTTATTAAATTATATTGTCTTTGGTTCCATTATTAAATGACAAAGTTCAAACATGCCAATAAAACCAGAAATTTTAAAAATTATCGGAACTTTTTTATAGCCTATTTACATTTAAAGTTTTAAATTGTCCAACCTGTATTATCTACACACAGAAAAATAAAACAAGTGTTGGGAACGGTTTAACCAGCAAAGTTGTCGAAATTAAATACAAAATTGTTGGTATAACAACTTTGTAGGTTAAATCGTACCCATCAACCGTGAGCTCTTGATTCAAGAGCGCTGTTGTTTTTTAATTAAAGTTGTTGTTTCAAATACAAAAAGTTGTTGAAATGAACTACGGCGACAGGCGGTTGACTTGAGATGGTTCTTACTTGAAAGTAATTCTTATACCTACCTAAATTTAAATTATCTTTAATATAAATTACCACCAGTGACACGTAATGTAGTGGTAGATATTGGGTTTCAAGGTTTTCTTTTTCAGTTGACTATTCATATACCTTCCTTCACTAAGAACTGAGAAGGTAACCCTTTGATCTTCAGCTCATCTTCACAGTGAGAAAAATCAAAAAGAAAGTTTTTAAAATAAATATTTCGTTCTTAAAATACGAATTCAACTGTTGCGGCAAATACTTGTTGTTACAATTTATCAAGTGCTAAAAGTACTTATTTTATTTTTCTGTGTGTACAAAATTGCATCAGTTTACCAAAAAAAATAACAATTTGGCTGTTTAAATTATTTGAAATTATAAATTTATTATTGTATTTTCGTTTCTTTTATTTTGGTCTTATAATTTGTATTCATTTTTAACCAGGATATTTTCCTGGCTGTAGACCATCATTGCCCCTATTATTTATTATACAATGCAGTTTTTTTCAAGTAGTAGAAACTTTAAGTATCAAACCTACAGTCAAATTGTTAGCGTAAACCAGTTATTTTTGAAGAATTCTGTAATTTACCTTTAATTGGCCTACTGGCTCTAAATTACATTAATAAAAATAAAAGAAAAATGAAATTGTATTTGCCACACCGTTTTTGAAAAAAACTTCTAAAATAAATAAATAATAGAGGCAAAGATAGTCTACAGCCAGGAGAAGCAAAGACAAATAGAATATAAGAAGACATTCCTTCAGGCCGAAAAACGTCAACATCTATCAGTTACGAACGAATAGGAATGAATTGTAACACGCGAAAAAACAGTATTCCGCGAACATTGATTGAACTTTTTTTGCACTTATCGATTAATATTAATTTTTCAATTGTGACAATTACAAAAAAATCGGGAAAAACGGTCTGAAAATCCGCGAAAAACCTCACTCGTTACAATTGAATTCCTATTCGTTCGTAACTGACACTTACTCGCTACAGGAAGGAATGTCTTCTTAAATTATATTGTCTGAGGAGAATATCCAAATTAAAAATGTATTTCACAAAAAACAAAAAAGTCGAAAAATAAATAAGCTATTTCAGGCCATTACAGGTGCTTGGAATTCCATAGACACGAAGATAACAGACAATCTTATTGCTCCATTGAAAGATGAAGTAAAGCCATCCTCGATAATAAAGGGGTTTCCACATAATCTTATTAGAAATGCATAGTCCAAAATATTTTGCGATTTTCCGACTTTTTTGTGAAATAAATTTTTAGTTTCTAATAATATAAGCATTCAATTTATTGTTCTTTGGCAAAATGATGCAATTTCGTAGGCAATAGGTGTCATTTTTGAAATATATCATTGATAGTTTTTCAGATTTTGCCGATTGAACAGAAGTATGAAGTTAGTCCTATATGTATTGTCCAATACTGTATATGTTACCCCCAATTTGACATTATACCGATTTGGTATCAAAGCGCTATTGAAGTTGTAATTTTCCTTCCATCGTTACAAAATTTGGCAAGAAGAAATTTCTTCATTTATGAACGAATACTGCTTAGTTTGGGGATAATCGGATCAGATTTAGATATAGCCACATACATATGTTCCTGCCTATTAAGGACCTTATTCATAAAAAGTTAAAGAAGGTTTGAAGAACGTTTTAGCAGTGTTAAAGCGTTCTTCAAACCTTCATTAAATTTTTATGAATAAGGGCCTTAGTATTTAAGCGTTATTGAGCAGGCCCGCAATGAAATACTTGCAATATATTTTGCCATTTAAAATACTTGCTTTCTATCACTGTATAGAAGCAGGTTGGTCTTGAGCCGAGAGAGTATCTCAGTTTAAATCACGTCATTGAAAATGTATTTTACGTTCGATCTTTATAAAAATTGGCACAAATTAGGTTTTTTTTAATAATCTTGATGAAAATCTGTATAAATTCAGTTCTGTTCAATATAATTAAAACATAAAATAAATTTTTCTAAGGTTCATAACTTCTTTATTTCATTCCCAAATAAGCAAATTACCGCGCTCCACCCTGTATTTGAAAACAAAAAAATTATATTGAAATGTTGAGTCTGTAGTCTCATACTTTGCTGGGCTATTTTTCTAATCTATTAATCACATTAAAAGAATATTATTTCTGATAATTTTTTATATGGGAAGGAACATTAGCTTTTCTTAAATGATGGTAGGGAGTATTGCAATTTTATTGAAAATTTCATAGAAATTTAAATTTTGTTAAACATTTCATTTTATTGATAACTAGCTGGACCCGGTCCACTTCGTTGACCCAGATTTCAGATTTCCGATCCAGCCCATTATTTGGCAAATTACGTAGACTGCCATCATATGCATATGGCAAATGTGTGCATGTGTAGTTTAGGCGTTATGCTGGAACAAACACATAAACAGACAGACAAACAAACGATTTGCCACGACCACATTTTCCCCGCCCACTTTTTGCAAAAAATTTTTTTCCAAAACCATCTCAGACAAAATAGCTTTCAAACAAAAGAAAAAATTTAAAAAAAAATACATACATACATACAAACATTTTTCCATTTTTATACATATATAGATTTCATAGAAATTTTTATTTTTATGAACATTTCTATTTATTGAAAATTTTAATTTTATTGAAAATTTCATAGAAATTTAAATTTATTGAAAATTTAATAGAAATTGTATTGAAAATTTCAATTGTATAGAAAATGCCATCGAATTGCACTGTTAAAAAAATTATGCGAAATTGAATTTTATTTCAAATTGTATTCTTTTTTTTAGAAAGACTTCAGTTTCACCAAAATTGTTTAGTAGAAATTAAATTTTTTTCGAAAATTTCAGCAAAATTAAATTTTTATGAAAATTTTAAACAAAATTTGCTCATTTTAGAAATTTTTTTCCAAAATGCATGTTCATTGAATTTTTTTTGAAATTACAGTGTTTTTTAGAAGTACAGTAGAATCTCGAAAAAGTTAACCAACATGTTCCTAGGGTAATTAACTTTTTCGAAATATTAACTTTTCTAAGAGGTTTTCAAAAAAGAAAAAAAATACTATAATAAACATAGATTTTATAAAAATAACACGTTAAATTTATTTCAATGACTTAGGTTTTATCAATTTTACAAAAAGGAAACTTAGATTTATTTTGTACCGGCTGGTTTAAAATTCTCAGTCACTCTTGACCATTTTCTGGAGCAGAAACTTCATATGTACTAATTTGTGCGGAGTGGTTTAAAGAAGCAGTCGAGGCTTGTTAGTTTTTTTTCTTTTGTGTAATAGCTCTTGACCATTTTTGTGCGAATATTGACAAGGTCTGCCACTTGATTTGCATCGTCATTGTCTTCAAACCATTTTATCAAGTTATTGATGCTTTCAATTGCTTTCGAGAAGCTCACTTTTGCTTGTTGAATATCTTGCTCGATAATTAGTTCATCGCTTTCATTATCGGACACTTCGAAATCATCGTTATCTTCCGTAATTTGATCCTTGTTCCAATTTTCAATGTCATCAATACTGATGTCAACGTTATCACCCACTTTCGACATCAACAATTGAACTTCTCGAAGTGTATCGTCGTAAGCATTACTTGGATTAATCCATTCTGACAACGGAATGTCATCTTCACTATTGTATTGATCATCATCCCACTTTTTTATCTTATTCCACGCTTTTATAAGAACAGCTCAGAAAAGTTAACTGAAAAATTAACTTTTTAGAGCTGAACGTGTACGCTGAAAATCGGTTAACTTAACCGAGTGATTAACTTTTTCGCGACTTAACTTTTTCGAGATTCTACTGTATTTCTAAAAATTTTTCTTTTTTAATTTTGTCAAAATATTATTTTTTTTAAATATTTGAAAATTTCACTCATCTAGAAAATTGCATCGACTTTTTTTGTGAAAAATTTGTCCTGATTATATTTTTATGAAAATTTCGTTTTTTAATGCTAAGGGGCAAAACGTTTTTTACATGTGGGGAGAATTGGGAAGTCCTGCTCGTGAAAAGTTTGTCAAAATGTGATTTTATTGAAAATTTCACAGAAATTCAATTTTATAGAAAATGTCATCGAATTGCACTTTTATAGATTTCAAAGCGAAAATTTCAGCAAAATTAAATTTTTATAAAAACTCAACAAAATTGCACATTTTAGAAAATTTTGTAGAAATTACTTATTTATTGAAATATTTAATGAAATCACAATTTTATAAAAATAATTTTTTTATTATATTGTCAAAATATAATTTTTTTTAAATTTTTTAAATTTTCACTTTTCCAGAAATTTGCATCGATTTTTTTGTAAAATATTTCGTGATTCTATTTTTATGAAAATGTTTTTTTATGGGAAGGGACAAAAAGTTTCTTATATGTGGGGAGGATTGGAAGACCTGCTCTTCATGCAATTTTAGACCTGCGTCAAAATGCAATTTTATACAAAACTAGCTGGACCCGGTCCACGTCGTTGCCCCATATTTCCGATCCCGTCCATTTTTGCACCAATGGCGTAGACTGCCAGCAGAACTGTAGTGGAACAAACGATTTGCACGCCCACATTTTCCCCGCCCACTATTTGAATTTTTTTTTCCAAAACCATCTCAGACCAAATAGCTTTCAAACAAAAGAAAAAATTTTAAAATCGGTCCAGTGGTTTAAACGTCTATAAAACACATACATACATACATACAAACATTTTTCCATTTTTTTATACAAAATTTAACAGAAATTTCAATTTTTATTAAACATTTCATAGAAATTTAATTTTTTGTTGAAAATTTTACAGAAATTTAAATTTTATTGAAAATTTCATATTATTCATACATTTAAATTTGATAGAAAATGTCATAAACGTTTTTTTTAGAAAATTGTGTCAATATTGGTATTTTTAAAAAATTTCGTCAAAACATATTCTTTAATCTTTGAAAATTTTACTTTTCTTCTAGAAATTCGTCAAAATTAATTTTTTTGAAGTATTTAGCGTAATTAAATTTTTACTGAAAATTTGTTTTTTTCTGGGATATTGTTGTACACATTTTTTTAAAATTGAATTTTTGTAGACAACTTCATTGATATTACATTTCTCTTTATTTTTTCTTCGAAATTGCATTTTGGCCGAAAATTAATTTTTTTAATAAAAACTTACAAAATAATTTTTTTTAAATGTCGCCGAAAATGCATTTTAGAAATCAAAAATTTAGTAGAAATCGTATTTTTTAGAATTATTTTTTCCAAATTGGCATTTTTAAAAATTTTGAATTTTTCAGAAAATTTAATTTTTTATAAAAACTTTTACATTTTTTTACATTTTTTTTTAGAAAATTTCATCGAAAATGTATTTTCTTTGAAAATTTAATAGAAATCGAATTGTTTAGAAATTTTTTGTTAAAATTTTTATTTTTTAAAAATTTTGGCCAAAACTAAATATGTTTTGCATTTTTCTAGAAAATTTAACGAAAATGCATTTTTATTTACATTTAGTAGAAATCGCAGTTGTTTTGAAAGAAAATTTTGTCAAAATTGGTATTTTTTTCAAAACTTAATTTTTTTGAAAATCCACAATTCTAAAAAATTTCTTAAAAATTTATTTTTTGTCGTAAAGAAAATCTATATATTAATTTTTCTAGAAATTTTTTTCACAATTTCATATTTTTATGAACAAAAAATGTTGCTAAAATTGTATTTTTCTTGAAATTGTGTTATTCGAAATTGCATTTTTCCAGAAAATGTCCTTCATCGACCTTTAATAAAGTCAAAGGTCTTCAATCCGGGCAGTGGCCTTAATCCTTAAAATCTGCTAACTAAAAGAATGAAATTTTTTAATAAAAAATTTATTACGACAAATTTTCCACAAAAAAAATATTTTTTTTTTGAAAAAGTGAAATTTTTAACGATTTTTTTAAAACATAAAGGTCTACCTTTTGCATTTTCTATAAAAATTTCAACAAAAAATAGTTTTTCGAAGTTTTCCACAAAAAAAAGAAGAAATTTTAAAGTTTTTTAAAAAATTAAATATTGCTCGAATGTTCTAAAAATAAAAAATGCAAAATCCACTAAATTTTTTAAAAAATATGTAATTTTGATAAAATTTGCAAGGAAATATTAATAAAAATTTCGACATAATTGCAATTTTGAAGAAATTTTCTAGACATTGTAAAAATAAGAAATTTCCTAGAAAAACGAAATTTTCAATAAAAATTTAATTAAATCGCAAACTGTTCTAAAAAAATATTTAGATTAAATTTTCTAGAAAAATGTAGTTAAAAAAAGTTCTGACCAAATTTAAAAAAAAACTGCTATTTCTATTACCAGGCTGGACCACGATGTCGAAAGTTAACATTCGCATGACTTCTATGCGAACAACAGCTGATTTGCGAACAACTAACAGGCATCGAGCAGTGTGTTTTCATTCGATTTGTCGTTCTGATGATTTGCTATAGGTCGCTGTACACATAGAATTCATGCGAACGTTAACTTTGACATGTTGGGTCAGGAGGTAAATTGCCACAAATTGTTTAATCACAAATTCGGTAATAAATCAACGGACTTTAATCCGACCATTGTCCTTTATTCAGGTCATCGACCTTTAATCCGGTCATTGGTTGACCTTTACTTCGGTCATCGAACTTTAATCAGACTATCATCGCTCATACGAACAGAGGTCTTTAATACTCCCTTCGAGCCTTAAATGCGGGTAAGGTACCGGATGAAAGGTCGATGACCGGATTACAGGGAATAAGTTAGCGAAAATAGCAATCAGAAGTTTGTTAAAGTAACAGACAAGATTGTTTTCCCTTTTTCAGCAGAGAAAAACTGCTGTAACAACAAACTGTTTTGCTGTTGTTACTAACTTTTCCTTTGATAGAATCATTTACGGCATTCGCAGGAACAACTTTCTCTCAAATACATAATTTAAAACTTTGCTTATTTTGTAAAAGGGGACATGCAATTTTCTGTTCGAATATATAAGTATAAAATTTTAATTTACCTAAAAGTAAAACTATAAAACATCCTTGCATATCATCCAGATTGACTTTGTGATTGGTGATTTGTCGCATAACTCCTCGGCCACTGCACTTATCCATTGATGGCAAATTAGTTTGATGCCATCTCTCAACGAAACCCATCTGACTGAGACGTGTTATTTGTTCGTTTATTAAAATCAAATACGGACTATTGCTGGGCATTATCATCGATATCTGTTCGTCGAGGAAATTTTCTTTACCCAGAGCAAATTTGCACTCTTTATCCTTTTCGAAATGTTTTTGTATAATTAATTGGAGATTTATGCGCCAATCAATGTTGACTCGCTCGCCTCTCTTCACAGCTTCGATGTTTTCTTCGCGGGGATTATTGTAAATAATAGCCTTTTCCAAATATCTGACAAATTCGTCACGTGTTGAAGTCTGAAAAGAAAACGAATAACATAGAACGATTTAGAAATATTTGAGTAATATATATAGGGTGATCTAAGTAGAGATAATTTTTTCAATAGCCTTTTTTAGACAGATCACGTGTGAGTGGTGTCATGCTGTCATGTTATTTTTGTTAAGTATTTTTTGGCATTTCATCATGGAAAGACTTACGCCTGAACAACGGTTACAAATTATTCAGTTTTATTATCAAAATAATCGTTCGCAAATTGCGCTAAGTCCATTTTTTTAACTAAAAAAAAACACTTTCCAGTCGACCCACGACCTTGACACCCATGTGCAATATTTTAGCTCTCATTAAGAGCTATCTTTTTGTCATTGACCGATTCCCGATCCGAAGTACCGGAATCATTGGTCCATATTTCTTCAAAAATGATGCCGGTAAGAATAACCGTCAATGGCGACCGTTATCGTGCCATGATAACCGACTATTTGATGCCTGAAATTGAAGCTCGTGATCTCGGCGACATTTGGTTTCAACAAGACGGCGCCACTTCCCATACATCGCATCAATTAATGGATTTATTGAGAGAACACTTCGGTGAGCAGATAATTTCACGTTTTGGGCCGGTCGATTGGCCACAAAGATCGTGTGATATCACACCGTTAGACTTTTTCCTGTGGGGATATGTAAAGTCTAAAGTTTATGCGTCCAAATCCGCTTCTATTCAGTCCTCGGCGCAAAACAACACGCGTGTCATTCGCTAGTTACCAGTCGAAATGCTCGAACGAGTCGTTGAAAATTGGACTCAACGGATGGACCATCTGAGACGTAGCCGCGACCAACATTTGATAGACATAATCTTTAAAACATAAATGCCAAAGAATGTTCTTTCAAATGATAATAAACATTCTCCATTCAATGTGAATTTTCTGTGTTTTTTCTTTAAAAAAGTATGGAACCTCGAAATGGATCACCCCTTATTATTAAACATTGCGAAATTCGCCTACACCTTTGTGCGGGGATGGCGAGTTAAAATATGTGGTTATTTATATTCAAATTTGAGACATACGGCAATTTTTTTGTGGTTGAGGTCATATGAGTCTTTGTGCAAACATTGTATATCAAATTTAAGGGAACTGATTGATTGCAATCTAACCTAAAACTTTTTATTTAGTGCAAAATCGCGAAGTCGTCGTCGCCTTCATTGTGGACGACTACTGTGAATTTTTCAGAACTGCCATATCAAGTGCCTGTGTAGTATTGCCACGTAAAAGTTGTAGTTTACGAATTTGTTGCCATCATTTGAAGTTTTCGAAAAGTATTGCCATTTTATGTTGAAGCAGTATTGTCATTTGGAAACAAATATTTAGAGCTATATATCGTACGACAGATTGTACGATTTTATTGCGCGAGCAATTAATACTTGTTAAAAGTTCATCGATCTATACCGCCCTTATGATCTTCATCACACGAGACAATTTTTTCCAAGCAAGTGCCAAAGTTTGTAGGAGACAGAGGCAGGCGAAAACTTGATTGGAAAAAATTATTTCGTGTGAATCAGGACTAAGTAAATTTTCGGGAGCTCAGTTTCACTTAAAATTTGCAAAGAAGTGCAGAAATAGGGAAATATGTATTGTAAGATATTAGGCATGGTACAATATCTTGCCAAAAAATATAACTTTTCTACTCTGAGTACTTCAAAATCCGCATGTTGAAAATATGCATAGCAAAAACAATATAACTTAAGAAGACATTCCTTACTGTAGAGAGTAAGTGTCAGTTACGAACGAATAGGAATTTGATTTTAACGAGTAAAGTTTTTCGCGAAATTTCAGACCAACTTCCCGAAGTTTTAGCAACTATTACAATAAAAAATGATTATTAATCGATAAGTGCAAATAGGTTCAAGCAATGTTCACGGAAAACTGTTTTTTTGCGTGTGATAATTCATTCCTATTCGTTCGTAACTGTCGGATTTTGACATTTCGGCCTGAGGAAATATCTTCGTATTCGTTTTAGGAAGTTGTCAAATTGTACAAAACAGCACATAGTAGAGCATGAAATTTACAACTCAAGACCCCAGCATGAAAAAATTATAAAACAGCTCTTCGCCGTAAACTACTTACTATAGGGAGTTCTGATTTACACGAGGCAATTATTTCGAAGCAAGCGTCAAAGTATGTCGCCTGCCTCTCTCTCCAACAAGCTTTGACACTTGTTTGGAAAAATTTGCCTCGTGTGAAACAGAAATCCCTATAGTAATATTATTTCTTACGGGTTGGTCACATGTTAAGATTATACGATGTTTTTCACCCTATGGAAACTACAATACTATAGGTGACATGTCGTAAGGTCCATAGATGTTGTGACGCTGCAAAAAGTGTCATAAGGTTCATGACCATTGAGACACTTTTAAGGGCGTAATAATGTCCAAATAGTCTGTGTTACTAAGTCCATGGATATAGTGGAATTGGAATAGACAATTTAGTATTTATTTAATTGATAACACTATGCAACAAAAAAATTTTCTTTTTGTGTCCGTGACCTAAAAACTTTTTTTGTGTAGATTGAGGCGTACTATTTTATGAAAGTCCTGATTCACACTCGGCGTATCAAAGTGTCAACGTTTGTAGGAGAGATAGGCAGAGAGCTCTTTCCGCCACCCTCCCTCTCCAACATACTTTGAAACTTGCTTGGAAAAAATTGCCTCGTGTGTAGCACGACAAACCAAAACAATTTTTTTTTTTGGTAAAGTTTTTTTTATGAAATTCCAATTATCATGGAACTTACTTTTAGTATTTGGAGCATACTTTTTGAAGTATAACCTCGATAAAGCCGGGATACCATTAAAATTATAAGAGCTAGAAATGCTGAAAACATCACTTTCACGTAAAAACGGAAGTTTATTAATTAGTATTTATTTATTAATATTTAGAAAAATTAGATATTTTTAAAAAATCGTTTTTTGCTGGCACGAAGATCCATACAAATATAAAAACTTAGTTCAATTGAAAGCTAGAATGCTAGTGTACTAACGGAGAAAACAATGCCTATTTGCAAATAGTTTATGGATAAATGTATAAATTAAGACCCATATTGTAAAAATATAAAAAAATCAAAACAATAATTTTTATGTTTTTATTTTGGCACTTTTGATTGGGAGTTTCAAAAAGGGACGTGGAAGTAACGCCTATTTATATACCCTGCACCATAGAATGAGGTTATATTCATTTTGTCACTCCGTTTGTAACACCACTAAATATTGAAGTGAGACCCCATAAAGTATACTCGTATATAACGGGTTTTCCAACAAGAGGTGTTAATTTGAACACGATCATCGAACGATACCAAACGATCAAAAAACGATCGAATAAAAAAACGATACGAACGATACAAAATCATCTGACTAATGAGGCTCATGTCCATCTTGGCTAAGTCAACAAGCAAAATTGTCGCATCTGGGGCTCGGAAAACCCAAGAGTTATTGTTGAAAAGACTCTCCATCCTCAACGTGTGACTGTTTGGTGCGGTTTATGGTCCGGCGGGGTCATTGGACCTTACTTTTTCGAAAATGAGGTTGGATCAACAGTTACGCTGAATGGATTGCGCTATCGAGAGATGATTAATGATTTTTATGGTCGGAGATAATCTGATCTGGACAACGTTTACTTTCAACAAGACGGCGCTACGTGCCACACAAGCAACGGAACCCTTGCTCTGTTGCGGGAAAAGTTTCCTGACCGTGTTATCTCTCGAGGAGGTGATCACAATTGGCCACCGAGATCTTGTGATTTAACACCTTGCGACTGTTTCCTTTGGGGCGACGTGAAATATACACCAACAGCCCAGCGTCGATTCAAGACCTCAAAGATAGAATTCGTGAGGCTATCGAGGACATAGGGAAGCCACTTTGCGATTTGGTTATGGGAAATTTCATGAAAAGGATATGGTCCTGTAAGCGTGGTCGTGGTGGCAATTTGGCTGATGTTGTTTTTCATTATTAACGGCATACCTTCCCCTTTATTATGAAATAAACATCCGATCATTTATCTCAAAAATGGCCTTTTTCTTTGAATACCAAAATAACACCTCTTGTTGGAAAACCCTTTATTATTAATCGTCGTAAAATTCTAAGACGATTTAGCCATGTCCGTCCGTCTGTTATAATCACGCAACAATCCATAATACTTCAGCTAGGTGGCGGAAATTTGGTACATATAGTTCTTATATCTGCAGGTATGTTGGGATTGAAAATTGGCAATAACGGTCCATTCTTGGATATAGCCCCCATATATAGCATCTCAACGATTTGACTTCTTAACATCATAAAGACCAACTGATCGGGCTGAAAATTGTTAACTGGGGTTTATTTATACCCAGAATCCTTTACACGAACAACGGTAGTCATAGGTCCATGTTTTGATATAGCCCCCATACAAAGGTCCCTCTAGATCTGACTTCGTAACGCCACAAAAACCTCAAATTTGGTATAATGAGTTTATTAATACCCGTAACCATTCACATGCGATCCATAGTGAATTGTGTATAATATTCGGCATGGCCGAACTTAATCCGTTTTTACTTGTTTAATATATTATGGGTACTAGCAAAACATTACACAGCACAAAATTTCAAGTGTCTGTATGTGCAGCAATCGAAATTATAAGCCGGAACAAAAAGTACAGTAAAGGCATAACACTCTAAAAAATTTTAAGTATTTGTATGGCTCGAATCAAAGTTATAAGCAGTTTACTTTTTGTGCAAAATGGTCCGTTTGTATGGGAGGTACCAAATGGACGTGGCAATAACGCCCATTTTTTACAGCTACTATAAAAGCATTACACTTCACAAAATGTAAAGTATTTGTATGGACTGAAATCAAAGTTATAAGCCGTTAACTTTTAGTGAAACATTTACCATTAGTATGGGAGGTGCCAAAAGGGGCGTGACAACTTCGCCCACTTTTCTCAAGATAATAGCGACCCAGAAAGTAATACTATCTGTGGAATTGTGAAAGATTCTGAGTAGTAGTATAGATGTCTTGAGACCAAATGGACCATTTTGCACAAAAAGTTGGCGGCTTATAACTTCGATTCCTGTACATGCAAGCACTTAACATTTTGTACAGTGTAATGTTTGAATAGTACCCAAGGTATATTATAAAATGGGCGTTATTGCCACGCCCTTTTGGTACCTCCCAAACAAAATTGCTATTTTTACAATATGAGTCATAATTTATACTTTTATCCATAGAATTTTTGCAGATAGGCATTGTTTTCTTCGTTAGGATACTAGCTTTCAAAAAATGGAAGAAACATTTTTTTGTGACTTTTTTCTATTTTTTATGGTTTTTTCTAATTGTTTTAATGACAATCACTAAACTTCAATTTCTACAAGGAAGTGATGTTTTCAGCATTTTTAGTCCTCACAATTTAAATGGTATTCCGGCTTTATACTTAAAAAAAATATGGTCCAAATACTAAAGGAAAATTCCCTGAAAATTGGATTTTTTTTAAAAAAAGCAGCCAAAAAAATTGGTTTTATTTTCATAAAATACTATGCCTCAATCTATACAAAAAAAATTTAGCTCTCGTACTCAAGAATGTAATTCACTTCGATTGTTGTGCTTAACCCTAAAAGTATGCATCTTTACTTCAGTTTTATTAATTTCATATTATACTGTTTTACCGACACTAATTTTAAGTGATGTGCATGCAGTCGGCAATGCATTTATTCGTACGTGGCAGAGATGCCAAACGAGATTGATTTTGTTAAGAACCTATCATTTCAGAAAACGTCGAAAATGTCCAAATATCAGGAAAATCAGTTGTAATATAGGGTGATCTAAGTAGAGATACTTTTTTCAATAGCCTTTTTTTGGACAGATCACGTGTGAGTCGTGTCATGCTGTCATGTTATATTTGTTAAGTATTTTTTTGGCATTTTCCTTCCTTGTACCAATTTAATTTCATTTAGATAAGCACCAATTTTTTACCAGCTCACATAGACTAGTTTAGGTCCCTAATGTTACCACTGGCTGAAATACCACTCATCGAATCCAAACTGTTTAATATACAAAGTTATCAATAGTATGGGTACCGGAAAGTTCTGTAAAACTACCTAGAAAGGCAGTATGTCCAGACGACGTTTACTCAATGCTCTCCACTTCTTCCTCAGCTCCACAGCTTCTGTAAAATTCATTGGAGTCAATACCCAACCTACTGTTCGCCGATCAGGCAATGTCCCGTCAAAACTGACACTGACCTAGACAGTCTTTTCATCTCTAGTGCGAGGAGATATTTTGACCTTCTCAGGTCATATCTTGGCCATTTGATTGCTTTAGAAAGCTCAAGAGTTGGCCGATTTTATTAACAGCCAAGTTTGCTAAGTACCCAAAGAAATGAGAGCCTAGGGTAGCCTGCCGCTTTCGGAATAGGGAGGACAAAAACAGAGAAGGTGTTATGTTGATTCGTACTCCACTTTGTCTCTACAGCTTCTGTAAAAGATATTTTGCAAAACCTTCATTGAGACAGTCGCGACAGACACGATTGTGAGACGTCCGGTCTCGATAATGAAAGCAGGGTGTTGGTAATTTTAAAGTTTAGGCAAGACCGCAATATTTTGGAATGTACCCAGTTCCTGACTACTGACTTCATTTCATTTGTTGGAATAAGGACACAACACAGTACCGACAGTAGTCACAACATTAGTTCTCAGACATTTTGCTAACTCTCTAATATCTAAGATATCTACCTGGAAAACACTACAGTGATCAGGAAGTATTTTTGCAATGTATAGCTCTATTTTCTTAGAAAAGACAACAAAGCCCATTCGGTTGTTATGCTTGGAACCGTCTGTAAAGAAGTTCACGAATCTCCTATGTCCTGTGATGCGACATTCCATTCTATATCTATCAGGTATAAGAGTGAGATACTTCTTGTCAAAGAGTACTTCAGTCATAGTGTAATCAACAGTGCCAGGAAGGTCAGATATTGTGCTGAGAATGACACTATGTCCGTAGACATTTCCAGACCATATTGACAGTTCCCTAAGTTTAATTGCAGTACATGTGGCTTATTATACTGCTATAATCGTCGGCTTAATGCTATTTTGGTCCATACGCCATTTTTGTGTTAGGAGTTGTTTGAAGCATTCTTATTCAGAATCTGCAATAACTTTTTTCCTATCTCGTCTAGTAGTAGGGTAAATCGATTTAACTCTGAATTACGGGAAATAATTTTGATATTTTTGTTCTATGTGTCCATTTTTCTATCGCCCTATATTTTGTACTCACGGTGGATAAGGTGGATTTCAGCAGACCTGTCCGCATGAGTTCTTCAATGTGGATGTCGATGGCGGTCGTTTTGAGTTGTGACTCGTAACTCGTTCCATCATACAAATATCTCTCTGACATTAGCAAAAGTAAAAGAAATTTCTTTGGATTTAAAAATACGAAAGTTACACCTTTAAATTTTGTATACTCGAGGTAGCCTTTTTCGAGGTCCTGTAGCTCTCTCGTATGGTGTAAAACAGAAACTTGGGATTGCGTCAACGTTAACGTTCGCTTGTCTTCTAAGCGATAAACACCTGATTTGCGACCTAAGAGAAGTCATCAGAGTCCAGATTTACACTAAGATATTTTTTCAGCAGATTATCTGCTAATTCTCTTTTAAACTTGCCTCTGAGTTTAGACACAAAACACAAAACGTTCACCCCGATAAGCCCGAGTACGGGAGAGTTTTTTCCCCCTCTTTCTGACTGCCTCGATAATCTACTGAACATTCAGCCAGTGCAGATCGGGACAGAGCGACAAAACGAGTGAAAACACACCGCCTGATGCCTGTTAGTGGGTCGCAAATAAGCTGTTGGTCGCATGGAAGGGTCAGGCAGTTCGGTTACATAAATGCTTAAAAAACATAAAATTTAAAATAATGACTTACCGCGGCATATTTTTCAAAATATGTGCCATTCCGTAAGCCATACTGTTCATATTCATTGTGCTTATAAAGTTGAAAGAAATAATCCAATCCCGGTTGGAATTTGGGGAACGTAAGGAACGCGACCAGATTGCCACAATATGTGGTGACAATTACTATCACTACAATCCACCAGAAACCGATAACTAAACGACCGCTGTCCGCTTGTGGTAAATACATACCCCCTGAAAGGGAAAATCACAAATCATATAATTATTTGAAATTAGCGAACATTTGTTAAAAACAAACCTTGTTGCAATAGCGCACCATAAATGTACCAGAAACAGTTTTTTATTGTACAAAATCCTTTGACCTGTAAATGTTGCACTGGGACCAAACGATTTATGATATAGAGGACGGGTGAAGTTATGATAATAACACCGACCAGTGAGGCCCATGTCTGAAATTATTTCAGTGTGAATTCAGAGAAAATCCAGCATATGTTATCATACAGCTTACCTCTAATGAAAATGGAGCAGTAAATAGATAAATGCGGCTGACTTCATCTGGTTTCCTTGAGATAAATGAATATTTCTGTACACTTATGGGTATGGTGTAATTGAAGTGCTTCTTGTCGGGATCGTCTACAGTAGCTGCTACAGCCGCCAAGAAGAACTGAAATGTTGATTATAAGAAGAGGTTAGAATTAAGATCATAATTTCCCACGAGAAAAGTGAAGCTTTGAACATTCCTAATATTCTTCCGTCCACATGTGTATTCTAAAGCTAATCGAAGTAATGTCAAATTCATTGTGTCTTCAAACTTACCTTATTAGCTTGCATCATTTCCACTACCTGATATGGAATGGTATATGTCAAGGAACCTAATAGACGATCCTGCAATTGTTATATTACATCATCCTTAAAGTGCTGAAACTATGATCTTTAATTGACTTACAGTATCATTTGGATTGCTTAGATCATCCGAAGAATCCATCATATTTGTGGCATCGTACAGAACATAAGTAAAATTGAGCATGCGAGAAAGCTCTTTAAGAATTTCCATGGCAATACCAGAATGCTCGATAATGTCTCCCTTAGCGTCTTTTTTAAGAATTTGCCAGGGCGGCCGCTGCGGAAAAATAGTTAATTGGAAATAATAATAAGATCAGGCACTTTAAAAAACAAGTATGAATGGATCTACCATCCTGACGGAATCTAACAGTGGTCCATGAGGGTATTATGTTTCGGCAAGGATATCTCCGCAGTTAGGAGACGCGCATGATTGGGTTTTAGGTTTAGGTTTTTTAGCAGCTCACATAGTACAGTTTAGGTCCCAAGTGTTGCCACGGACATATCGTTAAGGGATCTGTGGAAGTTGAGGGCTGTTTGTTAATTAAGAAATTGCTATGTTACGACTCAGCCATGTGGCGACTTCGCGGCTTGTTAGACATCGTAGGTATCTGGTAGTCTGTTAGCTATATCCAGGCTAAGTTCTGTAAAATGCACTCCTAAGCCAATCTAATCATCAAGCTTCGAACCATCCGCATATCAGTAGAGATGGTTTATATTACCTGGTTTTTTACCAACCCATTTATCTGTGGCTGGTATTATATTGATGTAGTTCCTCACGAAGTTATACACCGTTGGTATATAGTCCACTCAGTCGGTTACCATATCACTACACATTGATATCCTCATGTGACCGTAGTTCTTTTACCTTCATGTTGATAGGCAATTTGATCTTTATGCCGCTCTGATTGCAACTTTTCTCGACACAATATTAATCTGCTGTATATGGAGTAGGACTTGTAGAAACTCAGTCGCTGTAGTCATTAAAGCTCCGCTTATGCATAGGCAGGTAGTTCTCTGAACCTTTGATAGTAGGTTGGTGATGGTTAGTTTTAAGTTGCCGTCCACCACACCAAAATGCCCTATAACCGTATTGGACGAACTACTATCTATCTGATTGGGTTATCTAGACTCGCTTGGAGATAGCATCACCGTGCTCGTTACTTTTACTAATTTCAAGTGATTAGCCTGATATAACTTTCTCCTTGACAAAACCTCCTCGACGCCTAGGGAACCAAGCAGTTTTCGGATTACCTCAGTGTGCGGAATTATTTCGGCAAAATGAGACAGTCATTCCACCAGTAGACAAGTAATATAAGGACCATTGGTCCTTATACGGCTTGTCACTTAATGCATTACAGCATTAGGTGACAAGCCGTCGCTACATTTGAGAGTATAAGCAACCTCATCGAATTACACCTTGAAACGGGGAACAACCGAAAGTACCATTACCGTACCATTTGCGGAAGGAATTGTTGAGTGAGAGAGCATGATGGAGATGATTCCACGTTAAATAGTCCAAGACTGATGTAGAAGCGCTATCCAAAGTCAAGACTTCTTCTCGAGATGTGAATGCCATTTGTACCATGCCTGTGGTTGCACAGAAAGTGGCAGCAGGTCCGACAGAACCCAAATTTACTCATGCCCTACCATTTGCAGAATAAACAGTCGTGGCAGAAACTGTATCCAAGATCTAGGTACGGCGGAAGCGAAATTTTCGTATGCCCTACCATTTGCAAAAGCAAATATAGGACCGGTGGGTCCTTTAAAACGTGTTGATTGAGAGCGGTCTGGAGATGATTCTACGTTAAATTGTCCAAGTCTCAACACTTCTGAGTGAGTTTTGAATGTCCCTTCTAACGTATTTGCATTAAGAGAGTGTGATCTGGAGATAATCCTACGTTCAATATTCCAAGAGTAGCGTAGACATTACACCCAATTTAAATAATTCGAAGGCAGTTGTGAATGTAAATTATTCCGTATATGCGGTAGAACCAATAGCGGAGGCAGGGGAAGCGGATCCCAGATAATCATAAGAGGGCACATTCAAACAGGTGACACTGATCGTCCGAGGGAAGTGGTTTAATGTGGCAAAGGGAGTGACAGCGTATCTTGGCAATGTTGTTAAGAGAAGGTTTTAAAAGAAAGTATATATTCAGTAGACTGATCGAAAAACTAAGACGTCTATGTACACATTTTGGGAATTTATTTCTCAAAAATATTCGTCCAAATTTATGACCTTTCGGCAGATGAACTCCGTGATTACTGCTTAGCACGTACAGGGTTTTTGTTTCCTGGTTTGTAAAGGGTTTTCCAACAAGAGGTGTTATTTTGGTATTCAAAGAAAAATTCCATTTTTTGAGATAAATGATCGGATGTTTATTTCATAATAAAAAGGAAGGTATGCCGTTAATAATGAAAAACAACATCTGCCAAATGGCCACCACGACCACGCTTACAGGACCATATCCTTTTCATGAAATTTTCCATAACCAAATCGCAAAGTGGCTGCCTTATGTCCTCGATAGCCTCAAGAATTCTATCTTTGAGACCTTGAATCGACGCTGGGCTGTTGGCGTAGACCTTATCTTTCACGTGGCCCAAAGGAAGAAGTCCCAAGGTGTTAAATCACAAGATCTCGGTGGCCAATTGTGATCACCTCTTCGAGAGAAAACACGGTCCGGAAACTTTTCCCGTAACAGAGCAATGGTTTCGTTGCTTGTGTGGCACGTAGCGCCGTCTTGTTGAAAATAAACGTTGTCCAGATCAATACCATCCAACTCCGACCATAAAAATTTATTAATCATCTCTCGATAGCGCAATCTCTCAACCTCATTTTCAAAAAAGTAAGGTCCAATGACCCCGCCGGCCCATAAACCGCACCAAACAGTCACACGTTGAGGATAGGGAGGCTTCTCAACAATAACTCTAGGGTTTTCCGAGCCCCAGATGCGACAATTTTGCTTGTTGACGTAGCCACCGAGGTGGAAATGGGCCTCATCAGTCAAGATGATTTTGTATCGTTTTTTGATCGTTTTGTATCGTTCGATGATCGCGTATCGTTCCATTTTTAGTAATGGCGTAGTTTCTACTTGTCAAAGAATAAAAGCTTCAAAAGTGACAGCTACCGAAATACCGGGTGATTCAAAATAACTCCTCTTGTTGGAAAACCCTACTACTCTATCCATACTTTTAAACCCATTTTCGAATGAAATTAATACTTGCCGCGTACGTTAAAATTGATAATTATAGAAATGAAAAGAATACCATTAATCTACAATGAGTTTCATGAAGGATCGCAGAAGGATCCCTAACTGATTATGGCAACGAATGATCATGTTTAAATGATCAGATAATTTAAAATCCCATCCAAATACTATTAAAGATTACCGCTCCTAGGATAGATCACGTGAGCAGAGAACAAGTTCAATGGCCACATAAGTTTCAATAGGCTAAAAGCGACATCCAATCTCAGGACTTCAGATCAATTTTGGAATTTCGCATTTACTGTACCTTTGATTGGAAGAAATGTTGACACAGGATCGAAGGCTTCATTTGGAGACCAGCCATTCGCAAAATAAAAATGGAGCCATATTTGTCTTAGAGTCTTAATTATCCACACTTTCACTTTTTTATCGGGGTAAGGTGTTAATGCTGTTTTTATTGTACCTGCGGTTGAACCGGCGAATCCTACATCGTGTCCTGTCATTCGCAAAAGGAAATATAGGGGAAGCTTAATCATACATTTTCAATTCTCCCTACAAGATTTCTTTTGGGACACATTCATATTGATTCTACATCATCTGGTATCCTGACATTTGCACAAGGAACGGTATGGAAATCTTCTTAAACATTCTTATCTGTCTCTGGAAGGAGTTGAATAGGAGAACATATTTTAGAAATTATTATACCTCTATTGAATGCAAAAAGTAGAGAGCTCGAGGGTTATCTTCAGGTGACCATACATCATTTGGTATTTTGTCATTCGTATAATGAAAGGTAAGCCAGGGTAACATTTTTAATTGTCCTCACAAGGAGATGTGTAAGAGGATGTGTTCTAGAAATTAGTATACCTCTAATGAGTTTAAAAAGTCAAGAAGTCGATGAAACTCAAGGGATAAAAGAAGAGTGTACTATAAATGACCAAAGAGTTCCCTGAAATAGTCGCATAAGTTGTCGCAGTTCTCAGGTTGTCGCATAGTTTACCACAGACCGACCTATCGCTTTGTAAGAGGTCAACAAGGTTTCTTTGTCTGTTCCCCAAGTGCTGCCGGCTAGCGACTTGAGGACCTTGTTCCAACTTCTCATCTTATTGTAGATAGCTGTGACATGCGCGTGAGATCTGAAGAGGCTATCAATTGTAGAGGTTAAACAGTGCCAGGGATATCACCCCACCTTGGGGAACTCCCTGTTTCACTCTACGGGGTTTGGTCTTCTTGTTTCTGAATTCCACATACGACTGGCGCCCATGCAAGCAATTAACCTTCCAACGTTTCAAACTGTTAGGGAGGGACGTGTTGGCGATATCCTCAAAAAGCGTGGCGTGGCTGATATTTCCAAGCCTGCGATAGGTCAAGCGCCACGAGGACGGTCCTGCCACCGCGTTAAGGGCGCGGCTTACATGTGTGGATATGGCGTGTAAAGCAGTGATCGTACTGTGCTGCTTTCGGAATCCGTGCTGATGGTCAGCAATTGGAAAATGTCAAATCAGGCTCGGGAGGATTAACGCCTCAAGTGTCTTTGCTACTAGCGAGAGAAGGAAGATAGGCCTGTACGATTCTCTTACTCGCATATTTGCCCGATTTCAGTAGTAGGACCATTCTGTCCATTTCCCAGCATTCGAGTATTATCAGAGTGGTCAAGGACAGATTGAGGACAATAGTCAGATACTCAACTCCCGGTATGTCCAACTGCTTCAACATCAACATAGAAATTCCGTCGGGGACAAGCGCTTTGAATGACTTAGCGCTACGGATGACATCTGCAACTTCATTAGGTCGCACCTCTTTGGGTCAGCCACACATTATAACCCGGACAACTATGATAGCTGCATGTGTCGTTAAGCTTTGTTTCCTGGAGAGACCTTGATGTTTTTCATGAAATAAAAGAGAATGGGTGTTCAGTTCGGGCAACGTTCCGCGCGCTTGCGATGAGGCTCATTTATTGATGTATTTGGGACGATACCAATCCACATGAGATTCAGGAGCGTCCAATGCAATACGCAACAGTCACTGTTTGGTGTGGATTTTGGGCTGGCGGCATCATCGGTCCATATTTCATTGAGAACGACGTTGACCACGCCATCGTCGTCAATGGCGAGCGCTATAGGTGCATGAATACCAACTTCTTTGGCCTGAATTGAATGATATGGACACCAACGAAATGTTGCTTCAACAGGACGGCTCTACGTGCTGCACAGCTTATGCTATATTGGACACTCTGCACGAGGAGATTTGAGGGCATGGTTATCTCACGTGAAGGTGATGTGAACTGACCTCCGAGATAGTGTGATTTGACCCCGTTAGACTTTTTCTTATGGGGTGTTTTTAAGTCGCAAGTCTATGTGAATAAGCCACAAACTACTTCGACGCTCAAAACCAACATAACCCATACAATCGGTCAAATTCAGCTAGATTAATGCGCCAGAGTCAGTAAAATTTGACATTTCGGATGCAAGCCACCAACGAAGCCGCGACGGACATCTGCAGGATGTTACATTCCATACAAAATAATTTAAACCTCATCCAAATACTCTTGGAGATCTGGAACGGTTCTACCTCCACCTGTGAAATGTTAGGGAGTTGAATACTTACATGAATTGTTACAATATCCAATGTTATGTTTCGAAAGTAATGGTTGATATGCGGAAAAGCCAATTCCTGAGTTACAAATCCCAGCACTGATGTCCAGTAGCCCACATTGACGAACTCGAAATGTTTATTAGGATTTTCAAACTTTCCTAAAAATAACAGAGACTTGTGATGATCGTGTTTTCGAATTGAAGAGGTATTTTCTATTAACATTGCCAGATATTATTTTGATGTTTCATATCAAACTCAAACATTTATTACCCATTTGCTGTTTATTATGTTCTTGACTTTTGCCCCAAGAAATGGCTGTATCCAAACGCCATCTGGAACAGGTTGAACATTTACTGTGATTTTTCAAATATTCCTAAAAGCCCAAAATTCATGTTAGATTATCATGTAGATTCAAAAGATTTATTATCACTTTACCTTCATGGTATTTAGCATGTCATATTGTTTCTCCTTCTTGGTATACCGCAAAGCTTCCCACTCTTCATCGGAAATTTCACCATAAATCGATTGTTCTTCTGTGATCAACTTCGAAATGGATAAAACAAAAGCTATGGACATCTCCTGAATTGTACAATTCATGGAATTCTGAGACATATAGAGAATAATACAGTTAAGTAATAATGGATCTAACATCTACCGGAATACCCACATGACAATTCGGTAAAGTTTCATTTAAAACGAACGCTATATTGGCACCCTCGGCGATATTTTGTGTCACAGCCATGGCATCGAATGTTCTCAGATGTTCCTCCAAAACAAAGAACAACCATTGATTGTTCACATGAAACATATCCATAGAATCGGCCATCTCAATGATATCCTCGTAGAATTTCGAGAAGACAATAAACTGATTGTTTTCCCGCGGATGTTTCTGGAAAGGTATAAGGGCATCGCGAATGGCCTGACGTTTTTTCTGTGACCTCAGACGATCATTGATGCTATAGAGATATAAGGAAATTGGCACGATATTATTTTTCGTACTCTCATGAACCACAGATTCGACCAATTTTGTATTTTCAGTCACCAGAGTTTCATCCATAACAACAACTGCCGTTTTCCACGGCAGAATATTTTGCACTTTTGCATCCAATATCATTTGCGGGAATTCATCACCTCGTCCAACAAAGGGGATCTGGAAATTGCAAGACATACGTTTATATTTCTTTCGATGATAGTTTTTGGCAGAATTTTTACCATTAAAGCCTCGTCGAGAGGTAAACGAGGGCAGTCTGCATCTGTTATGGCTATCAGTAGTATTGAATTTGATCTCGTAGCTTGGAAAAATTTCAAAGTATTTTCACAGTTCATTACTGTCATTGCAGCTAGAAATTCTGCAAAAGGAAAAATACATTTTATTATTTTAGAAGATCGAAGATAGACTGCAAACCAAGTACGACCTAGATAGAGAAAGTCTGCGTTCGGAGATCAAAAACAGAAAAACCACTATTAATGTGAAGAGGCAACAAAGTTCTGCAATATTCATACCAGATTCGGATATAAGATCCTGAATTACAAACCACACGACACTCTGCCATTTGTTAGGTTAGGCAGTCGGAGTCGCCAGTTCACGCAGACCAATTGAGATTCCTAGTGCTAACACTCTCCCTGCTGCAACTCATCGGAACCAACCTGTTTGATATTGAAATTTGTCGGTAAATCCGATAGCAACGTCGTCCGCATATGCCACGACTTTGAAGCCATAACGTTCTTGCAACGCAAGGCTGATGCTGTAGACTTGCCCTTGTTGTAAGCATTTTGGTTTTCCGACGAGAGTTTCGAATCCAGGTTTTCTCCAATGAAAGAATCTAAAAGCCTTTCTGGACCTTTTCATAGGAACGATAGACTAAATTCCCTGAAGTCTTTTGGCCTAGTGTGTGATATATTTCCCACTTTAGGTATGATTGAGGATATACGAGAACTTTATGCAGCCTTAATATATCTTCTCCAGCTAGCGTATGATGTACTTTATTATTTCTGCATTTCTATCGGAGAAATGCCATCAGGTCCAGGTGATTTGAACGGCTCAAATTTATCGGTCCGGATTTTTCGGTCAACAATTT
This sequence comes from Eudasyphora cyanicolor, assembly GCA_963930755.1. Taxonomy (NCBI): domain Eukaryota; kingdom Metazoa; phylum Arthropoda; class Insecta; order Diptera; family Muscidae; genus Eudasyphora; species Eudasyphora cyanicolor. The sequence goes on from OZ005734.1 coordinate 191,297,058, forward strand.
GGCGACGTTTGTCGTCCACTGGCTTTCTTGTTGGTCCTGCTATTCCTCGAGTTCTATCAGGGTTGCTCGCCAATTTTTGTCCAGTTTTTATCCTCATACTGTATGTAGATAACCCACTGTACAGTGTGTTGTAGATAGTATATTTCTCAACCTTGCGGCGTCTGAGACATTTTTCACTCCTCCACAAAAGGTATACCAAGATCGTCTTTGCGCATTCCTAAACTCCTTTTTTACAGATTTTGATTTGTTCTTTATAGGCATCCCAGTCATTAGATAACCCAGTAGATTTGTGTGGGTTAGGGTGGTCGACCAGTACATTCCCTCCAATAATTTTCCTGAATGCGAGTCAGTAGCGAATTAACCTCTGCATCAAGACATTCATTTCTTCGTCTACAGTAGTGTACACTACTTCCCTGCACACTGAAACATTGTATTTTTTACTCGATTGACACTACCACAGAATGATCGAAAAAAAAACAACAAACACTTCACACTGTTTAATGTTCACAATCTAGTCGTGTACTCTGCTCGTTCGGTTGTTGTATTCTCTATACTCCTTTTAATTCGTCAAACGATGAGTATATTGAAGCGAGTACACTGCTGTTTTCTATTTCTTCAGTATGTACACTAGTGTATTTACCCCTCAAAATCAATAAATTTCTAAGGTGCTCCGTAGCTCTTTGTTGTTGCGTCTCCCTTTGCAATGACAATGAGTAAAGTAGTGCAGTGTACACAGAAATTAAGTATTTTTGTTTTGGTGCACAGTGCTTGAATGAGTGTACTTCTCTATTGCCTTGTTACTTATTTGTTTTGAAACATGTTTGGCGGTTACTGTTCTCTTCACTCATTCATTTGTTTTGTCAAAATAGAGTGTGTGGCAGTAAGTACATATTTGATAAACAACTGAATGTCTTGAAATGCCATTCAAGACATTCATTGCAGAGGTTTAGTAGCGAACGTGTACGAAACGAGTACTCCCTGTCTGTCTTGTAAAGGTCGGTTACATATAGTTAGGTTGTTACAATAAAGACAAGAAGTGACTCAGCCCTATTATTTGTATTCGTGCTACTCCAGATAGAATGCTGAACGTTCGTGTCTGCGCCAATTATTAGCTCACACTCATCAGAGGTTGCTTCTTCAACTAAGTACTCCCTTGAAGAGAGCCGCTGGACTTTTTATGCGTGATGGAGGTTAATCTGTAGAATTCCTACCATCATTGGTAGCCGACGGATTAACCTCCACCCCAACAAAGGTGTGATAGATCTCCTCGTCCGTGTCATCGAGGTGCATGTCTCCATCAGATGCATCGGAGAGTCCGGAACCTCCTCTCAGCCCCTCTGTGTCCGAAGACATGTAATCTCCATACATTTTTTGTCGAGCATGGTTCCGCACTTCCATAGGGGCTCAAGCAGGAACCTTCAGAACTATAGTACCGAAACCATATCGCAGTGTTCCAGTTTCCAGTTGAATGTGAGTGATGGATTCAGCATTAGGGTTAAATTGATCTGCCTTACCAATCTTGCAAATTTTCCTGTTAAAGGTAGGCAGACCAGGATTGCAAACTCTTAACAAATCGATAATGTCAGACGAGGCTAATGTCAGGTGAAGGCTCTGAGGCGACTAAGGATGTCGGGTTTCTAGACGACATCCAACGGGCGGCCCGGCCAGACCTAACCCACAGCCTTATATAGGACTACTGATATGACATCAAAGAAAGGCAAAAGCTTAACTCTCCTCTGATGTCACCCTGCATTGTTGCAGATTGGTGGTGTGCCTGGCATCTCTCTAAGGACAGCGATGCTTTGGGCCATTGTGGCCGATTCTACATGTTTCCACTTGTCCTTAGGGATAGTGCCATCCCTATCACTTCTTTCTATAATTGCCATTAAACCGGGTTGGCCTCCATGTAAAAAAAATGTTCCCGAATGCGAGGTGGAATATAAAAGCTTACTCAAGACAATCGCAAAAACATTTTTTTTAATTTTGACCATTTTGCCATGACCATTTTGCTTTGGGTGTACGCACTTTTATCCAAAAACAAAAGAGTTATGTCTTCATTAGACATACGTGGGAGACATCTATGAGACAATGTAGTACTCGTCGAGACCAATACATTGATGTATCGCATGTGACAATCGACCTACGAACAAAAAAGATACGATAAAAAAAGATTTTGGGCCGATTCCGCGGGTTCGGAAAAAATTTTAAAAAATGTATTTGAGATTGTAGCGAAGTGAGTTTTCATATTCCGTCTCGCATTTGATAACTTTTTTTTTTTGGGACGATTCCGCGGGCTCTAAAAAAATTAAAAAAAAATGTTTTTGCAATTGTCTCGAGGTAAGCTTTTAAAATCCGCCTCGCATTTGATTTGAACTTTTTTTGGTTACCCGGTCTAATGGCCATCAGTAGACTCACCTTCGGCCCTTCACTGAAGGGTTTGGTGAGTGTCCTGTTGACGGTTACGTTATCGTCTCTAGTCTTTTTCGAAGATAGGGGTTCATCAGGTCATCTGATTCTTTTGGCATTATTACCAGCCGTTAACACAGCAGATGTTGTGGACCTACCAGCCGACTCAGTGGATTTGGAAGCATGAATGCCGTTCTTAGTCCAGTTAAGTGTCTCTTTTTTGCTTTTCGGTAATAGTCAAAACCTCAGCAGCTACCAACTTCGTTAAAACTCTGAGCGCTATCCGCTGCTCAATTTGCCCGAGTTTTGACGATCGGACATGACGATCCCTTTTTATTGTTGTGAGTACTGGGGGGAGTTTTTTTATCGGTTTGTGTCAAGATCAAGGGACGGACAATGTAGCTGAAGAGATCTGCTCCATTGGAGCATGACGGTTCCTTCTGGATGCGTTTGGATTCAAAGCCCAACGACCGAGTTTCCACGAGTGTGTATCTTCCATGTTCACCACAACTTAGCACAGGCACTGTGGCAAGGACTGGGTGGCGAAACGTATATTACTTGCTGAGCCGCCCAGGTTTGTATCAGTAGGGCTCCGTACAAATACAGCCGATGGGCTTGGCGTCGCATTATACCCCGGATAGGGGTATAATATATGGCGTTACGCAGGGTGTACGTCGTGGAAGCGGTCTACCGTTACAACAATGCCTTTATTTACCCCAAGATTATTCGGGGCCGCTATTATTGCACTAAGTTTAATGTTATCAATGAATTATACTCTGGTACATAAACCTTCAATAATGAATGAATTAGGTACGAAAGTTACCTTAGTCTGTCTTTTCTTTATGAGAAGAACTATCTCTCTATAGTCGGTGACATATCGATACCTCCATTTTTTAGGGAGATTGCATTTTTAAGTTGTAAATATTCCAAATTATATTCAGAAGTTGGTGTTTATCCGTCAACCCATCAAAAGTTATCCACAAAACAGTACAGGCCATTCGGTTTGATTTATAAAGGAATTCCACACAAATTTAAAAAAATCAACAAACTTTGATCACCTCTTCTCAAAAACTACCTTTTTGCACTGTTTAGAATGGAGGTATCGATATGAGGAAGGCTGAATATCTACCTGGCGGAGATTGTCAATGTCTTCGCTGCGACGAACCTGAAGATATGCGCTACCAAATCATCTGCCACACTCTTTACTGCATGGACATTGCAAGTGAAGTAGCAATTCAATGTGATAATAGATGGCACAAGAATTCCGACCACCAATTACCCTAAGGTTCTTGGTGTCACATTTGATAGCCTCTTCAGATCTATGGCGCATGCCACAGCTGTATGCAATAAGATGAGAAGTAGGAACAAAGTCCTCAAGTGGCTAGCCGGAACCACTTGTGGAACCTAAAAGAAGCCTTGTTGAAGCTCTTACAAAACGATAGGTCGGTCTGTGGTTAACTATCCAGCACGAATGTGAACAAGACGCAGTGGGAGAAACTGCAGACCTGGCAAAATGCCGCACTAAGAACTGCGACAGTCGCCTCCTCATGTCCCCTGTGGTCCATCTACATGAGGAGACGAATATTATACCCGTGCGATAATTCAACTTTATGGCGTCGAAGCGGTATCTGCTTCGATGCTGCCGTCATAGCCATCCCAACCACCAACTTGTGGATAGGCAACCTCCTTCCAGGTAAATCAGGAAAGATCTTCATGACCTAGAGCGCGAGATCCAACGCTACAAGAGAGAACCTCTAGATGAAAGAGCATACCGGCAGGCCTCACTGACTTATACTCTGACGCAGTCGCTGAAGCCGTGATCAATTACAGTTTTCCTGAATTATCAGCATGGTAACGACAGATTGGATGTCTTCTTCCGATATTATAGTCAAAATAATAAAGATTCCTCGGTCAACATTTCAAAAATATTTTTATATGTTGCATAGTGGAAATGTCAAAGTTATCGCCATTGAAATAATCACTTTTATTTTGGTTTCGGTTATTTCAGTTCCACTCCGCCCTTACACATAGTGCGTTTTTAAAGATCAGAAGTGGAATACTTCACATTTTCCTCCGCCATCAACATACCCTTCTTCAAGCGCACACCACTCCAGGTAAAATATTTTACATTTAATCCACCATTCTTAAGATGTTCACGTATTGTATCACTTAGAATCTTTTGAAAATGAGCCATAATATTCACATTATGTTCACGCATATAATCCTGGTCCACAACAACGGCCAGAGAGGCATTAGCACTTATAAATGATGAATAATCGTTATATTCCTGAGCCATCAAAAATATTGGAAATAAACTCAAAAGCGAACAAAAGAGCACTTGAAATTTCATTGTAACGTCTTTAACTGCAGTTGAAATCCGACTAAATCCGACAGCGGTGAAATAGCGATGAAATCCTAGACCAGACTAACCATTATAACTAGTAAGACAGACAAACGAGTACCAAATGAATGGAATTCTCCTTCATAGCGTTTTACGTGTGAGCAGTTCAAGGAAGGCCGTAATGAAAAATTTAACAACAATAACAAAATGACCGACAGACACAGTTTTATAGATTCATTGGCCACAAATAGAAATTGAAAGTGAAAACAATACCTTAAAAATCCATATGAAAAGGGGTGGGTTGGGTTTGGGTTGAGTTGGATTGGACTGGATCAGGATTCGTTTTATAGGTCCCTTTCCCCCCCTATGTCTGATTGACATATTGCGGTTGAAGTTTGATGTTGTTTTCGTTGAAAAGTTAATGGGATGCAGGTGTTTCGTGTGGTATCTGTGGTTTCGTATTTTCCTGTTGGTCTTCACGACTGATTACAACCACATAGAACGTATTGAACTATAGGTTTGTGTGATTGTTTTGTGATTGTCCTAAAATAATTATGGCTGTTTGTTGTTGTTTTTTTAATTTACATTCAAGTGTGAAAAATTAATTAGGTTTATGGTCAAGAGTTGCGGTTAGGAAGTATCGCCTCAATCGTGATCACGTGAATTGATTGCATGAAAATTGTTTTCAATGTTTTAGATTTATTTTTAGAGGACTGACTTATAGAGATTTATATTTATACTACTCGTACAACCACATATATACAATGTTTTCAGACGAATTTGAACCAAAATGAGTATGTCAAAATGAGTACCCAAAAATCATCAGTACAAAAATCTAGCATTTACATACAGATTTTTTTCTGTATTATGCTAAGAAAATACGATTATATCTGCGACTATTATGTTTTATTAGGTATTTTGACTTTTTGTGGCAGATATTTTCCCCAAAAGTTAAAATCCAAATTAAAATAAGCATCGTTCTAATTACAAACCAGTGAGGGAAGACTGAAGTCGGACGGTGCCGGCTCTTTACCATTGTTTGGTAAGAAATGCGCGGAGAAAGATCTAGGGACTACATCAAACCATTATAACTAGGAGTTGTTGCACAGTAAAAATTTACTTCTAGTGGGGGAGTACACCTCACAGGGGTATTGCCGTACATACAAATCATTTAAGATGTGTCGACCCAGGTGTAGCAGAGGTATAAAGGATTTCAACAAGCCTTCAAATATTTTCATTTATCCCATTATGAAAATATTGCTTCGCAGCCCCATCCTAAATTTATACGAATTACTAAATAAACAAGTAAGAAAATTTCAGTTGGGTAAACCGACGAAGGGAGATTCCAGAACGTTGAAAAAAGTATTCATTCTTCGTCAGTCTTTGGAAATGTTGTCCAAAATATGAAAACAGTTAGATGATTGCTGGATAGATCAAAGAAGGCTGTGGTAGCGATATATACATATCTGCACGCTGAAAAAAAATCGCTTCTGTAGTATATTGTCCCAAACATATTCGGCTTGAAATAAACATATGTTTAGGGTACACTCCAAATATATAATATTTTACACACACAAATATTATATGCTTGTGAGGATATTGTTCTAAACAAAAATATGCTCCCATTCAAATATTTTTTATTTGGAACTAGGATTCTTTTGTAATTATTTATTTTGGTAATGTATTAAATGCCTTAACTCAAAGACAAGTTTTCTGTTTTTCAGATTTTCAAAGAGCAATTTTTTTATAAATTTTATATGTCTGTAAAATTTAATCAAAACTTAAATCGAACAATCTTTCGTAAATATAAACGACATTGATGGATTGAGAAAAAGTGATGAATAGGAATATTTATAAATAAGGAAATTTTTAGCTATAAAGTTTAACACGAAATCTAGGAAAAACTAACTAAAATTCGAAAAAGTCAGTAATGTTTTAAAAATCTTTTTAAATAAAACATATTTGGAAATCTTCTTAAACAATAACTTTGTTTGTGTGTAAACACATATTTTATTTGTGAAATTCAGTTTGCAAATAAATTATGTTCTAATATATTAATATATGCGTTCCAAACAAAATTTCTTGATTTTCAAATAAAATTTATTTGTTAACAAATATATAATATTTAAAAAAATCGTTTCCAAGTATATTTTCTTTCGTTTCAAACATATCAAAAATGACGATTTTCCTCCGTGTGTAAAAGTACGCTGAGAACTACACTAACTGAGGCACTAAATGTTATACTACATATATGCCGCATGTACTGATATTAGACCTTAGGAACTGTCACTATTGTCAGGAAATTGTTACAGACATAGTCTTTCGGGCACTGTTGACTACACTATGACTGAATGGAATGTCGTATCCTAGGACATAGGAGATTTTTTTTGAATATTTTGAATTGAGAACCTTTCAAGAATGTTGTGTGGAAACTTGAGATGAATCAGAGCAATACTGGCGGAGATACAGCAGTTTAAGCAACCGCGCCTCATACACGCTTATTGTCCCAAACATATTCGCTTGAAACATATAGTATATGTTTTGGGTACACTCTAAACATATAGTATTTGGTACATACAAAAATTATATATTTGGGAAGATGTCGTTCCAAATAAAATCTTTGTTTACATCCCAATATGTTATTATTTGGGACTATTATTTCCCAAACAAATATTTATTTGCACAATTTATGTATTCGAAAAATACATAAATTGTGTTAAATATTTCAGTAATTCAAAGTTAATTTTTTAGAAATGTTAAATGTTTGTAAAATAATAATTGAAATCGTATAATCTTGGATCAAAATAAATTACTTGGAGGATTGACAACTAATGATGGCTTGGAATAATCAGAAAATTTAAATGATTGATTTAAAACGGAAGTTAATATGGTATCATAACTGGGAGGTACAATTCGAAAACAAGGAAAAATTAAAACTGAAATTCGAAAAAGTCAGTAAATGTTTTGAAAATTTTGTTAAATAAAATATATTTGGAGAAATTCCTAAACAATAATTTTATTGGTATTTAAACACATATTTTATTGAAGAAATTTAGTTTGCAAATAAATTTTAATGTAATATATTAATATATGCGTTCCAAATATATTTTATTGATTTGCCTCGTGTACGTGACTCAGTACATTAGAAACCCACGCTTTAAAAGTCGGTGTCCCTCATAACTAAAAAACTACAGCACCGAACTTTGTGAAAATTTAAACACTATTTCTATACATAACACTGTGTGTGCAAAATGCACTTTAACAAGTAAGAAAGTTCAGTCGGGTAAATGAGTCCCAAAAGAATATTAGTAAATTTATTTATTTTTTTGTTTTAATTAAATTATTATCAATTTAAACATTTAATAACTTAAGTATGTACTGCTATTAAAGTTATAAGCTGTTAACTTTTGCTGTAAAACGGTCTATTTGTGTGGAAGGTGCCAAAAGGGGCGTGCCAATAACGGCCACTTTTTCTATACTCTAGGTACTATAAAAGCATTGCACTGTACGAAATTTCAAGTATTTGTATGGTATTAACGTAAAAACTGTTAACTTTTGGTACAAAAATTTCCATTTGTGTGGAAGCATTACACTGTACAAAATTTGAAGTATTTATATGCATTAAAGTTATAAGCTAGTAACTTTTGGTACAAAATGGTCCATTTGTGTGGGAGGTACAAAAAGAAGCGTGGCAATAATGCCCATTTTCACTGTATTTTAGTTACTAGTAAACCATTACACTGTACAAAATTTCAAGTCTTTGTATGCACTGGTATTAAATTTATAAGCTGGTAACTTTTGGTTCAAAATTGTCCATTTGTGTGGGAGGTACCAAAAGGGGCGTGGAAACTTCTCCTATTTTCCTCGAGGTAATAGTGACTAATAAACTAATACTACGTGTCGACTTTCAGAGGATTCAAATAAGTAGTATAGAAGTTATTAAATAATCTATATTTCACTAAATGTTTACCCTTTGTGGGGGTGTTACTAGAAAGAGTGGACCAATATGGCCCATCTTCGAACTTTACTGGAGATAGAAGAAAATATTACCACATACCAAATACCAAAGTCAATCAGTTACTCCTTCGAGAGATATCGTGTGCACCAGCCAGCGGACGGACATTGCTCATTCGACATAAAATGACCCAAAACGGATATCCGCCGAACATACGAGTGTTGCTATTTATATTTCGGTCCTGGCAATGCTGGTGTTGCCAGATGAAAACTGGAACTTCCACTGGAAAGCATGACATTTTTTAGCATAACTCCACTCAGACCGTTTTGTCATATGAGCGCGAATTGTTTTGGTTACAGTGTGTTGAAAATCCACCACCAAAACATGGTTTTTGAACGCTTCGACAGCTGCTTCAGGCGTCGAAAAAGCAGTTTTTTCGTGATGTCAATGTTCTCTGGCACAACGGCCGTTTTTGGACGACCTTCATGACCTTCGTCCTTGAGCGAGCGTCGGCCACGATTGAATTCATTAAACCAGTTTTTCACAGTGCTATAGGATGGTCCTTCATCGCCATACATAGATTTAAGTTCATCAATGCACACTTGTCGTGATAATCCACGTCGAAAGTTGTGAAAAATGATCGCGCGAAAAAGTTAATTCTATTTTTTTGCCAAATTGATTTTTTCAAGTCACTGTAAACAACACAAATGATGGTCGTACGTCAAAACGTTCTGAGTACGTTTATGCTAAAAAATGTCAAACTTTCCAATGGAAATGTCAGATGGCGCCAGGCAAGACTTAGTGTTGCCTAGGACAGAAATATATATAGCAAACCTCGTATGAGTATATCTAAAACTGAACCGGAGTCGATCGAAATACTATAAGGTAATTATAGGGGTTATAAACATCTGCCACAAAACAAACTTGTAAAACACAGCTCAACAACAAAATCTTCCTTTGCTGCGGCGTATCATCTGACAGATTGACAGAGAGAAGTCTCTTGATATACTTAGAGACAATACTAAATTTGAGGAAAATCGGTGCAGAGTTCGATATAGCCCCCATGTACTGTATGTTACCCCCGATTTGACATGTAAGCGCTGTATAAACTGTATTTTATATCCGATCAGTATGAAATTTGGGTCGGCCACCCAATTTCACCTCACACCACATTTCAGAAAAGAGCTCTATCCTTTGGTTTGGCGGTGGTACACAATTTTTCATATTTTTTCCCTCTGTTTTGCAACCATAAGACTAACCTCTCACAAAATTTCATGATCCAAGCTGAAGTAATTTGGTCTGGCCAGTGAACAGTGACTGACAATTTTATATACTCTAGACCAATTTATCGAGGTCACAAAAATATTTTTTTTTCCAAATTATTACGAATTTATTTGTTCCATTGGTTAACTATATTTATTCTCATCTCGTTATTAATTTTAATCTAATAAATCTACTTAAATGTTATGTTTGGTACTTGCTAGTGTATTTGGTTTGGAAGAAGAAAAAATTCTCTTTCATCCAATGTCTAAATATTACTATAGGTAGCTTAACTTACAATTACAATTCCCATTTAGTTTATAATAATTTTGTAAATGCAAAATACATATCTAATGAGCATTGTTATGAATTTTGAATGACATTTATCGAGAGGAGGGGTGGATATATTATGAAGGGACAAAACGTTCTTGGATGAGCAATGAGTAATTATAATGTGTGGATGATTAATATGGGACGAATATGATACGATTATTTAATGAAGTGAACGAATGACTATTCTTTTTTTTTTACTATGACAAATATTTGATTTTCCGTTTTCCTTTTTTTTCAATTTATTCGAAGACATTTTGATCTGTAAATTCTCGCCTTTTTTCGGGGATTTCAATATCGATTCGATTTGTTTTCTTTATTTTGTCTGAATGTATTTTTGTGTTCTATATAGGTATATGGTTTTTCACTGTGTCTGTGTTTTTTTTTGCTTTTCGTTTCTTTCATATTCGTTCTTTTCGTATTTCATTAAGATTTTCCTATTCATGTTATATATCCTTTGCTAAATCCTTAAACCCAGACATCTTGGGTTTATTGTTCGTCTCATTCGTGTAAGATGGCACTTAGCCGTTCTTCGACAGCAACTTTTCGTGATTTCCACACGAACTCGCAGACGGCTACGACACAAGCCACTCCCATACCGCCCATGAGTACCACAAATACACCGCCCACATTGGCCAGACCCAATTCATTGGCCGCCGATGATGATTTGGAAGTTTCCACACGACATTTGCCACCGCCACGTTTCTCCTTCCACCATTTCGTCTTCAAAATGTGTAGCTTTCCTTCTTCCTGGAGTTTCAGGATGACACTATTGATGGCAGTGCGATAGGGGGAATCTGGAAAAAAACCATTTATATATAGAAATCCTTTCATGATTTTGTTTTAGTATGACAACTTACTCGGTGGTGTTGCAATGCCATAGGATTTAGTGTCCAACATCCCACCCACTTGAGTGAGATCACAATTACGTTCGGTGACATATTCAATGGATGTTGATTCCATGAGGAATGCATAATTTCCTGAAAAACAACAAAATTGGAAATATAGAAAACATTTTATTGAATCTATTTTTTTCTATATATAGCAGCAGCTATTCTGTCCTAAAGTCTTGATCAAAACTTAGTGAAATGAGATTACCTTACTGGGAGGAAAATGTATTTGGTCACCTCAACCATATCGTTCAATTCGTGCAAGAGAGACACATCTCTTACACCTATTAAAATGTTTAAAACTCGTATAGTAATTATCGGCAATGCAATTGGTATAAACAAATTTTTTAAAGTAACAGAAATAAAGTTGTCTCCCCAAGAAACTGCCAAAGTATGGAATATTTTATACTTTCACCCATTAGACCTAAGAACTAACTGAGTAGGACTGGCCAGACAACGAAAATAGTGCAGAACGATTATATTATCTTGATCGCCCGCTGTGCCGACATTTGCCGTTTTGCCTTCAATTCAAGCCCTTTACAAATTTAGGAGGTTACCCTATTCAGATCTCAGTTGCAGCAGAACTTCTCTTGTCTATCATCTCTAAAGACATTGTTGTTAACTGCTGTGGCTTCAGCAGACACGAGTGTCGTTCAGATCTGCATGGTATGCTTTGCTGCAAAGGTTCTCTCTCATGCTATTGGAGCTCGAGTTCTATATACTGGAGATATTCCCTGGCCTGCATGGGTCTATCGTGAGCTGCATGAAGATCGTGGTCTGCATGATACTGCTTGGACATCATATCTTGCCCAGATTTGTCTTGCTACCCTACAATTGCCGATTTCTGTCCATCTTTCGTAGGACTGCCTGATTGCCTCTTGCCTAAGACAAAGTTTGAATGTTGATATTGGCGTACTATATGCAAATTATTCGAGAATTTGTAATGTCGTCCGTTTCCTAGCAAGTTCATCGGCACCCATATTAGGTGTATGTTGAACTCCTGAGCCATCTCGTTAAGAGATCTGCTGCAGTCGGTGATTTGTGTACTGCAACTCATCCTTCGTGGCTTCGAAAGGTTTCCAATTTTCTAAGTTTATTACTCGAAGTTCTCTGCCCTTTGAGGACAAGCTGTTTGCCCGTTCATTTCCAATCACTCCGCTGTGTCCAGGTACACATAGTCCACGCAATTGACCATGCAGCGGCTGAGTAATCATTTATAGTTCTTTTACAGTCCAACACAGTTCTGGATTTGACCCGTTCCGACGTTATTGCTTTGATCGTCATTTGACTATCTGTGAAGATGTTGGCATATTTAGGTGTTGTGGTGTTTTAAACCTGTTCACATACTCCGTGATTGCTTGAACATCCACACGAAATACAGTATTATGATCGGGGAGTCGGAAGTACAGTTCGACTTCAGGTTGCTCAATAAAAAGTCCCAGACCCGTTATTCCTCCTGGCTTGGATCGATCCATGTGGCAGCTGGTTCCCACTGGCATGTGAGCCAATTTTCCGTTTTCCCAGGAGCGTCTGTCTGACATAAATGAATCACAGGTACTTCTGATTTCTGGTGTTTGAATGTAACCAACTAGAGATTCTAAAATCTTCTGATGGTATGACTTGTGGTCTCGATGTATCCATTCACCTATCACTTGCTGTGAGGGCTGCCTCATACTTTATACGGATGTCTATTGGTTGGATGTAGAGTATAGTTTCCAACGCTACTGTTGGTGCGGTTCTAATTGCCCGGTGATGCCTAGGCAGCACATATGTTGAACGTTTAGCAATTGTATTATGTTACACTTCTTTGCCATTGATGTCTACTACACAAGATAGGCGATCTTTATTAAATCCAGTGTGTCATATTAAGACGTAGTCCACATTTTGAACCTATATCTTTTCTGCATCTGTGGTCCTTGGTAACTCTCTCTTCTAGATATTTCCAACTCAGTTTCTGATCCAAGATAAATCCCAAGTATTTCATCTTTTTAGATATAGCAATTGTCTTATTCAGAAATCCAGGTTCGAAAAAAAGCGGGATCTTCGTCTTCCTTGTAAATAAACATATTTCTGTTTTGTCTGGGTTAACATTTAATCCCCTTGGTTGTGCCCAGACATATGCTATGTTAAGTGCCTCCTCAGCTCTTTTGCATAGCTGGTTTGGACATTCTAACATTTCAAACCTTGCGGTAGAGACGTACTCGTATGTCCTCAAACAGGTATCGACAGCCTTCGACAGCTCAAGGGCCACGTGAACCTTTCTGGGTCTGTTTTAGATGAAAGCAAGGCTAATATTAGTTCGAATAGCCTGCGCTGCTTACGGAAACCAAGCAGATATTCAGCAACCGGAAAACTACCAATCAGGCTAGGGAAAGAAGTGCATCAAGTTTCTTCGTTACTGGTGAGAGAAGGGAAATCGGCCTATAAGACTCTCCACTCTTCCCATTTTTCAAATTATAAGTACTATTGAAGATTCCAGCAACAACATGAGGACTTTTGTCAGAATCAGATCCATATCTGGTGAAGGATGGCCTCCGTGAACTGATGCTCGGTCAATAGCGTTCAAGCCGTAAGACTTCGCACTCTAAGCTGGGGGAAGAAATAGAAAATTCCCCACACAATGTGGGAGTACAGCGGGCCTTAGAAGGTTCAAGAGCCACGAGGACGCATACTGTTCTAGTTAAGACTTTGGCTGATATGTGTGGTTATACTGCGTAAAGCAGTAGCCGTACTTTATTATAAATCAACAAACGGAAAATGTAAGCAGTAGAATTGCCTAAAGATTCTTCGTCGTTGGAGAGAAAAGGGAAATTGCCCTTCAAGAATGTATACATATTACTGCCGTCTTTGTCTGATTGCAATTGCGGGACCACTTTGCCCATTTTGCAGACCTCGGGTACTATTTGAGTGACTAGGGACAGGTTGAGGTACTTGACTCCCGCTTAATCGAATTGGGCGTCCCTCTGGGCGTACAGTTTTTAACGAATTATCCGATTATGACATCGGCAACTACACAAACTGTAAATTGTAATGGTACCTCCACAGCTAGGATAGCACCAATAGGACGATTTGATTTTTTATGATTTTTTTTTCTCCGTATCGCTGAGATGCTCTATAAAATGCCAATTAAAATAACTAGTGCACTTCTATGGGACAGTTACTGCTTCGTTACCAAATGAGACTGACGTGCAATCAGAAATTATGTCTGAGTTTGAGAGTTATTTAATCTACAGATTTAAATAATTTTGTTTGTATTCGTGGATTATTCCGTTAATATCTAGATTTAGTTCTCGGAAAATCCATTAGAAGAGACATTCTGAGCGACTGGAGCGTTATATAGTGGCACAACATTTCTTATCAGATAAATCAGAGTCGAGAATTAGTTCATTGAAGTGGTGATAGGTGAATTTTCGGAACACATCCCAAAAACATGCCCTCTAATTCAGAATAATAGCGTTCGAAGACAGTGGAGTCGTATGATCTACGAGTATCTATGGAAAGGAATATTGAGAGATGGCCTGGCCACAGTAAAAAAAAGTGTGTCAGGTGATGGCATTTTGGACAGTCAATGCTTCGTTAACAAATGAGACTGACGTGCAATCAGAATTTTTATCTGGGTTTGAGAGTGATTTAATCGTAGCCTACAATTTACCTGTATAGGATATTAGGTTCCACAGATTTAAATAATTTTGTTTGTATTCGCGGATTATTCTGTTTATATCTAGATTTAGTTCTCGGATATTCCATCAGAAGGGACATTCTGAGCGACTGGAGCGTTATAGTAGCACGACATTTATTCTCAGATAAATCAGAGTCGAGGATTAGTCCATTGAAGTGGTGATAGGTGAATTTTCTGAACACATCCCAAAATCATGCCCTCTAATTCAGAATAGTAGCGTTCGAAGACAGCGGAGTCTTATGATCTACAAGTATCTATGGAAAGGATTATTGAAATGATGCGCTCTGTTGATGTCATTTATTAATATGAAAATCTTTGGTTATGATTAAACCGTATGTGGTGTCCTCACTCACTGGGCAGAACGTAGGGTTACGCATTTGGTCAGCCCAGGCTACCCATGGATGCCTAAAAAGGAAGCTATAGTTCATGCTGCGTATTAATGTATACTGGAACCACGCGATTGTTGCAATGAAACAGCGAACTACGTCAGCCAAAAAATGCGGAGCACTACCGCTCACAGGCGGTGTTCCATAAATTGACGAGGGACTGGGACCTGGGACATATTGCGGACTAAATTGACAAAACATTCTGCAATAATGTCCGTTTGGCTGTATACCAAGGCCAGCTCAGCTTATAAAGTGCACCTAGTCCAGCTATCGAATTCTACTCTTAGAGGTAGAACTTTGGTGTATTCGTTGTTGGCAAACAGAGCAGATTCAAAGACCGGTATTTATATGAAGAAGTCATTCTGGAGCTGATTGCTACCGACAGAAGAAATGTTGCACCGGTTCGATTCAGGGGATAGGCTATTATGAATGTTTTCCTGGTTTACAACAAAATAATTTTTCCATATTAAATTTCTCTAAAGGTGAGGTCATTCTGTAGATTCACTTGTCCGAAATTGTCCTTAATGCTTACAAATATCTTACCCTTTCCTTTGGCAACCCTTTCGACACCTTCACCGTTACTTGAAGTAAACACCGAAGGTCTTGCCGATTCCATGAAAGACCACATCCTTTGGTAAGTGGAAATTCTGGAATCCTATAATCATAAATAACATTATTTGAATAACCCATAAGTCTACTATTAAGTAAGTTAAATTACCCTAAAGAAAGCAGCTGTGCTGCCTCCTTTGAGAGCACCATATTTGATGCGAGTTTGCTTGGCCAAATCTTCAGCACTTTCGATGGGAGAGTCCATACGTTCCACAGTTAGGAAAGCAGCCAAATTAGCTGTATACGATGAGATCATAATTAGAGTAAAGAACCACCATATACCGGCCACCATGCGTGTAGATAAAGCTCTAGAAATTTAAAATCATTTAATGACATATTTCTAATAAAATCTAAGATAATTACTTGGGCAAAAAATCACATCCTTGCTGCATTAGGGAACCTATGGCAAACCACATGCAATTCAATAAAGTGAATTGACTTTCAACCTTCTCGCCATGAGGATCGGTATACGAAGGCCACTCATAGGGGGTGAATCTGAAGGTATAATGAAAAAATATAATTTCCCTCTAAAAGAGAGGTGTTATATAGTATTTAAACTTACTTGGCTAATATGAACAGAAGTACGGATACACCTAAATAGGCTGTGGCCATATAAATCCATACATCCAATGATAATGGTGACAGGAAGGAGAATAGATTCGGTGGTTGCTTCACGGGCTTGCGATACAATATCGAAACTCCCAGATTCATGAAGGGTGTCGTGAAATCGACTGCTTGTTCTCTTTCAAAGGTTATTGTTAGATCAGCAATTGCCAGATCTGCACGTTGTTCCAGCAGTTCTCGAATCATTCCATTCCACTCGCTGAAACGACAAAATATGATATTAAGTTTAAATTGATTTTAGGTATATCTTAAGATATATTATAAATCGCGAGATTGGCAAAAACACTTTTTATTAGAGTTTCGGAAATATGATTTGTTGTAGTTCAGTAAATACGAAAAATTCCTCAACTAAACCAAGATTAAAAAAAGAAAAGGTTATATTATTTTTTAATTAATTAAAGAGCCCACACTCAACAACCAAGTGGGCTTTGGTGTCTTTTCTAAGTAACTTGAGCTATCCATTGCAAAATTCTACCAGAAACTGCAGAACTATCTGACAAGCAGAACTATCCCGGGGAACTTGAATATGTGGGCATGCCAGTAGCGACTGACAAGCTCATCATTAAATGACAAACCGTCACTAGTCAGGAACTACATGCATTCCGGGCTGATGTGGCCCTGTTTAACCTGCAAACGAACCAACGCCCTACTGACGTTATCGAGGCCGGACATCTCACTTATCTCGACGGGTCACAAGTTATTGGACGGAAAGCAGAGAGATTGAGGGTCTTGAGAAATGAATTATGCAGAAGCAGAGGAGGCGAAGGGGAGATGGTGCAAGTAGAACACCTTCTGTGTACACCGCCTTCTCTAGAAGACAGTAGGCAACTCTACCATTTTTTGGGATAGTTAGTAGGTTTAGCTGGAGTTAAAGTCCGCCAACTGTTGGCATTTCTAAAGCAATGAAACAGGTTCTACGGGAGCGGCAAGGGGAAATTTCTGGTTTTCCTTACGTACATGTGGTAGCACAAAGGCTGAAGTAGTATACATGCAGGGATTACCTACTTGGGCATAGGAGATTTGTGAATTTCTATACAGACGTTTACAAACATAAGAATAAAGTGGAGTTTAGTGTCTTATCTTAGAAACAAGGTATATTCATTGCGCAAAAAAACTGCCTGTTCATTACAGTATTATCTCTTAACGGTCTCATATTTACTTGGTTTGAATGCGGGGCCACAGGGACATGTCAAGGAACTGCAAAGCAGATTTACTTATAAGACTAGAACCTACTTTACAAGATCGAGGGGAACTAGAATATCTCGGCAAACCTCTAGAATATATGGGCAAACCTCAGTACGAGCTCTTTTTGAGAGCGTGCATGTCCTGATTAGTTTGCTCGATATTCACCTTAAGGGTCTGAATCGTTAATGCATTGTTCACATAACATCGGTCCTTCACGTACCCCACAAAAATGTAACCGTGTCAAATCGCATGTCCAAGGTGGGATATTAACATTACTGAGACGACTGGCAACACAATTACCGAACATGGCGCGCAGAAGAGTCATGGTGGCCTGTGGCGCTCAAGTTAACCTAAATGGCGATTCAAACAACATGTTTAAAGAAAAATGGGCTAATGAAGGCCCGGGTCCAAACTCCGCACCAAACTGTCTCTGTCTGAGTCTGCATTGGTTTCTCAACAAGTGTGAGTTTTCCGATCCCCAGATGCAGTAGTTTTACTAGTTAACATAGCCGCCGAGGGCAAAATGAGCTTCGTCAGAAAAGATAATTTTTCGATCAAACTCATTGCCCATTCCGACCTACCCTAAGATCCAAACTGAGAAACGATAACGAAACAGGTGGTCGTGTGCCTTTAATTGCTAAGTCAATTGGATCATTAGGTTAGTGCGTGAAATGATGAGTACTTGAGACCGATGACAAACCGATGTTCCAGGACTGAGTCTCACATTCTCGGCCACGGTCAGTGAGTGTTGTCCACTTACATGATAGTTGCACAGTAGTCCACAATCGACTTCCTTCGACCAAAATGTTGCAACGTTTGTTCTGGCTGAGATTTTTTAATTAGGCTAAAACCCGATTGCAGCCAAGGATCAAATGCTTCTTTGGAATGCTAACATCTTGTACCGTGGGACATATTGTTGCCTGTAATAGGATTTTTACAGAATCCACGTCATCTCAAATAGACCTAAGTTACAGAATTGGCCGATGGATTTCATTTCCGGACCTGTGCGTTATAATATTAAGGTATTTGAGGAAATGAACTTACTCCAAGCAATACTAAACCGTATTTATTTTAAAATTGTGAGAAGGTACAAACCTTAAAACCTTCTACATCATCTACCAGACTTACCCCGTTAATTTATTAAAGCTGCCATAACTGCCATCTGGTACCAGTTGAATTTTATAGTTGAAACCTAGTGCTTTTGAGACTTCATGTATTAAATCCACAGCATAACCTTCAAATTGATCATTGCCGGTCAGAGAGACCACCGATTCTTTCCGCATGCAATATGGATTACTCTAAATTATGAATAAAACATCATAAATATTAGCCACGAATTCGGCATTAAGTCTCAATCTCACCAATATTGTGGTCACTATTAAAGTCTTATTCTTCAGGTTGGCCTCAATCTCCTGCTGTTTCTGACTGAAAGTACGCGTGAAATTCACACCATCCGGCAACGTAGAATTCCAAGTGCCCACTTTTCGTATACCACCCGGACTCAGCTCGACAATGTCCATTATGAAATCACTGCGAAAACCTTGATGATCGAATTTAATGACATTCGTTAGACCTTTCATTTCGACAATTTTCATATAATTGATGAGACTGAAGCCATGTTGCCATGTATTTTGTCCATCACAACTGAGGGGATTTATATCGATTTGCTGGGATGTGTCCAAATCATGCAGAGCCTTGGCAAAGAGATGTACGGCGTCATACATGAGAGCGGTTTCCGTCTTCACTGTAGTCAAATTGGCCGATCTCAAAACGCCTTTGTCCTCTATACTCCACTGACGCACCACATCATTAACGATTTTCTCGTTGATTAAACGGAAACCGGTGATATTGGTACCACCATAACGGAATTCATCCAGATTGATGGCATGCAGATCCAGTGATGTTATCAAATAACTGTGATAATCACTCATAAGGCCAACCTGCTGGGCTTGTTTGAGAACATCATAGATCTTATCGGAAGAACAGTCCAAGACAATGTGGGCTTCGGCGGTGTTTTTGATTTGCTTCAACATGGGTCTGCCGAAGAAAATCAGCATTAATTAAAATTAATACCCTAATCAAATATCCTTCTTACCTGTGATCGTTATACATATCCAATTGTCGCACATTTATTGGGTACGGGGTAGGTCCATGTTCCTTAAGTAGTTCCTGCAGACGCATCAGACCATCATTGTTTTCATAAATTATCGTAAAAGATTTCCAACCCCATTGTCTGACAATATCCACATAGGCCTATGCAAATTGTAGAATGTAGAATGTATAATTGTATACTATAGTAGTCTTCAATGTTAACCGAATTACAAACCTTTGCCAATGTATTGGGATTTGGATAGAGATTGACCAGACAGCTTTCCCTCCTCAAGCGATAATCCCATCGATTTTCTAAATGGGGAATCTAAAAAAACATAAAAAGCTATTTTAGAATTTTGAATATAAATATGTAATATATATTTCGATATGAGAGTACTAAATATCACATTGTAATAAATCGATGTGCTATGATTTATACTTATATCTTTTGTGGGAGGTGAAATATTGCTTATGTATGTCTAAGTATTGCGGTAGTCTGTGATCATATTCACTTATCTGTCTTATCTTTTTCTTCTTTTCCTCTTAACTGTGACATTAGCAAAATCTCGTGACTCCATAAAGGAACAGAAGCCCAGAATTGAAACCTCCTCTTCTTTGTTTCCACAGCCTCTGTGGAGATTGTTGCTAGCTGCTTTCAATCTTAATGTATGCCTTCCTATTACGACGGAAACAATCAGTGAAACAGAAGTATTGATAACCATATCAGATCTTGGGACCGTTTTGAATTTAACAGTGTCCACATGTTTCGCGAATTAATACAAATAGGTTTTGTTTAGGGTGGCAGCCGGTGATACCAGTTCACATAGACTACTGTAGGTCTCCGGTGATAGCACGGGCTCAGATGCCCCTCATAGAAACCAACCTGTTTGATAAACAAAGTTATCAATAATACGATTATCGGTACCGAAAAGATCTGTCAGACTTCCTAGAATGACCGACTCCAGTATATCCAGACATAACTTATTCAATGCGGGAAAGTAACAATGCAGGTGATTAATGCTCTCCACTTCCTCCTCATCTCCACAGCTTCTGTAGAAGACATGGGACTCAACCTCCTGGCGTGTTCGCCGATCAGGCAATGTCCCGTCAGAACTGACACTAACGTATACACTTTACTTTTTCCACTCCACAAGAAATTTTAACCCTCTTAGGTCGTATCGTGGCTAGATTTGTATAGCTACCCTACAGGTGTCGATTTCTGTCCATCTTTTATTGGACTGCCTGACTGCTTCTTGCCCAAGCCAAGGCTGAATGTGGAGAGTATATACAATACCTGACTGAAAACTATCAGGCTCACATGGGCTATGTAGTCCATTGTGATACGGCAAGTATGAGAGTTTCCTAGTCCACACCATTCAACCAAACCTCTTGAATAAAAAAAAACAAAATTATCGGATGCTACCACCAGCAAAGTTTGCCAGCTCAACAAATAAATGTGAAGCCAGGGTAGCCAGCCTTCTGCAACAGGTGTCTTAGCGATTCCTCCACATATTACTCACCGCAGCTCCTAAAATAGTCAAATCTCAGCGTGCCGTCCAAAAAACTGTAACCCGCTCCAACAGTCACTGTAAGTGAGACGCTTGGATCTTTAATTATATTAAGGCATCGATGAGTTTCAGAATTAGGCGGGATCACATCAGTTGATAATGTATACAGTTTCAGACTAGTGACCATCTCTCATTTGTTGCCACAAGGCTACTTCCACTTAAGAAAAGCTTACAGGTCGCAAGACACAGTTCCATATATTCCTGTTCACATGGAGAATATATGGTGGTTCCTAGACTTTCAAGTTCACCTGCAATACAGTTCCCCGGAACGTAACTATTGTTCTGCACCAATATACACCGAATGAAAAGGCTTCGCCATTCGTCAAAAGTCAGCTAACCTACGGATAATCCTATCGATGAATTTGTTTGTCACCCTGACGAATCTCTGTTTAAATATACTAGAACAAGAACTCTTTCGGGGAACAAAAAAAACTTTTGTTAGCAGGATGATCAGATTTCATACCTACGATGAATCGTGCTCATGAATATTGTATTGGATTTATTGCATTCCTATTACATATGTATATCATTTTCTACGGGCCAAAAATGTAACGCCTCCAAGGAGTGGCCTAATACTCTAAGTATGTGCGGCGGACATACGCTTTAGAACACTTTAAGTTATTTGAATAAAGTCCATTCATCCGTCAGTCTGAATGGTGCGAACGATACCTCAACCATAAACAGAGATTCGTCAGGACGACGAACAAATTTATCAATAGGATTCTCCGTACGTTTGATGACTTTTGCCGAATGACGAAGCTTTTTCTATCAGTGGAAGGTGAACTGCTTAGCTAATACGTTAGGAGATCTGCGGTAGTTAAGGGCTATTCTTGAATTCAGGAATGCAGAATACAGAGATTTAATGGCAGTCTGGCTATCGGAGAATGTAGACCTTTTCAACATTTCAGACTGGTAAATCTATTGTTAATCACCTAATGTGCCTTTTCCTAACAGAATAAGTTAACAAGTCGCTAGAGGCACGCCCACAGGAATTTGAAGTCTCTGTCCTAAAAGCTCATCTGTACTACAGTTCACTGAAAAGTCTCTGAGGCCTACACTCATATGAGATCGGTTTTTTTAACTGTTCAGGTATTTCGTTAAGAGATCTGAAAAAATTTCTCAAATTCAGGAATACATATATCCAATGAAGATTTATTGACAATGGCTATCGGAGAATATATTTATTCCAACCTTTGTCAGAACGTTACACCTCAACCATTGTGATACCTCACTAATTGCCAACATTTTATGCTGGTGTTTACTGCAGTGATTAGGCAGCCTATGAGCTACACATAACCTTAGATCTTTCGAGTAGACTCCTTGACCAATCCTCTTAAATGGTTTGGAACAATCGGCATAGAAGTCCACACATTTCTTACCATCCTGAATGCGGCCTTGATACTTCTTGTCAATCAGCGGCGCTGTTAGACTTTCTGGAGAGGATTCATTCAGATTATTATGATAGAACCTTCAAATATATCGCCGTGACTGTGTCGGATACCTGTTGATGTCCATAGGCTTCCAATGAAGTATTACATTTAGTGCAGCAGACATCATTGTTCTTAAAGCACCAGTAATGCACTGCCCTGGGATTCTTTAGACCTACCCTGGTATATATGTATATACTGATTCATATGGTTACAGGTTGGAACAAAGGGCCGATGTAATCGGTTGAGTTTAAGATGGACTGGCGACTGCTCATTCGCGTCCGAGTTTGGTATCGGGGCTGCCGATTCAAGCATCCAAGTGGTGCCACAAACTCGCCACATCGTTTTTGGGATCATTGACAGCTCGGACTTTTGATGGGAACACTACTGTAAATTCTTCGAGACTCTCTCCCTAAAGCCGCTTAAACTGTCTGCGACTTCTTTTTTTATTCGCAGCTACCCTGTATATCTACTGATGTTCCACTCGGCAACCTGTGAACGCGTCCGGTAGTATTTCAGCTCATGCTTCCTAGTTCTGATAAGTACAACCAAACATGTCAATATACATAGTTGGTAGTACTTATCTGCCAGACTCTCAATATTTTACAAAAGGTAAAGTTTTGAGTGCCGTCCAGCAAATAACTCTGTAGATAATTATGGGTCCATGATCCATGGTATACAGCCAGTGTAAAATACGAGGTTTCTGACCCCACATTCAGGCGACATTTGCTAAATTTGCATTACCCAGTATGTGGAGCATCATTACTAGCAATCATCCTAACTTCTATTGGCACATTGTCTGTATATGCGACAACCTACACTTCAACATCACCCAATGAAAGCAGTATAGAGCTCATGAAGTGGTTCTATAGCAGTGGGGAGAGGTCCCTTCACTGAGGTGTTCCCTACTTGCAAATCTTTTCTGATGAGTTGAACCTAGTGTAGCCGTATATCTCGGATCTTGGTAAGGTTCTCAAATAGTCTGCCATCTTTTTTTAATAGACAGGATAGGAATGACATCATGATCGATAAGACGGTAGCCTTTGATCTATACTCATTCTTAGTTAACTGTCGATCAATCTCTTCACAGTTAGCAGCAGAAACGGTGACAAACTGAAGGACCGGACGTTCTTTGGTCTCGTATGGGGAGACTTTCTTGAATTAGGTATACAGATTATCATCATTACTATCCTCGGTAAGAAGGAATATACCTATATTAACAAGTATACAGGAGTGTACTTTGAAGTAACTTAAACTCACGAGTTCTTAATACTCGAATCACGTACTTATTTAACCATGGTTCTTAGATGCGAACAGGACCTTTTCCCACAGCAATTGCTATTAAGGAAGTGGTTGCGACCTTAGCGTATCTTTTTTAGAAACCGAAACATCGTCTAATTTCTCCACCGCCGTCACATCGGCCTCAATTTCGGTATCACCTAAAAACTCGTCCTCATAAAATTTATCTGAGCTCTGTTTATCTACGAAAAAAGTTCCGTGTGTATCCTAGTGCATTAGAAAAGTATGAAACGCTTGTATGTATACACCTGCCTACTAGATATGCGATATTCGGGATCACTGCTACTTCATAATAAATCTTCAGAGGCTTTGTAAGTTAAGCTGTGCGTCAGATAGGGATAAGACACAAGTCTCACTCTCTCAGATTCTGAATCGTTAGATTTTTAAGATGAATTTGCGCATCACAGTCTTCGCCATATGCTTATCAGATGCTTGCGAAAAGGCGGAGTTTCCTTTTGCTTCGGTATCAGCGTTGTCGGATTCAGAATCTTTAAGATTTTCTCCGTTGTAGCTCTTGTACATATTCAGATGAATCGGTACGGGGCCATACAAGCCACTGGATTTGATGGTAAATAAACATCGCATGATTACAAACTCTGCCCTCATACTCCAACCTACCGATACTCTACTTTATTGTGAAAAGAGCGGGCTAAGTTCTTTTAGTCTTTGAATAATGGTTTCTTCATCAGAAGGAGTAACCGGAATACATGCATGCGCTCTCGGCCGCGAAGGGATGTTCTCTTTTTCAACAAGATCTAGAGCAGCACCTTGCCAAACTCTACCCATCATTTCAGAGCTGCTTTGTAACAATCAATATAGCGCTTACCTCCGAATGGTATGAGTTTAACGCGACAATGAAAACAGCCTATGTTTTTATACCCGACACCA
Organism: Eudasyphora cyanicolor; assembly: GCA_963930755.1. NCBI lineage: Eukaryota > Metazoa > Arthropoda > Insecta > Diptera > Muscidae > Eudasyphora > Eudasyphora cyanicolor. The sequence goes on from OZ005734.1 coordinate 191,321,996, forward strand.
CACTGCGGTATTATGACTTTGTGTGTTTTAACGCCTAAAAATAACGAGAGTGGGTTAAAATCATGTTTTGAGTCGATTTAGCCATATCCGTTTGTATGTCTGTCTGTCCATGTATTCTTGTGATCAAAGGGCAGGTCGGAAATATAACGTCCTGTTTCTGTATTTCCAACGAAAGTCTCTGCGAACGAAAAGCAGTCATACACTTTCTTCAGGAATTTGGTTTCTCTAAGGTTCGTTCGTTCGCCTGGTCTTACGTCAATGACGTTAGCAATCTACCAATTGGCAAATAATGTAATTGCCAGATCAAACATTTCACAACTTCCGGTCTAAAAAAGCACACATTTTTATACGGTCGACCCTTGACAGATACACCTCTGTACTTTTTACACTAGCGGTCTACCAATTGGCAAATAATGTAATTGCCAGATCAAACATTTCACAACTTCCGGTCTAAAAAAGCACACATTTTTATACGGTCGACCCTTGACAGATACACCTCTGTACTTTTTACACTAGCGGTGGCCAAAAAATCAACCCTGGTTGGGTCAGCTGAGCTGAACCAAGATTCTCATTTCTTTCTCTCTCTCTCACGTCTCTCTCATTGTGCACTGATGATTTTTTTCCATCTTAGCAAGCTGCCAATGTTGACTTCTTTATGCTTAAATATGTATATATATATATATATTAATATCTACTTATTTTTATACCCTACACCACACTGTGGTACAGGTACAGTATTATAAGTTTGTTTCACGGCAAATGTTTGTAACAGCTAGACCCACCTTAAAGTATACCAATCGACTCAGAATCACTAGCTGAGTCGATTTAAGCATGTCTGCCCGTCCGTCCGTCTGTCCATGTAAAGTTGTTCGTCGACTACAGGTCGCAATTTCACTCCGATCGTTCTGAAATTTTGCAGTTTAGATTAATTCGCAGCTGTTGAGATCGCTATTGATTGAAATCGGTTCAGATTTAGATATAGCTCCCATATATATCTTTCGTCCGATTTGGCCCTTTAGTCCTATAGAAGCTGTATTTTACATCCAATCGTTTCATGAACCAACATTGCCGAATTTGAAGAAAATCGGTTAAGATTTAGCTATAGCTCCCATATATATGTTTCGTCCGATGTGGCCCTTTAGTCCTATAAAAGCTGTATTTTACATCCAATCGTTTTGAAATTTAGAATGGTAGAGTTTCTTTATCCATGTACCAACACTACCGAATTTGAAGAAAATCGGTTAAGATTTAGCTATAGCTCCCATATATATGTTTCGTCCGATTTGGCCCTTTAGTTCTATAGAAGCTATATTTTACATCCAATCGTTTTGAAATTTAGAATGGTAGAGTTTCTTGATTCATGAACCAACATTGCCGAATTTGAAGAAAATCGGTAAAGATTTAGCTATAGCTCCCATATATATGTTTCATCCGATTTGGCTCTTTAGATCCAATCGTTTTTATACCCTACACCACACTGTGGTACAGGGTATTATTTAAGTATAAAATGTCCCAAAAGTAAATTTATGTAAACAATTTATACATGAATTACAAAATTTATATATCAGAGTTATTTAATATTACGAGAGTGGTGTAGGGTATTATATAGTGGGCACCGCCCGACTTTAGCCTTTCCTTACTGGTTTGCTCCTATCAGTCGACAAATAAAAAAGAGTGACTCGATCTGACATTTGTGTTCGCCCAGATGACAGCATAGCGAGATAGAGAACCCAAAATCTACACTGAAATTATTACGTTTTCATACGAGTTCATTATCGTGCGACTTATCGCTGTGATGGCAGTTAGTGAAACCCAAATCAGCTATTTGTCGTCTGGCAGGCGAACGAAAGCAAATTTTTAAGTTACAGAAACAGGCTGTAAAGCTATTTTTACGAAAATTGCTTCAGAGGCATTTCTTAGACTATGGACGATCCCTATTGCAAATGAGGCATATCGGTCCATGTTTTCATATTGCTCCAATATAAAGGTTCCCACCGATGTCACTTTATATTCTACCTAAACATGCCTAGTAAAAATTGAGCACATCTCTCCCATATAAAGGAATTCTCTGATGCCATTTCTTGGGGCTCTGGGAACCATATTTTTCTATTGATCTAGCTTTTTAACATTTATAAATTTAAGAATTTATAATTTAAATTGGACCTTTTCGTCTCTAGTTAAAAAGGGGGTACATCGGTCCATGTTTTGGTATAGCCCCCATATAAAAGTCCCACAGATGTCACTTCTTGACACTCTAGATAACACGTTTTTCAATTGATCTGGCTGAAATGTAAGAATTTATACCTTATATAGCACTTCGTCCCTGGTGAAAATGGGGAGCACAGCCCTATGTTTTGATATATCCTCCATATGAAAGTCCCTGATAACACTTCTTGTCATTAATGGACGCATTTTTAACCCATTATGCGGAAATGTAATCACTTGTACTTCATATTGCATTAAATCTCTATTGAATTTAGAAATGCACTCTATTTAACCTGCAACAATTCATAATAATAATGGTTCTCCGCGCATATGTGGACAAACAGAGGTGGAGGGTTTAATACTGTCGGCCCCGCCAGACTTCAGTCTTCCCTTACTGGTTTTAAAATAGAAAGTGGACCTGGTAACTCAATGAGTACCTGCGGCTACGCTAAGGAAATTGCACTCACGATGAAGCGCCCCTTGCCCTTGGGAATATTATCATTCGAGGCTGCCAGGCTTTGGATCAGTTTTGTCACTGAAGGCCTTGGGCGGTTTAGATATTGACTGGTCGTTGTGCGTCGTAGCCTTTTTTAAACTGTTTCGATGTCGGAGCGGACGTGACATTTGTTCTGCAGTTCTGCGATTCCACGTACAGTTGTTTGGCGATCTCATGTACCCATTTTAGCGATTATCTCTCTTTACTGTTTAAATAGCTTGGATCGGCTCCTTCAAGTTTCCTAAGCATGTAGACACATTAGTGCCGAGCATTGTTATTCTTCTGGGTATCGATTGCCTATTCTTCCGGACTAAGGACACATGCAATCTATTACTCTCGGAATGATGTTACTACGTTCAAGCAGTTTTCACCTATCTATTCCGTGGAATGCAACCATGGGGTTCTGAATAAACTGATAATTTTTTCACAGAAACTGAATTTAGACAACTACAGGACCCATTCCACTAACAATAAATTCTTTAGTTGATCCTGAACCTTTTTGGTAGCAAAATTGATGTATACTATTAGAAATACACAGTGTAGTGACTAAAATTTCATTCATGTGTAGAGTATTTTTCTTTATGTCTACTATTATTTAGTAAATCAATTGCATTCAACACAATTGACTGATTTGCCAAGTAATGAAACAATATTATTATGGCACGCTATTTTAATGGCACCTATTTTAAAAATATGGATTTATGTAGGCATTATTTCTGCGCCTGGACCAAGTTTAACAATAATAATAATTTGTTTATCACACTAGCCTTCATCTGTGTGGAGCAATTTCTGTTAAAATGCTGGTTATACATACCTCCATGTTATCGCATATACTCTGAACATGACTGGCGGTGTGCCTCGATTGGGGTCCAAATATAGCGGCCACTCCCACATTTAAAAGACCGCACACTGTAAAGAAGAAACATTTGAAATTGACATAATGTTAGTACTCGGTGTCCATAAAGGAATAATAAGGACCACCACCGGCAGCCGTTGTGCAGCAGCACTTTTCTTTGATTGCCGCTGGTAGTAGAGGGAAATTCTATTTAGTTTTCTGGATTAATTGCTTAACAAGTATCAACTTGAGTTTCAATTACAGTCATTTCAGCTCTTGACATATTCTCATACTCGTCGTTGTCGGTCGTCGTCGTTGTACTCGCCTGAATGGAATGTGTGAACCAACGAGAACCTGTATTACCAGTGCAAAAACCCAATGACTACTCACAACCCACCTGGATTACCTTTCCTTAGCTAGGTTATCCCTTTTCAAATGTATGTTATCATCATCATCAACATTACCTGCCAACCGAACAACACCATTCAACAAACCAGCCAAACACATATAAATGTCTAATAAGAAATGACGATGTCCTTCTGACTACACCTGTGACTTACCCGGCCTATCATCCCCACCAGCCAGTAGAATCCTCTTAGCAAGGGGGGTAACTTGGAATATGGTTACCCGTAGCATTCTTACATTTCAATATACATTTCTGTATACATTTTGGTGTATCCGTATCCGTTGTAAAGATTCATTCATTCTCATGCTATTTGTTGCTGCTGCTGTTGGTATTTAAGCTTATCTTATACCAATGCACAGTGGTTCGAAATAACTAAAATGCAGTTCTCTGTAATTCATATGTTATTTCGATATTTTTTACCTTGCATCATTACATTAGAGTAACTGCCGGAGTTACTAGTTACGCCTAGTGTCACCACACAAGTAGCATCATAGTAAGAAGTTGTGATTCATTTTAAAAGCTCTAGAAATTTTGATTGGGATCCTATAATCGGTAGAAATGTTTCTTATATACATCTTAAATGTCGTCCCCTCAATAAAACAATAGAATTCTACTACCACAAAGTGGGTCAAAGGGTAAATTGAAAAAAATAGTGTATGTACTCGTATGTAGTATGATACATTGAATACCATTTATTTCACACGCACTTTTAGACTAATAGAATATCATCTCGCTGTAGCCTGATTATTTTCCCCTTAAAATGACAAGAAATTAACAGTGTCGATCCTCTTTTAATACAAACAAATTTCGTAAATTAAGCAGAAAATAGGGCGAAGTCCCGATTCTATATTAGTTCTTGGCTCTATAGAGTTGTTAATTTCAATGGATTGGGATCAACTTTGCGGCCGAACTATGTCATTCAGAGGTATCAGTTTGACTTCTCAACACCAACAAAATAACAAATACGGTCATGATCTGGTCCTTAAGGGATATGCGTATGCCCATCACACTCTGGATCTGAACTGATGTTAAGACAGTCGTGAGTCACTTTTTAATTGTGTACTATGCACTGAATTAGTTATCTGCTACAAAGACAACTTGGAGATAACTAAAACGCGACTTTCTATAATAGGATCAAGGAACAGGTGAAACGATGAATGTTTAATTGAAACGTTTCGAGTTCTTCTTTCCGGACCACTTCAGCATTTATTTCAAAAATCCTATTGAATCTTACAGCCTGTTTCTCTATGTCGAACGAAAGCGATGCGAACGAAAAACAGCTGATTTAAGACCTACTAACTGGCATCAGCCAGTGTGTTTGCATTCGCTTTGTCGATCTGATACCTGTTAGAAGGTCTAAAATCATCTGTTTTTCGTTCGCATCGCTTTCGTTCGACATAGAGAATCAGGCTGTTAAGAAAAACAAAGTGGCACAAGTTCATTGGGTCTCTGCAGTTAATACCACCCGAAAAGGAGGTAGTATTGGCAGTAAATCCTGCCCAAAGCGCCTGTCAGATAACCATGACAGTGTGCGGAAATCATGAATACCATTTAACAAGGCCATAGCCCACACGACACATCATCAGAAAACCTTACGGGTAGTAATACCATTCAGAAAATATTGGTCATATACTCTTTATTTTACCAGCAGGTGATGTCACTATCTTCAAGAAACCCCAAAATCTTCTCCCGATTACTAGAGAATTGCACAATCTTTTAGGCAGATATACCCTATGGAAAATGAAATGCCAATTTATCTGAGTCTTCAGATCCCAGTCCTGGTTTAATTGAAACATACCACTAATTTGTATCAGTTACGCTTCTTTATCACATAATTCTACTACTTAGTAGGCGACCAGTTGGGTTATCCCCCCTTGACATAAGACAAAATACGACAATTAATAGAGGACCAGTGTGTTATCTAAAGGGTCCGCTATCTAACGTTTTTTTCAACTAGTGCTTATTTCGTGAATGGTAACACTTAGCTCATGTCTGATTTGACAGATAATTAGTTTTATCCTTTTCGTTGCTGATCATTCGCAGTGAACGGACGTGTTTATCACATAGCGGATAGTTACCAGTACCTATTACGCAATAGCAAAAATCTGTACAAAGTCTGTAAGGCCTACATCGTAGTACCTATTACGGTCTAATACAGACAAAATAAAAATAAATTCTCTTGACGGGGATGCCTTCGTGTTCCGATGGAGCGCGGTTCCCCAATCGTCCGACTGTCCGTCCGTTGGTCTTGGCCAAAGCCGACCACACCAAAAATGGTGAAAATCTCCCCCAAGTACTCACAACAGATGGTGCGGTGAGGGGTAAACGTCATGTCCGACCGTCAAAACGGAAGCACAATGAGCATCGTGTAGCGCTCAGAGTTTTGACGAAGTTGGAGGCTGTTGAGGTTTCGGCTCTTACCGAAAAACAAAAAGAGTCACTTACCTGGGCTAAATGCGTCATAGATTCTTCTAAGGCCAATGAGTCGGCTGAAAGAGCCACAAATTCAGCTGTGTTAACGGCTAATAAAGTAAAACGAATCAGATCACCTGATGAACCCCTGCCTTCGAAAAAGGCAAGAGGCCCTAATGTCACCATCAACAGGACACTCACCTAGCCCTTCAATGAAGTGGCGAAGGAGAGTCTAGTGATGGCTGTTATAGACAGAAGTAGTGAGGATGGATCCATCCTCAAGGTACCAAACCACCAATCTGCAACGATGCAGGATGGCATCAGGGGAGAGTAAAGCTCTTATATTTCGGTGATGCCAGATCAGTAGACCTGTATAAGGCTGCTCTGAGTCGAGCGGGTGAGGTGTGGCCGGGTGCCCAGTTGGATGTTGTCGAAAAAAACAACATCCCTAGTCACCCTAGAGCCATACCCTGGGTTACAGAAGAGCCCTCCAACCCGGCTGACATCTTAGAAATAATAAAAGATTCCAATCCTGGTCTGCCGGCCCATAATTGGAGAATCAGCAAGGTGGGTGAGGCGGATGGTAAAAAGCGGCAGGTCAATCTTAACCTAAACGCTGAATCCACCTCCCATATACAAGGTGCGAGTGCAACCCTACAATATGGCTTCGAGACTATAGTCTTGAAGATATACAAGCAGGATATAGCTCCCACTGCAGAAGGTGAGTCGTCCACCGTGGCACTTCCTGGAAGTGCGGAGGTACCCACGCCTATTATTTCTGGTGACTCCAATTCTAACAGAAGATCTGTAACGTCCTTCTCTGAGGACAAAAGCTCTACTTCGGACACAGAGAGGCTGAGGGGAGTCTCCGGACTCTTTGACGCATCTGGCGGGGACATGCTTCTCGACGATACGGACGAAGAGTTCGATAACACCCTTGTCGGGGTGGATGTTAATCTGTCAATTACCAATGGTGGTAAGAATTCTACAGATTAACCTCCATCACGCTAAAGCAGCCTCAGCGGCTCTATTGCTGCGCCTGTCCACAGGCGCAGTAGACATCGTCCTGATACAGGAGCCCTACGTAGTGGGAGGAAGGGTGTGCGGTATTAGGACACCCAACTTTAAACTGCTTGTGGCCAACTGTGAAGGCACTCCAAGAACCTGGATTTTGGCCAGGAAAGATCTAAGTATTTTTCTCCTGACTAATTTAAGTGGTAAAGACCAAACAGCTGCTAGCCTGGAGATCGGTAATTGCATATATTGGGTGGTCTCCAGCTACTTGCCTTATGAATCTGTAGTACCGACTGCTCTATTCAGGGAAGTAGTAGAAGAAGCAACGTCTGACGAGCTCGAGCTGATTATTGGCGCAGACACGAACGCTCATCATACTATCTGGGGTAGTACGGATATAAACAATAGGGGTGATTCGCTTCTTGACTTTATTCTAACTACCAACCTTAGTATTTGTAACATAGGTAATAAACCGACCTTTACAATTAAAGACAGACAGGAGGTACTCGACGTAACGTTTGCTACTGACCGACTGTCAGACAAAATTATTGGGTGGAATGTACTGGACGACCACTCATTCTCAGATCACCATTATATTGAGTTCAAACTCGCGGAAAAAGCGCCTAAACCTGCCGTCCACAGAAATGTAAGGAAGACAAAGTGGCACCTGTATGAGAAGAATTTCAAGAAAGTCCTCAACTCTAAACTTCTGTACGAACCGAATGACAAAGCCGGTCTGGATAATCTGGTCGATCATATCACCACATCATTCAATAGTTCCCTTGAAGAAGCCTGTCCGAAAACAAGGTACAAGGGTAAAACTAAACCCCAATGGTGGACTTCTGAGCTAACGGCTATGAAAAAGACCTGCAACAAGCTATTCAATAAGGCTAAATCTACTGGGGTCGCTAATGATTGGGATGCCTATAAAGAGCAACTCAAGATCTATAAGAAGGAGCTTAGAAAGGCGCAAAGGCGCTCTTGGTATACCTTCTGTGGTGAAGTGGAAAAGGTCTCCGACGCCGCTAGGCTGAGGAAGATATTATCTGCTTCACCCTGTACAGTGGGATATTTACAGGATGAGGCAAATAACTGGATCAAAAACAGCGAGCAGTCGCTCAATGTACTGCTCGACACACATTTCCCGGGGAACTCTGTAACAGAACCCGAGGATCAGCAGGACCAACAAGAGTGCGAGTGGACTGCGAGCGTCGCTAGCTTCTTGACTGAGAGATCCAGAATAAGCTGGGCTATTAACAGCTTTGAGCCCTTCAAGTCACCTGGACCAGATGGCATCACTCCAGCAGAAATGCAGAAAATGTTAAAGTACATTATCCCCTGGCTGGAGAAAAATTTATGTAGGCTGTATCAAGCTTTCATACGTCCCGAATCGATGGAGGAATACCAAAGTGGTATTCATACCTAAAGCGGGAAAGATATCTCACACTAGGCCAAAAGACTTCAGACCAATTAGCCTATCCTCCTTCCTATTGAAAGGTCTGGAAAGACTTTTAGATCATTTCATTAGGGAAAACCTGGATACAAAACTCCTGTCGGGGAACCAACATGCCTACAATAATGGCAAGTCTACAGAATCAGCCCTGCACGAACTTGTGAGCACTATCGAATCGTCCCTGCATTTCAAGGAATTCACCATGGTGGCATTTCTTGACATAGAGGGGGCTTTTAACAACATTCACTCAGATGCGGTAATTGCGGCACTCTCACATCTAAAAGTTAACAATAGTTTGATTAGACTAATTCAAAGTCTGCTCACCAGAAGACGCATAACAGCATGTCTAGGGTCCACAACTCTAACAAGGTATGTACACAGAGGGACCCCGCAAGGAGGAGTACTGTCTCCACTAATTTGGAACCTAGCGGTGAATGAAATCCTGCTAGATCTAGAACGTTGTGGCTGCAAGGTCGTGGCATATGCGGACGACGTGGCAATCGCAGTGAGTGGCAAATTCGTAAACGTCCTCAGAGACATCCTACAGGTGGCTCTGAACAAGTTGGTTAGATGGGCCAGAAGCAGCGGTTTGGGCGTTAACCCCAACAAGACAGAATTGGTTCTCTTTACTAGGATGAATAATGTCCCACATGTGGACCCTCCACCTCGGATAAATGGAACAGATCTAGTCTTTTCTGAAAGTGCAACATTTTTAGGAATAATTCTAGATAGGAAAATGTTATTTAGACTTAACGTATTGGAACGTGTAAGGAAGGCCAACGTCGCCTTATATTCCTGCAAAAAGGCTGTAGGGTACACGACCAGTTGGCTTATCTAAGGCTTATTTGAAAACTAGTTGCGTTATCTACTCCTTATTTGAATATCCATAGTTGGGAACTAGTTGGGTTATCTACTCATTACTTGGCGACCATTTGGATTATCTCCTAATTAGTTGACGACCAGCTAGTTTATGTTTTCCTTAGTAGTTGGGTTGTCTATTCATTGATTGATGGCCAGTTGCCTTATCTATTGCTTAGTAAATGACCACTTACATAGGTTATTTATTCCTTGGTAGGCCAGTTGGGGTAAATATTCTTTAGAATTTCTACTGGTATATCTACTGGAGAATATTTACCCCAACTGGCCGCATACTGAGGAATAAATCGCCCAAGTGGCCATCCATCATAGAATAGATAACCCAACTGGTCGTATACTAAAAAGAACAGTTGCGTTAGCTATTCCTTATTAGAGGACCAATGGGTTATCTAATCTTTAGTTTACGATAAGCTGGTTTATCTACTGCTTGGTCAGATGACCACTTGGGTTATCTATTCCTTACTAGAGGATAAGTTGGGACCAGTTTTCGAAGTTCAGCCATTAAACAGTATACATTTAAGTGATTTAAAATCGAACTTATGCTGTTTATGACATTAAAATACTAGGTACGGAAGATATTATTTTAAAAAATTACTGGGATTCGTCACAAGGAGGCAATTTACGTCCTTAAATGACAAAGCCTTCTTAAAATAACGAATAACTTTAATTACGTTAGGTTGAAGAGAGGAGAGGTTTCATATACACATAAGCGTGTGGTTCGGTTATTTATGATCTTTTTAATACATTTTAAAAACAATAACTTTCATTACATCCCTCCCTTTCTTCCTTCTTGTTCTTCAACAGTTATTACACCATTGAAACAATTTTTTTGGATCGATTATGATGAAAATTGGGAACTTTATTTAATTTAATTTTGCCAAAAGTCATACATTCAGGATGCAGGCCCAAGTTTTGATTTTTAAGCGATGGGTTGAAAATTATTTTTTTAATATTTTTGGTAGCTAATAATACTTTCAATGACAAACTCTGTCAGGCTCACTGCCGTTCAATCAAAAAGTGACCCGCCATGACAGGTATGATTAGTTAGACGTCTGGTCTCCAGAACCGCAGTAGGGCGTTGATGCGTTTCGTATTTATGTGGGATGTATACAACATCCGATACGGCTGACATTCTCGCCTAAACATAATTGGAGAATTGGCAAAACTTGTAAAGCGGATAGTCAAAAGCGGCCATTGACGACACTAATTTCTGGTGCCTCAAGTTCTAATTTATATGGCCATGCCATCTATTTCCGGCGACCAATGCATGTCTCTTGGTACTGAGATGCTGAGGGAAGTTTCCGTACTATTAGACGCACCTGAGAACTTCTTCCTAGAAGATACCGAAGATAAGTTCAATAGTAAACATGGACAAACCTACGGGGGCTACAAATGACTGAGATTCCAATAAAGAACAACTCAAAATGTATAAGAAGGAGCTAAGGAAAACATAAAGACGTTCTTTGTACACCTTCTGTGGAGAAGTTGAAAAATCATTGGATGTCGCAAGGCTGTGTAAGATATTACCCTTAACAGGGTGAGGATTACCTCCAGGGTGAGGTCAACGAATGGACAATGGACAACAGTGAGCAGTCGCTGCAACTAACTGTAACTGTACTGGGACATGCGTGGGAAGCCAACGTAGGCAGGAAGCTGTAGTGGCGCGTTGGTGCCACTCTTCTAAAATCGTCTATTAGATATATATAGCAGTAGTTCGCGAAGTACTGTTGTAAGGTATGGATAATAAACTATCCACTACAAACCAATTGCCAAAGGTTCAAAGAACTGTCTGGCTATGCATAAGCGAATCGTTGATGATTACAACGACTGTCAGCGAGTCTCTACAAGTCCTACTCCATACAAGTCCTACGCCAAGTGGCTGAGTCGTAACATACTGACAAACACTGTAGTTTTCATTTACACGGACAGCCAGGCTGTCATCAATTCTCTGGAGGCCACATCCCTAAATTCACAAACAGCTCTCGACTGCCGCAGACCTCTTAACAAGATGGCTGAACAGTTTAAAATATACCTCATACGGCTAGAGATATCTCGGGGAACAGCAAAGCCGATGAACTTGCTAGGAAAGGGACGGCATTACAAATTCTCGAAGAATTTTAAAATATTGGTCGCACTGTCCATAATAAAGCTTGACTTAGGAATGAGTCAAGTTGTCCAATGAGAGATGGACAGGAATTGACACCCGTAGGATAGGTAGACAAATCTGGCCAAGATACGAACCGAGGAGGAGAAGTAAAAAAATGTATATGTTGCATTGAGTAAAGAACTTCTGGATATACTGGGTCGGTTTGTCTATGAAGTATTTTCTACGAAGTGAGAGCAAACTGGGCCATCGGTGGTACTAGGGATCTTAATTGGTCTATGTGAGCTGGTTAATCCGACTGCCACCTTAACCGAACGTATAACCACATATTCCAGTTCCGCTAGTTCATCTAAGGAAGTTCCTAGCCTTTCAAGATCATCTGCACTACAGTTCGCTCAAAGTACCTGTGACACGACACTCATATCAGATGGCGTTTGAAGAGATCTGCGCCAGGTGTATGAATACTTGGGCAGAATGCAGAATCCTTGGATTTAATTGCAGCCTGGTTATAATCTTTGCATCTTGCTCAGTACGAGTATAGCCCCATATAAAGGTACTTTCTAATTTGAATGTCTTGAAATTAATGAATGAAAATTATATATACATTCAAAAAATTTGGATGCCTTTGACTCCCATTTCAGAAATGTGCAAATTTATACATAATTTTAAGCTTGAACCCACTGTTCAGCTTAGCCATTGTTGGTAACTATGGCAGTGGTACTCAGGTGATTACATCAATCCGGGTGGGAGGTATCAGTCACATCGAAAAAGCACAATTGCACTTGCAGAGCTGTGGGAAATGTTGCATGCATGCATGTTCCACCTTCCCAAAGAGGAAAGGGTCATGCCGCTCTGTGCCTTGATGGTGACTTGTATTTTTCCTCTTCCATATGTAGGTATACATATGTATATGTATCTGTGTGTGCCTGGGATGCGACCTATCGAATTCCCCATATCCACCTGATGATGTTGATGGTTGTTGTGTACAAGTGCAGTTTACAAGAATCACACAAGTTTCTTCTTTCATTTTTATTATAATACAACACAGACCCCATATCCTTAGCCCGTACCTCTTCCCCAGATTATACAGATGCACCTGTCGTGTGACACAATACAGAAATATTTGGAAACAACAATGCTGGAGAACAATGGATGATGGCATGATGGCTTTGGATTAAACTAGTCACTTGTAGTATTTGCTTTCAGGATACGGATGTACTCACTCGTATGCGCTCTTATGTCTAGTCTCTAATTCTTAAACGGAAATATTTTATAATTGCAAATTCTATCGTATTAGTAGTTAAGCCCGGCATTTCTTTTATGACAGATTTTGATTATTTTTTTGGGTTTCAAAGGATGCGATCCTTGATAGTACCGTTGGTACTTAAGTTGAAGTGTTCTCGACGTTGAGAAGCCAAGCGTTTGAGTATTTAATCATGAGATACCTTTGATTGAGCCAAATCACTTGGAAATTATCCGTGGATCACAATGGGTTGAAACAAAATGAAAAACTGGGATTAATTCTGTGAAACTGAAAGGAAAGAGAGCATATATTATTTGCAACAAAAAAGGGAAACACATCAAAGGAGTGACCTAATACCCTATAAGTGTTTGTGAGAAATCTGTTTCAGGACACTTTAACTCAAACATAGTATATATTATATTTGCTCTATACCTTCTGGAACCTCCCACAAAATTCTGTGAAATATTAACTTTTAACATATTTTTTACAAGATAGGAAATACTAAATTCGGTGGCGCAACTGTATAATACCCTCCACAGATTAAACAAAGTGCAAATTTTCTAAATTCCTGGAAAATAAGTAAATATAAGCCTTATCGATTTGTCACTAGGATATTCTCCTGGCTTCAGACCATTTTTGCCCCTATTTATGGAGTGCAAAGTTGTTTTTTAAAGAAACGGTGATAAAAATACAAAAAAGCTTTGCATAAAGCCGGAGAATATCCTAGTGACAAATATATAACGATTTAAAGACCGAAATAAAAAAAATAGTTCGGTTCAAATCGGTAGGTACCTATTATACATGGAGTTTATATGGAAACCTGGACTGATATTACCCCATTTTACTATGTACGATTTTAGGCAAAGTCTATACATATAAATATATAACAAGTAAGGAACATCCTTAACTATGCTCAAAGGAGCATTAATAAATCCCGATAATAATTTGGAATATTTGATTTAATTTCTTTTAAGAAAGTACTTAGCTCCACCGCCTCATCAAGGCATATTCCAAGAAGAAGTCGAGGATGTTGATCATAATAAATTAGATTTGAAATGATAACCTTAAAACGCACAGTATGCATTCATATAGTAAGAATCGGAAGGAAGAAATAGACTGGACTATATGAATGCTGAGAAGATAGAAAAATATTCTCAAAAGGCGTACGTTTCGAGTTATGTATTTTCTGAACGATCATTTTAAAGGTCGTTAGTTGTTTTTTATATAGAAGGGATTAATTTTCGTGTCCTTAACATTTTTAAATGCACCCAATGCATTTGTAAATTTAATTTGCATTTTACACATCAATTTGCATTTTACACTTAAAATTCTGTGAAAAATATAGTTATGTAGCCCCATAAATTCTAAAAGACCGCTGAAAATTTTAATATGGCGTTCAGCCCGGATCTATAAAAAAAAAATATTTATTATAAAATTCCTGAGATGCGCATATTGCATTTGTTATATTTTAAAAACGTGTTTGTGGATTTATGCAAATTAGAGCACTTCTTAAAGGTCTTGACTAGGACATCCTATATAAATGCCAAAATTCGCCAATATTTAGTCTAATTTGCATACTGGAATAGGAAAACACCAACATATATATATGAAATATATATAGACATGCAGTCATATCTGATCTGAGCTGATCATGTAAATTTAATCTGGTGTTCTCTTCAGTTCCCATATAATACAATTTTTCGTCCTCATTTGCTACGAGCCAAAAGTGTAACACGTCGAAGGCGTGACCTAAGACCCAAGTATGTTTGGTGGAAATTCGATTTGGGTCATTTTAAGTCATTAGAGCTATGTCTGTCCGTCCGTCTCTCTGTCTGTCTGTCTGTCTGCTGGCTGGTGCGCACGATAACTCTCGAAAGAAGTAACTGATTGACTTCAAATTTGGTATGCGGTAATATTTCTTCTCATCTCAGGCCATATTGGTCCACTCCTTCTAGTACCTCCCCCACAAAGGGTTAACATTAAGTGAAATATTGGTTCTTAAATAACTTCTGTACTACTTAATCGAAATCGAATCATAGTCTACACATAGTATTAGTTTATTAGTCGCTATCACCTCGAGAAAATTGGGCGAAGTTTCAACGCCCCTTTTGGTATTTCCCACACAAATGGACCATTTTGCTCCAAAAGTTAACAGCCCACAACCTTAATACCAGTGTATACAATTACTTGAAATTTCGTACATTGTAATGCTTTAATAGTACCTACAGTCAAGTGAAAAATTGACGTCATTGGCACGCCCCTTTTGCTACCTCCCACACAAATAGACCATTCCGCACAAAAGTTTAGCAGCTTACAACTTTAATACCAGTCCATACAAATAATTGACATTTTGTACAGTATATGTAATGCTTTTATAGTACCTATAATGCAGCGAAAAATGGGCGTCATTGACACGCCGCTATCGGCAACTCCCATACAAATAAACCATTTTGCACAAACATTTAACGGCTTATAACTTTGATTCCTGTACATACACACTTGAAATTTTGTACAGTGTAATGTTTTTATAGTACCTATAGTATATTAAAAAATTTTAATTATTGCCACACCCCTTTTGGTACCTCCCAAACAAAATTGCCAAAATAAAAAATATGAAAAATTATTTTTTTAATTTCCCTTACTTTTACAATACGAGTATGGTTCATAATTTATACATTTATCAATAGCTAATTTGCAAATAGGCGTTGTTCTCTTTGTTAGGATGTTAGCTTTCAAAAAAGGGAACACAACATTTTTTTCTATTTTGTAAGTGTTTTTTCTTGCCACCGTTAAGGGTTTTTGAAAAAAATCAATTTTTTTCTGATTGTTTTAACGACAATTACTAAACTTTCGCTTCTCTTCTGATGCGTTCAGTATTTTTAGCCCTCATAATTTCCTTTAATTTAAATAGTATCTCGGTTAAACGGGCATATATTCAATACTACAGGTAAAAAAAAAATTAAAAAAAAACTTTACCATGAAAAAAAATTTTGTTTTGGCTTAATAAATAGTATGCATCAGTCTATTAAAAGAACAAGTTTTTAGGTCTCGGACACAACAAAAATTTTTTTTTGCTTAGTGTTAATAATCGTTGTAAAATTCTTAAACAATTTAGCCAACCCCGTCTGTTGTAATCACGCTACCATCTACAATAATTGAGCTAGATGACTGACATTTGATACTTGTACTTCTTATAGCTGCAGATAACTTAGGATTGAAAATAGACAATATCGGTTAATTTTTTGATATAGCCCCCATACAAAGGGTGGTTAAATTGTAAGGGCCGATGTTGAATGTGAACCACACCTAAACGTCAAGTTTTTTCTACATTTCATTTGACATTTCTCAATTTCAGACTAACTCAATTTGAACCATGGAAAGATACACAGGCGAGCAACGCGTTAACGTTTTTTAAGCCTTTTACGAAAATGGGCGTTCAAATCAAAATGAATTTCGTGCACTTCGTGATGTTTTTTTGATCAGCATAATCGACCAAATGTGTCCACAATCGGGAGAATTGTACACAAATTTCAGCAAACCGGGTCTGTAGGAGATGTGAAAACACCTGTGCATGCTCGCCCAGTTCGTTTGGTGCGGCTTAAGGGCTGGCGACGTCATCGCGCCATACTTCTTCAAAATGAGGCCGGTCAGGCAGTTCCTGTGAATGGTGTTCGCTATCGTCAGATGATAACGAACTTATCATGGCCCGAATTGGAAGATATGGATGTGGACAATATGTGGTTTCAACAGGACGGTGCCACTTGCCACTCAGCTAACGAAACAATGGCTCTTTTGCGCAACAAATTCAATGGCCGTGTTATCTCACGTCTTGGCGATGTCAATTGGTCGCCAAGTTTATGTGATTTGACACCGTTGGACTTCTTTCTTTCGGATTATTTGAAAGAAAAGGTGTACGTCGATAAGCCAGCAACAATTCAAGAGCTAAAGGATGAGATTATTCGGCACATTAACGGCATCATAGAACCTCAATTATGCCTCAGCGTCATCGAAAATTTGGACCGTCTGATGGAGGCGTGTCGCCGAGGTCGCGGCTGTCATTAGGCCGATATTTTGTTCCATACATAATTGAACCATACCAATATTATCATAATAAAAAGGAATGACAATGATTTCCTGAATAATTTGTGTTTTATTCAAAATCAACATCGGCCCTTAAAATTTAACCACCCATTATAACATCTCCCCGATTTGACTTTTTAACACCATAGAGCTCACAAATTTCAACTGATTGGGCTGAAAATTGGTAATTTGTTTTTATTTATAACCGAAAATTTTTACACAAACAACGGTAGTCATAGGTCCATGGTGGGATATATACCCCATACAAAGGTCCCTCTAGATTTGACTTCCTAACGTAACAAAAATCATAAATTTCAACGAATTGGGTTGAAATTGAAGAAGACTATGCAACAAATGAACAGGGACTTGAAAGTATAGGTTCGATTCTACTACGAAAGGGTAGTATAACCCTATATTCAGTTTGGCGAAATTAGAGACACATATTTTATGGACCTACAAAGTTTCTGAAAATCAGTGGGCCCCTCGAAAAAGGTGTCACCAGCTTTTGTCCAAAAACTTATTCAGACTTGGTTATACCGCTTAACTATATTTGGCAATAATGTTAAGAATATGCTTAACATGCGAAAAGAAATTTGTTCCCGTATTTTTTTTAAAGTGAAGGAAAGTTTTTTTTTACTTTTTTCAGTATAACATTCAGGGACTTGTAATTTTTCACTAACAATGTTTGGCAAAATTGTAGCCAAGGTAAATCTGAACAACTTTTGTGAACATATCAATACAATCTGATCGTGTCTAGGCACCCTAAATAGCTCGAATTATGTAACAAAAAATATTTTTTGGTGAGG
The DNA here is from genome assembly GCA_963930755.1 of Eudasyphora cyanicolor. Lineage (NCBI taxonomy): Eukaryota > Metazoa > Arthropoda > Insecta > Diptera > Muscidae > Eudasyphora > Eudasyphora cyanicolor. The sequence goes on from OZ005734.1 coordinate 191,339,926, forward strand.
GTATGTTCTGCAACTTTATAGAAAATGTTAAGGCCAATATTTTCTATAAAGTTGCAGAACATACCCCCACATAACTGTAGTTTTGGGCCTATTTTAACAAATCGTAAAAAGACCCCATAAAATGGGGAGGGCGGGGATTAAATGTTATACAAATACGACGGTTGCTATTTCTGGCCTAGGTAACACTAAGCGTTGCCTGGCGCCATCTGACAATTCCATTGGAAAGCTTGACATTTTTTAGCATAAACGTACTCAGAACGTTTTGACGTACGACCATCATTTGTTTTGTTTACAGTGACTTGAAAAAATTAATTTGGCAAAAAAATGGAATTAACTCGTGAAAATTTTCGTGGGATCATTTTTCACAACTTTCGACGTGGATTATGACGACAAGAGTGCATCGATGAACTTAAATATTTGTATGGCGATGAAGCACCATCCTATAGCACTGTGAAAAACTGGTTTAATGACCCAGCAAAAAAAGAACATCCAAAGAAGCAATAAAAATCCCCAACTTATGATCCGGAAGTTGTTCTAATTTGGATTTTCACCAATGAATTTAACAAGGGGTTGTCGCGCCGGGGAATTACTTATTTGTCACCACTTTTGCGCAACTCCTTTTAAAGCACTGTAAGATTTGCTTTTTTGGTGTTGTATTTATTTGACAACGACATACATTTGTTCTTATTAACATCTTTGGGTCCAGAGATCTCATAATTTAAAAGGAATACAAATGTTGACATAGGGAAGGGAACGTATAAATAATATACTATTGGCCAAAGAGATAAACGATCATATATGTATATGTAAGTAAGTTTAGGACATTTGAATATGTTTGTAATCTGTATGATGTAGCTGGCTCTTGAAAAGTGTGACCGAATGACCCCATAGTGTAACTTCTAGTAACATTTTCGCAAATGATCAACATTCTCACCAATAAAAAAAGTATTTTTATTTTACACTGTAATACATAGCACATTTGTGCCGCGCTATGTATTTTCCGTAGCCCCGGTTCAGAGAGTAGTAAAGTACCACAGTGTGGTACAGAAAGTATGGTAGGGTATACTTAATTACCATAATTTCTTTTAAAATTATTTAATTATAACCTACATCACACTGGTACAATTTATTATAATTTTATGCATTTGTTTCTAACACCCAAAATGAGAAGAGATATATAGAACCATCGTTTATTATACCGATCGACTTAGAATCACTTTCTGAACCGATTTAGCTATGTCAGTCTGGGCATGCATTCTTGTAATCAATGTGCTGGTCACAAATATAGTCGGATCTCAAAGAAAGTTTGCACATATCTTTATTTTGAGACAAGACAATTCGTATAAAAATTGAAAGACAATCCGTATTTAGGGCCTGTTTATGAAACTTATTTTCTTTCGTCTACGGCGAACGATCAAAAATCTCTCAACTATTTGAATACCAGTTTAGAACCAGATATCTTAAAATATATGAATGTTCCTTCGATTTAGCTTATTCCCTCTATAGAAGATATAATTTCCTTTCGATATTCATGAAATTTGGTAAAGAGTATCTTATTTTAACAGTTAATATCTGTGTGAACAATATCGGTTCAAATTTGCATATAACCCCACATAGTCGCATGGATGTGTTCCTTCCGATTTGGCATCTAAGCTAAATAGAAGTCATATTTTAGTCAAATGTACTATAGTTTGCACAAAGAATTTTTTAATCCGAGAATCCACTAGCAAGGTTGGAAAAATGTGTTTTCATGTTTTACTTCAGATCATTATTAAATTTGGCAAAGATTAGTTTATAGAATCATGCACACTGCGAAATTTAATAAAAAAGTGGATACCATTCAGATAAAGGCCAAATTTAAATATAGAATAGAATTTTGCATCTTAAATAGTTGTCAAACACGATTGACAAAAATCAAAACAGCAACAAGAGAACAACTTCGAAGGTTAAATAGATGAATACAGTACGTTTTGTTTAATACAATGTGGGTTACGCCTTTTGTGCTTTATCAAAAACGAGCACTTGATGTTACGTCTTTTTTTCTTCAATAAAATCGTGATTTTTGGACGAAAAACGAATTTTCATTTTTTGAGGGTTACGCTCTTGGGCATTTCTGATGACGATATATCAACATTTTTGGAAAGTATAAAGTGTTATTAATAAATTCAGTTTTTATCGCAATCCAATGTACTACAATTCCACAATTTAACATATTTCGAAGAAAATCAGTACTTTGAAATGACTTTATGTTATTTTAATCGACTATGAAAAAGTCGACTTTTAGCTCCGATTAATCGACCTAGTCGACTGAATCGAAATTTGATTGATGAAGTCGACTAGCTTCCAGAATCATTCACTAATTCTAATATAGCCGCCATATAAATATTGAAGCAGTCCTCCTTTTTAGAATTACTCTATTTTATTTTTATACTTATGAATTAGTTATTTTTATTTATTTTAATTTGAATTTAACGTCATTAATTGCAATACGACTCTGTATATTTCATATATATTTTTTGTACAACTCTGTGCATGTTTAACTTATATTTTTTGAACAACTCTGTGTGTATTTCATTTGTATATATTTGTATTTTTGAATTAACTGACACACTACTCTTTTTAAATCCATGTTTCTCTATGCCATTTGGTACGTTTTGTTGCAACTGTGCCCATGGGAATGTATAAAAGGCGAGCAAGTTGCCTTGAGTAGATCACTTTTTAATCTGCCTTCGAAGAGTCAAGTAGTGTGTCCAGTCTTAACATAAGTTCAGGACGGCTACTTCCTCAAAGATATAAGAAAGAAAAGTTAATAAAAGTATTATTTTAAATTTAACCCTACGGTGTTTTTTATTTAATGCTTATTCTTTACGAAGTAGGCCTGATTCAATATATATTTCTTCCCTTTAGCACTATAGAAGCAGTATTTTACATATATTTCATAGCCCTCATATATATGTTCCTTCCGATCTGGACTTTTATCTCTTCAGAAGCTTTATTTTACATCCAATCGTTTTGAAATTATGCATTCTAGGGTTAATAATTTATATTCCGAAATTACATTTTGGTTAGTTATCTAGAAGAACTTCACTAAATGTCGAAAAAAAGTTCATACTTATAATGTTATTCTTTTGGAAGTACTTCTTTTATTTTTTGCTGGGGAATTCAATCGTGGCCGACGCTCGCTCAAAGACGAAGGTCGTCCATAAACGGCCGTTGTGCCAGAGAACATTGATGCCGTGCGTGAACTGATAATGCAAGATCGTCATGTGACATACCGTGAGATAGAGGCATCCTTGGGCATTTCTTCCACCCGCATACATTCGATATTGCATGGACACCCGGCCGTAAAAAAGGTTTGTTCTCGTTGGATCCCGCACAATTTGTAATCGCTCAAAAAAAGGCTCGTGTCGATTGGTGCAAAGAAATTTTGAAAAAATACTATCCCGGTGCTTCAAAAGACGTTTATAAGATCGTCATAGGTGACGAATCGTGGACCGTGTGGGTCTTCGAAGACGAGCCAAATCCAACGAAAGTTGTTCGTGGAAGAAGCACTTCAAAGCAAATGGTCGCCTGTTTCTTCGGCAAAACTGGTCATGTGGCGACTGTTCCGCTTAAGCAACGTAGGACGGTCAATTCTGAGTGGTACACCACAATTTGTTTGCCTGAAGTCTTCGGAGAAATTTGAAAAACGAACAAGAGAAGACGAATCATTGTGCACCATGACAATGCGAGCTCTCACACATCGGCTCAAACCAGCGCCTTTTTGACCGGCCAAAACGTCGAATTGATGGGTCATCCGCCGTACAGCCCAAATTTGACACCCAATGACTTCTTCTTATTCACTCACATCAAGAAAAAACTGCTTGGTCAACGTTTTTCATCGCCTGAAGCAGCTGTCGAAGCGTTCAAAAACCATGTTTTGGATGTGAATTTTCAACACAGTGTAACCAAAACAATTCGCGCTCAAATGTAAAAACGGTCTGAGTGAAGTTATGCTAAAAAATGTCATACTTTCCAATGGAAGTTCCAGTTTTCAACTGGCAACACCAGCATTGCAAAGGATCGAAATACAAATATTTCGTATGACTACAATGTTAGTCATACGACCTTGTGTTCGAAGCAATAACGATAAGAGTAAAGAGCGTGTTTTGGGCTTTGGTGTGTTCTGACCCATACAGTAAAATTTTATGGCCAACATTTTTGTAGAACATGTTATCCCCGCCCACCCATTTTAAGGGGTGTTTTTATTTGTTAAAATAGGGCCAAAAATTACAGTTATGTGGGGGAGCTAGAGGGTTAATATGTTCCACAAAAATATTGGCCTTAATATTTTCTATAAAGTTGCTTAACATACCCTACACCAAAAAATATTGTTGTTACATAATATTGAAATAAAGGGTTTTCCAACAAGAGGTGTTATTTTGGTATTCAAAGAAAAATGCAATTTTTTAGACAAATGGTCGGATGTTTATTTCATAATAAAGAGGAAGGTATGCCGTTAATAATGAAAAACAACATCAGCCACCACGACCACGCTTACAGGACCATATCCTTTTCATGAAATTTTCCATAACCAAATCGCAATGTGGCTGCCCTATGTCCTCGATAGCCTCACGAATTCTATCTTTGAGGTCTTGAGTCGTCGCTGGGCTGCTGGCGTAGACCTTATATTTCACGTGGCCCCAAAGGAAGAAGTCGCAAGGTGTTAAATCACAAGATCTCGGTGGCCAATTGTGATCACCTCTTTGAGAGATAACACGGCCCGGAAACTTTTCCCGTAACAGAGCAATGGTTTCCTTGCTTGTTAGGCACGTAGCGCCGTCTTGTTGAAAGTAAACGTTGTCCAGATTAATACCATCCAACTCCGACAATAAAAAAAATCATTAATCATTTCGCGATAGCCCAATGACCCCACCGGACTATAAACCGCACCAAACAATCATACGTTGAGGATGGAGAGGCTTCTCAACAATAACTCTTGGGTTTTCCGAGCCCCAGATGCGACAATTTTGCTTGTTGACGAAGCCACCGAAGTGGAAATGGGCCTCATCAGTCAAGATGATTTTTCGATGATTTTAATAATTTCAATGCGTTGTTGAATCGTGTATCGTAATGGCGTAGTTTTTACTTGTCAAATGTCAAAGAATAAAAGCTTCAAAAGTGACAGCAATCGAAATACCGTGTGATTCAAAATAACACCTCTTTTTGGAAAACCCTGTACTAACATTTTTGAGGTCTTTTGAGCTATGTAGGGTGCCTAGACACGTTCGGATTGTATTGATATGTTCACAAAAGTTATTCAGATTTACCTTGGCTACAATTTAGCCTAACATTGCTAGTGATAAATTACAAGTCGCTGAATGTTATGTAACAATTTTGCCAAATATTGTCAGTGACAAATTACGGGTCCCTTAAAGTTATGCTGAAAAAAGTGACAAAAATATATTTTTTCCTTCACTTTTTTTAAAAAAAAATACGAGAAATTTTTTTTCGCATAAAATGTTTAGAAACTTTTTTCAGCATATTCTTAGCTACATTATTGCCAATCATAGTTAAGCGGTATCACCAAGTCTGAATTAGTTGTTGGACAAAAGCTGATGACACCTTTCTGAGGATAGGGTTATACTACCCTTTGGTAGTAGAATCGAACCTATATTGTCAAGTCTGTCCGGGATTCGATTGGTTTGCCCTGTATCAACAGAAATATATTCAAACAGATTTTTGAGTTTTTTTCCGGACGAAGGATATGTTTTAGAAACAGATATGTATAATGATGAATCAAAAGATTTTTGAATTTCCTCAAAGTGAACTTAACCCATTTTCGGCCGGGTTGCAAAAATTTCCGAACCAACCCAGAAAAATTTCTCATTACCAAATAATCCGACGAGTAAGCAATGTTCGACAATGGTAAGTACTTATTATTTAGCCACTTTTCTCATAATTTTAACATGCGGATGTCATTGAAGGAAAGTACTTCCCAAAAGCATACAATAAAGTAGCATAATAAGTACATATTTGTAGCATAGGCATACCACATAAATATGTACTTATATTTTCACCATTTTAAGTACTTAAATAATGCATTACCAATAAGTTATAAAATAAGTAGTAGACAATAACCCACATATAGCCAAAATTGCATTATAACAATAACAAAAATCACTTATTTCTGATATTATTGGTAAGTCATTATTAATAAGCCGAAAGTAATGCAGCGAATAATGAGATGCCATTATTTGGTAATCCAGGGAATAATGACAGGTACTTACCAAGATTTTGCTGGGCAATAATTAAAATGTATATTCTAGAACAATTAAGAATGTTTCAGTCGGGTAAACCGACTAAGGTATACCCTCACTTTGTGAGTAATGTAATACTGAATATTACTCGAATTATTCTGTCAATTTGTGTTGGGGGTACCAGAAGGGGTTTATCAAATACACCTTGTTTTCGCTGAACATAAGATATTTTAAATTCATTGCACTGTGCCCTCTTATAGCATTTATGTGCACTGGTATAAACGTTATGAGACATTAAATTGGGGTATGATTTGGGCATTATGTGTGGGAGGTACAAAAAGGGGCGTGGCAATAACGCCCATTTTTCACAGGGCTATAGACACTATAAAAACATTACACTGTACAAAATTTCAAGTATTTTTATACTCTGGTTTTAATGTTATAAGCTGTTAACTTTTGGTGCAAAAAGGTACCTTTGTGTGGGAGGTACCAAAAGGGACGTTGCAACAACACCCATTTTTCCCTGGACTGTAGGCAATATAAAAGCATAATACTGTACAAAATTTCAAGTATTTTTATACACTGTTATTAATGTTATAAGCTGTTAACTTTTGGTGCAAAATGGTGCATTTGTGTGCACCATTTTTCTCGAGTTGATAGCGCCTAATAAGCTAATACTATGTGTGGAATTTCAAAAGATTCGAATAAGTAGTATATCAGTTATTAAAGAATCAATATTTCACAACATTTTAACCCTTTGTGGGGGAGGTACTAGAAGGAGTGGACCAATATGACCCATCTTCGAACTTAGCCGGAGATAGAAAAAAATATTACAACATATCAATTTGAGGTCAATCGGTTACTCCTTTCGAGAGTTAAAGACAGACAGACAGACAGACAGACAGACGGACGGACATTGCTCATTCGACTTAAAATGACCCAAAACGGATTTCCTCCGAACATACTTGGGGTCTTAGGTCACTCCTTCGACGTGTTACACTTTTTTCCGTAGCACACAAAAGTGTTACACTTTTTTTTATACCCTCACACAAAAGTGAGGGTATAATAAATAGGACCCACAAAATTCCGGTGTAAAAAATTGTCTACCTGTTATAATTTAGCCAGGGGAGACCTTCGACTATTGGAGAGTCAAATATTGACGAGACGTCAATAAAGTACGAAAAAGGCAATAAATATTTATGTAAACTCATAAAGGATAAAGTATTATTTAATTAAACACTTAGAAAATATGTCTTATGTATGTAAGGTATTTTTGGACCCCCTACCAAACTTCAAGTAGACGATGAAGGATTGTTGGAAAACATTTTTCTTGAAAGCCAAAAAAATTTGCTATTTATAGAATATTTAAATATAAATAATATGTTCATCTTTACGGAAAAACATCGCATTGAAAATATAGAAACATGCTGTTCGACTAATCGAACAGAGGCCGAAAATGGGTTAAAATCAATTTTGTTCACGGATCTCACATTCTTTAACCGTAATAATCACCAAAATTTGGCGGAAAATATCCTATACATACATTTTAATTCCTTAGGATTGAAAATGGTCCTCCTGATAGAAGGATCACAGTCTATTTAATTTCTCTACGTCATGAAAGCCACAAGCTGCAACCAATTGATACGAATTTTGACAAAATGTATATAACCATTCACGTCAACAGGATGGAGTGTCGTACTAGTACCAACCGATTACGCTGAATTTTTTACCAACTGAATTTTGACAATACGTATATAATTTTATTTAGAACAATTCCCAGGATTAAGGGTGAACATTTTTTTGTAATACCAGAGGGGGCTTGGCAAATACACCTATTTTCCTGTGATCAATAGATACTTCGAAGACATTGCATTGTATGGAAATTAAACTGTTTATTTGCTCTAGCATTAACGTTATGAGCATTTAAATGTTGGTATGATTGGTCCATTTTGTATGGGAGGTACCAAAGTGGCGTGGCTTTAATTCCCATTTTTTAGTGGACTGTAGGTACAATAAAAGCAATACACCACACAAAAGTTAAAGTATTTTTATACATTGGTATTAAAGTTATAAGCAGTTAAGTTTTTGTACAAAATGGTCCCTTTGTGTGGAAGGTACCAAAAGGTGCGGGGCCACTTCGCCCATTATTCTCAAAGTGGTTGGGAAAGATACACTATTACTATGTGTGGGAATTATAGAGGATTCGGATAGATAGTATAGGATTTATTAGAGAATCGAAATTTCAATAAATGTTAACCCTCTGTGAGGGAGGTACTAAAAGGACTGGACCTATATGGCCAATCTTCGAACTCAGCCTGTGATAGTAAAAAATATTACCACATACCAAATTTAAAGTCAATCGATTACTCATTTCGAGGTTTATAGTGCGTTCCAGCAGACAGGCATCCAGGCGGACAGACGGACGGACATTGCTCATTCGACCCAAATCGGATATCCGCCGAACATATTTGGGCTCATAGGCCACTCCTTCGATGTGTTACACTTTTGATCAGTAGCAAATGATAATACCCTCGTTTCACTTAAGTGGGGTATACATATTGTTGACTTTCCCCCACATATTTCTTCCCTGGAATGACATGGGTATACTTAAATCCGGAGCTAGCTGAACTATTGTATATATTTCAAACTTCTGCCCCAAATCTAATGTACAATACCACAGTGTCGTGTAGGCTATACACAATCATGTACTTACCTCTTTTTCCAGCATGAAAACTGTCAAAGGGCGAGATGCGTTCGATTTGTGCCACCAATTTTGAACGGGGCAAAATCAAACGATCCGCATTGATGCGATCCACAGCCTGACGGAATGCCAATTCCTGGTTGTCATCGGAGGGATGAAATAAGCCACCTAAAAGAAGAGGGAAGGAAGAGGAAAACATAAATCACATAAAACATGATATATTTTGCCAAGATTGCTAAGGACGAGATAAGGTCCAGTGCACGCACGAATTCCGCAAAGTAAACACAACAACACAACACGAAACGACAACAAAGGAAATGTAAACAAATCAAAAAAGCAACACTGCTGCCGACACACGACATCCTGACCACCACCACACTAACTCCACCACCACTACGAGAGTAAACAATGCGGCACACGTTTCCAGCGAAAAATACGATTTGTTTACAACGGCTCTTTGTTGTTATCCTTATTTTCGTCCGTTTCGAGGGGTTTTTAGTACTCGAAACGTAAACAATGCCAAAACACTCTTACTTACTCTCAAACTCACACATACACACACACACTTAACAAGACCGACTCTCACGCACACATACGCATTAGCTTTTTTCCTGTTACACCACCATTCAGGCGGGGGACGAGGCGAGAGAGAAGTGTCGTCTATCAAAGAAAAAAAGTCCATAGGCAGATACATCCTAACGATGAAGAAATGTCACCGAAATTTTTTTCTTACCAATTTTTATTACATCCGGCAAAGCGTTACTGCAGGAAAAACTGAACATAAAAAGGATCCCCGGGATCACTATCAACGAATTCATTTTCAACCGCCCGTTCTCAGAATGTAACCGAAATTTTCGATGCGATTCCCGTGGAAAGTTTTAATCGATTCACTTGTGAAGATTTGCAATCTTCAGCTGTTGTCAATTTCAATTTTATAAACTTTTCATGTTCCGGCCTTTGGTATTTAGGAATGTGTGCTGCCTTCGAAAGCTGTTGATGTACTAAAGCTGAGCAGCAGTGAGTGAGTCCTGAGCCCTCAGTCACGGTGGTTGGCTTCCATGTGCGGGTATGTGTTTTCATTCAGCATCCTAATATCCTTGTATGCATTTGACAGATGAAAAGGCTTGCGCACTGCGGGATGCTGTTGCTTATAATGAAAGCTTTTACAGCTTTTGGTTTGTGAAATTGCTGCACTCGGTGTGTGGATTTTAGTTTGAACCACAACCACAGGAAAAGGAAATCAAAACTGGAATATGACAACTGCTATATTGATTTTGGGATTTAGTTCGGCGAAAATCCGTTTGGTGGAAAAATAAATGAAACATAAGGATAATTATACACATGCACAGGAGGAATTAAAAAAGGAAATTAATTCCGCAGTTTCTTGACCAGACAACCGATTGCGACAAAACAGCATGCTTGTTGAAAATGTATTAAGAAATTAAAGATTTAAATTTATGATAATTTCGATTATAAAAAAATGTTGCCCCGTCGACGAGAAATTCTGAAAAATATTTGCCCTCGAATAAAACTTAGCTCCTATTTCAAAATTCCAAAATGTGGAATAAAAGTGCAGTTTTTGGGAAAAGGGCAAAATGGTATACCAGCGCATACAAATACTTGAAATGTTGTGCAGTGTAATGTCTTTATAGTACCTATAGTCCAGTACAAAGTGGGCGTTATTGCCACGCCCCTACTACCTCTCACATAATTGGTAACAATTTTGTGAAGAGATTTAGGGGGGATTAAAAACTTTTTTGCATTTTTTAAAAAAAAATTCTGAATAGAGAACCTTTCAAGAATATTGTGTGCAAATTTGAGGTGAATCGGAGCAAAACTAACGAAGATACAGCAGTCCTAGCAACGGCGCCTCACATGTGACTCAGTACATCAGAAAAACTTTAAAGCGTTTTCCCACAACCCATGTTTTCAAAGACGGTGCCCCTCATAACTCAAAAACTACTGAACCGATCCTTTTGAAATTTTGAACATTATTTCTTTTTTCTCACAGAAATCGCATTTTTCACTTCAAAGTGTAATGACAGTAGGATATACAAGTCGATGACATTCATTACGAAAGATTTTTACGATCAGACATCTATGATAAGGAAAATGTTAATATTGCGTACAAAGCATGCAACACGACGAACCAACTTTTCAGTAGGACAAAATCTAAGGTTGCTAAAGAGGACAAGTCAAATCTTGTGTACCAGATAAAATGCAATGGTGACGACTCTGATACTCGTATATGCCAAAAAGTATATGTCGGTACGACGAAATTAAAATTTAAGACTCTTTCGTCACATAAATCAGACTTAAAAAACCCGACAAAACCCCTTGAAGAAAGGACAGCATTAGCGGCCCACTGTGCGGTAACAGGGCATAGACCAGACTTTGACAATGTAGAAGTACTAACGGAAGAGAGTAATTGCTAGAGACGTTATACATTAGAGATGTTGTATATTATTGACGTTCCTATGGAGAAGAGATTAAACTACAAATCGGACACTGACAGGTGCTCTCAGATGTACCGACACATAGGGAGAAAGCACGGACGAATAAAACAGTAGTGGTGTGATTAACTTTGCGAAGGTAAGTCGGAAATTTTCTTTTATGTTCAGCAATTATTCAAAGAAATTATACTTAAAATGTTTGCGTATTTGTAATGTGTTTTTATACCCTACACCACACTGTGGTACAGCGTATTATGACTTTGTGCATTTGTTTGTAACACCCAAAAGGAGAAGAGATAGACCCATTGTTTATTATACCGATCGACTTATCACTAATCACTTTCTGAGTCGATTTAGCTATGTCCGTCTGTCTGTCTGTATATGTATTCTTGTAATCAAAGTACAGGCCGCAATTACTTTGCACATATCTTTATTTAGGCCCAAAGACGATCCCTATTGAATTTGGTTAAAACGGTTCAGATTTACATATAGCTCCCATATATATGTACCTCCGATTTGGCATATATGCACTGTATAAACAACATTTTTGAACCGATTTGTACAAAAATTGACAGAGAGTAGTCTCGTGATACACTTAGAGACAATACAAAATTTGAGGGAAATCGGTTCAGATTTAAGCGCTGTAGAGACTTGTAGGGTATTATTTAGTCGGCCCCGCCCGACTTTCTGCCTTTCCTTACTGGTTTTACTTAAATTATTGTGTTTTTCTCTATTAGATCTTCTGATGACGACTAACGATGTTAGTCGAAATATCGAGAAAATAAAAACTTTGATATTAAAAGAATAAAATCAGTCTTTTAATCAAGGACCTTGGCTATAATGATTATCAGATTATCAGATGATCCTGTATCGAGTTATGAGGGGCACCGCAATTCAACTTTTTTCGAGACGCTTCCGCATAAATGCTGTCGTTGCCATATTTTTTAATATTTTTTTATGAAAATTGTACACAATAAACTTTGAAAGTTCTACTTTAATGTACCATTGGTTTCAATCAAAAAATGTCACAGAAAAGTTTTAAAAATGTGCTTTTTTTGCACGAATTAACGTTACCCCCCCTTAAGACATTTTCGTTCTTTTGATATCCCTTACATATAAATAAAAATTAATTACTTAATTTATAATTCTTAGAGAGGATATTATACTCTTATAAATGGTACTTATATCATTCAAATCTGATATTCCGTTCAAAAGTTATGTAGACTACAAAAAGGCTAAATTTGTAAAAAAAATGTTGTAGGTTACAAACTTGGGCACCCTAGAAAATCTAAACCATTATGAATGTGGAAAATCGGTAAAAGGTAATAAATCTGCATGGTCTTCTAGTATACGCGTATAAAATTTCATTGAAAGGGTCAAATATTTAAATTGAAAATTTTGGGTCGTTTTATTTTGGAATTAGTCTATAGTATTTTAAAAATAAAGTATAACATATTTACATTCGTCTTGAAGGAAGCTTCCTGGAGAATATTTTCGAGAAAAGAACGAGTCAAAAATTGTTAAACAAAATTGTTAAACACAATTTTTTAAGAAAATTTCAAAACTTGGCCACATTTTCTACAATCGCATACACATTTTCTACGGGGATATGAAAAATGTTACCATTTTTATACCCTACACCACACTGTGGTACAGGGTATTATAACTTTGTGCATTTGTTTGTAACACCCAAAAGGAGAAGAAATAGAACCATCGTTTATTATACCGATCGACTTAGAATCACTTTCAGAGTTGATTTTGCTATCCGTCTGTCCGTCTGTATGTCCGTCTGTCTGTCCGTCTGTCTGTGCATGTATTCTTGTAATCAAAGTACAGGTCGCAATTATGGTCCGATCTCGACGAAACTTTACACATATATTTTTTTTGGCCCAAGGACGATCCCTATTGAATTTGGTTAAAATCGGTTCAGATTAAGATATAGCCCCCATGTATATGTTAGCCCAGATTTGATGTAAGCGCTGTAAAAACTTTATTTTATATCCGATCAGTCTGAAATTCGGCAGAAAGAGGTTTCTTATTATATGAATGAACACTGTTAAATTTAGAAGAAATCGGTTCAGATTTAGATATAGCCCCCATATATACGTTACCCCCGATTTGAAGTGTAAGCGCTGTAAAAATGTTATTTTATATCCGATCAGTATGAAATTCGGCAGAATGAGGTTTCTTATAATATGAATGAACACTGTTAAATTTGGAAGAAATCGGTTCAGATTTAGATATAGCCGCCATATAAACGTTACCCCCGATTTGACATGTAAGCGCTGTAAAAATGTTATTTTATATCCGATCAGTGCGAACTTCAGCAAAGAGAGGTTTCCTTCTACATGAAGAAATACTGCCAAATTCGGAGAAAATCGGTTCAGATTTAGATATATCCCCCATATATATGTTACCCCCGATTTGACATGTAAGCGCTGCAGAGACTGTATTTTATGTCCGATCAGTACGAAATTATACAGAAAGAGGTCTTTTTACATGAATGAGTATTCAGGGACAATCGGTTCAGATTTATATATAACATCTGTATATATGTTCCTCCTGATTTGGTATCAAAGCGCTATAGAAGTTGTACTTTACTTCCGATCATTAAAATTTTCCAGAAATATGTTTCTCAATTTAGGAACGAATATTGCTTAATTTAGCTATTATCGGTTCAGAATTAGATATATCCACATATATATGTTCTTACCCATTTACCAATTATTCCAAATTATTTTCGCAATGACCCTTATCGCATTGTTAGGGAGGTGTAGGGTATTATATAGTCGGCCCCGCCCGACTTTCTGCCTTTCCTTACTGGTTATACGTAGTAATGTGTTACACGATAAACTGCAAAAGGAGTTTTGATCCCGGCATTTAGTTTAAATGAATTTGGGGAAAAACTAAACAAATTCAGTTTTTGGGGATTTTCGTATTTATTTTAGTAATTTACGTTTATAAAAATAATAATATTAAAATAAACATAGATTTTTGATATATTTTTTATTTTAAAAATTTTATTTAGTTATAAATTTTCCGTCTACCTTTGAAAACAATTTTTATTTTTCCCCCGATCCTTTCCTACAAATCGGCATATATTAGAGCCGGTTATATACCGATTTTTTTCTCACTATTTTTTCTCCTAATCAATATCTACAACTTTTCTTCAGACACAAAAAGATATTCCGTGCGGTTTACCGAGATATAACCGTGTATAAAAAGTGCTACACCCAGGAAACTAATCGGTTGGAATTCGATTGTAACAATAAAAAAATAGTACTAGCAACAAAAAGTATATTGCCTACACCGTCTGTCCCTTGTATTTATATATAATTTGTTGAAACAATAATAATAACATGGATACGATTAAATGAAAATGCTTGCAACTAATTCGATGGTTGTATCAATCGAATTAAGATTGTTTTTTTCATTGACACTCGGTTAGTTGTGGTAACCAATTTTAAATTTTCATTATAGTACCATATGATCGATTTTTGGTTGTGACAACCAATGTTTTATTCTTGACAACAGAAATTGTATTAATAGACCAAAGATTTTTATTGCATCGAATAATTGGTTACTACAACAGAAAAATATTAATAAATAATCGTTTATTGGTTATCCCAATAATTTCCCAAATTCAGAATAATTAAATTTTGGGAAATACAACCGAAAAATTGGTTGCTGTTCTTTTGCTAATACATGACAAACAAAAAATAAAATTACTCGACATAAATAAATCTTCAAAGAACGGTATATGTAGTCAAAAATAATCTAATGTAGATAATAATGTATGGAATGCAGAATATGTTGTGCAAAATGTTTTACATAAATAAAAAATAAAAAATGTTGCAATCATGAAATTGAAAAGTTTTGTGTTTTTCTTTTTCGTGTTCTAAAATTTGTTTCAAATATTTCCACATCTCGTAATAGTGATGAATTTGTAATATGGGATTTTTAATTTTGTTATGAATTGTTTGGTTTTTTGTTCAATAAATAAAATACAAATTAATGAAAACTGTTTTTAATTAATTGTCGGTAGTATATGACCCACAAATTGTCAGAATCACACTATTGAAATGAAAGACTTTGTTTAGCTCAAAGATGTTTTACTTGGTTTTGATGAACTGAATACGGCTGAAAATCGTCTTAATATTTTGATAAAATGGGGATATGATGGGGCTCAGCAAAAGCAGTATAAACAGAGGAGGGCCATATAGATGACTGATTATTTAGTAGTTCAATGTTTTCGATTAGTAAATCATACTATTGAAATGAAAGACTTTGTTTAGCTCAAAGAGGTTTTACTTGGTTTTGATGAACACGGCCGAAAATCGTCTTAATATTTTGATAAAATGGGGATGTGATGGGGCTCAGCAAAAGCAGTATAAACAGAGGAGGGCCATATAGATGACTGTATGTGTTAGTATTTCAATGGTTTCTATTCAAATGAATTTCAGTTCTACACCAAGAAAAATAATTGTATGGCAAAATCCTGCTCCTTCATCTACAAGATACTGCCGTCCGATCAAGTTTGTTTTTGCCAAAGAGTCCACTGAGTTAATTTCTCAAGAAGTTAATTTAGTACAGCAAGAAATTCAACTTATAACAAATGACGAACAAATGGCGAAAATATAACTTCAAGAGGCCATACATTTTGTCCTATTGGGATTGTCAAAACAATTTTTTTCGTAGGACATTTTATTGCCAATTCCGACGTCTTGACGTGGATGAAATCGGTCCATATTCTGCTCTGATATTTACAAAATACTAGCACAGCTTCGGGGAAACAATGAAATATTTAATTTGCAAATACAGATATGTCGGTAACTGTACGAGATAATTCTTAGGTGTACAACGTTTTTTGTAGACCGCGTTGAGTAGAACGTACACACAAATAAATTTTATGAATCAGACGATAAAGGCGAAAGATACACGTGCTTAAACATTTTCTTCATCCGAGGTGGCCAACTTTGAGGCTCTGCAGCTTCGCCCCTGTATGACATAGCTGGCCCAAAGTAAAAAATTAACTTCTCTAATACCTCTTCTACCACCATGCCAAGTGTGGTCGCAATCGGTTGTCAGGAGAAGGAAGGGCCGAATTATTTTCTTTATTTTGAATTCCTCCCACTGTGTGGCGTTAAGAAGACAAATCGGGCAGATGCTATATGTGAGGGCTATATCAAAACGGTAAGAAAATGCTAAATTCGGGCGGGGCCGACTATATTATCCCTACACCACTTTTGGAGAGTAAAATAATTGCATATGTTTATAGTTGTTGTAAACCTGTCAAACTCTTCTGTACATTTAAATTCTCTGCTTTCCAAACTAAGAGTATTATCTATCACAATTCACAACATTGAGCGATATATTTTGCCAATGAGGTCGATATGTAAATGTGAATCGATTTTCTTCAACTTTGTCAGCGTTCGTTATTCGATCAATAAACTCCACTCTGGGAAACGTTTTTAAAATAAGTGCAAGTTAAAGGTAAGTATTTACAAAGTTACAAGAGGTAAGTAACAATTGTTGGTAAGTAGATAGTAAGTTTTGTTTCAATTGTGTACGTCTTAAACCTAATTTTATTTTATTTTACAACTTTTTTCTTCTTTGTAGATTTTAACAATATATAGGGTCACTTTTTCTACGAAATTAAAAAGTAAGTTAATAACACTTTACACTGTAGTTAATTGGCACTTTTTTGCACTCAATCGCGGGGGAGATTTTAATCACGCGTTGAGTTGGGCGGTTGCAAAAAGACTAACCTTCAGCTACTTGCAGTCCATTCGACGTAAGCTTAGCTTAAATCAATCGACCGCAAGCAGCGAATTAACGAACGATGACTCAAAAAGGAGAAACAGAACCCATGTATTCGCAGACATCATTGGAAAGTGTGTAAGTGCATTCGCACATATGAGTGAATAAATGATGCTGCGCTGCATTGAACGTTTCACACTGATGTTCAAAAGTTCAAAAGCTACCTTTGAACAATCTCCACTCTTGACTTAGGGCTTACAAGACATTCCTGTGGGTCTATTTGTTGCCATGAGTGGCGTTGATAAGCGGCCCCGAGAAATTGTAAGTTAAGGAGGTTAGGAATGCACTTACAGCTCCCAGTCCAGTAGCGTGCACTTATTCTTCCCGGATATAGGCATAAGCGTCACCTCCAATTCCAATTCCACATTGGCTCTGGTTGCTTGTCTAAAGTCTTTTGTAGGGTCTTCAAGAATGGGGTCCGAATTTGGTCGCCTTGGCAGCTTTCCCGGTAAAAGGGCGATCGTCCTGACTATCGTTGTGGGACGATCGTGATGCGGCTCAATAGTCATTTTTGCGAAAGTATGCCATAGACGTTGCCTTGTTGTCCAACCCAATGTTTATCCTTTTTTTTAGAAGGTAACAAAAGGAGAACAATAATGTGGACCATATTGAAAAAATTAGTCAATCGTTAAAAATAATTAGAAAATATATTTATTACATTTTGTAATACGTACGAATAATACGGGTGAAACCCAGTTTTATAGTTTCGGGGATATTCTAGAATTTATGGGGAAAGTAAGTAATTTAGATTAATTTATCGGCTATACAAAAAAACTGTTTTTTTTTCAAATTTCTGGTTTTATTGGAAAGATTGAACTTTGTCATTTAATAATGGAACACAATATCATTAATATGACTACGACTGATTCGGCAATTGAGAATTTTAGGGATGGACTCAGGTACGGGTGGGCCATTAAAAATTTGAATCGGCTATAAAGAAAAGTACGTATATATTTTGAAAATTTCTTGTTTTATTGGAAAGGTTCAACTTTGTCATTTAATAATGGAACACAATATCATTCATATGATAACCACGACTGGCTCTGCAGTACCTCATCCGATCTACCCAATTTTTCAGTACATTTCCGATTGTTTCGGGTCGAATCTCTTCAATGTCAACTTCGATTTCATGTTTCAACGATTCAATTGTCTTTAAATGTCTTGCGTAACATTTAACCTTAATGTCTCCCCACAGAAAATAATCCAAAGGGTTCAAATCACAAGTCAAAGTGTTTGGAAGTTCAAATTTAAAATTTTAAATGGCCCACCCTTTATATTATTATATTATGTATTTTAATAATTTTAAATAAAATTCGCCGATATTTGTGTTATAAAATTCGCTGAAATCGACTGATTGAGCATTCAATTGCAGATTAGTGCCTAGATTTTTCGAAATTACTCCCACTGTGGAACAATTGTTCGTACATCATTTTCATGTAATCCAAACAAGATTAGCTGCTGATTGTGTGGGTTTGCCATTGATAGCGGACAGTAAATTAATTTATGCGAATGTCACTACAGATTAGCGCAGCCGGCGTTCCCCCATTCCTCCCTATCTATCCAGCAATCACTCACTCACCACGTGTTGTTGGGCAGCATTCGGAATGTGTTATTTAGTGTTGATACACACACACACGAACACATGTTCGGTATGGAAACAAACTTACAACGAACCCACATTTCAACATGCAGTACATGTAATTTATATTTTGTATACTTATATAGCGTGATCCATTTCGAGGTTCCCTACCTTTTTAAAGAAAAAACACATAAAATTCAAATTGAATGGGGAATGTTTATTATCATTTGAAAGAACAATTTTCGATGACTCGTTCGAGCATTTCGACTGGTAACTGGCGAATGACACGCGTGATGTCTAACGGTGTGATACACGATCTTGTCTCAATAAATCCGATGCGATGTGTGGGAAGTGGCGCCGTCTTGTTGAAACCAAATGTCGCCGAGATCACGAGCTTCAATTTCAGGCATCAAATAGTCGGTTATCATGGCACGATAACGGTCGCCATTGACGGTTACGTTCTCACCGGCATCATTTTTGAAGAAATATGGACCGATGATTCCGGTACGTCGGATCGGGAACCGGTTAACTGCAAAAAGATAGCTCTTAACGAGAGCTAAAATATTGCTCATGGGTGTCAAGGTCGTGGGTCGACTGGAAAGTGTTTTTTTTTTAAATGAACATAGCGCAGTTGGCGAGCGATTATTCTGATAATAAAACTGAATAATTTGTAAACGTTGTTCAGGCGTAAGTCTTTTCCTGATGAAATGCCAAACAATACTTAACAAAAATAACATGATAGCATGACACGGCTCACACGTGATCTGTCAAAAAAATCCTATACTTAAGGCTCTACTTAGATCACCCCATATTATACTTCGTATTTTATTGGAAGTCTGCACGCAAAGAAAAATACGTTTGGAGGTCGTTTATTGCAAACATAGTTATTTGTCTCAAAAGCTCTACTTTTGCCGTAACAGTTGAAATATTTCCAGCGAATGAAAACGTTTATCGTAAACGTAGTTTCTCTTTCTGTACACGAACATTCATTCATCAGAAATGTTTAAGGAAACACATTGTATTTAAACATGATTATTACTATTGCAAATTGTTAATTTTATTTATGGTTGACCTTTTTATATAATGAAGAGTTGATGGTTTGGCTTGAGGTCATGTATTATTTAGAAAACTGGTGTTTAAGTTATTTAAAATTTTATTGTTTCCAATCAACTCTGAAGAGAAGAAGTCTATAGTTTTGTTTTAAATTGAATTTCCCTGATGATGATTGTCGATGACAATCGAAATATTAGAAACAATAAAATTCTAAATAACTTAAACACCAGTATTTTAAATAATGCATGACCTCAAACAAACCATCAACAACTTCATTATTTCAAATTTTTATCGTAATGCCCCTTTCTGTATTGTTAGTTTTTCCTTACTGGTTGTACTCGCGATTGAGGTGTTCGGTATATGTGCGCGTGTGTGGTAAAATTAAAAATGTTTTTTATCGGTGAACTCAAAATTATTTCTTCCAAAGAATTTAAAGTGTCGGAGGTGCGATATTTCGCATGTAACGAAATGTAAATTCTGCACAACGATGTAATTAGGTACATATATTTTGTGGGCTTCCTATATACTAGAGTTGACTAATGTGGTCATCCTCTATACTATAAGTAGAGTCGACCACTGTAGTCTTCCTCTATACTAGAGTCGACAACTGTAGTCTTTCTCTAGTGTCGACAACTGTAGTCTTCCTCTAGAGTCGACAACTGTAGTCTTCCTATAGAGTCGATCACTGTGATCTTACTCTGTATACTAGATTCGATCACTGTGATATTTCTCTATACATAAGAGTCGATCAGAGAGTCTGATCTTCCTCTATTCTAGAGTCGATCACTATGATCTTCCTCTATTCAAGAGTCGATCACTGTGATCTTCCTCTATTCTAGAGTCGATCACTGTGATCTTCCTCTATTCTAGAGTCGATCACTGTGATCTTCCTCTATTTTAGAGTCGTCCACTTTGATCTTCCTATATTCTAGAGTCGTCCACTTCTCTTTTATTTTCTCTATTGTAGAGCCATCCACTCTGATTTTTCTCTATTCCAAAATCGTCCACTGTGATCTTCATCTATTTTAGAGTCGATCACTGTGATCTTCCTCTATTCTAGAGTGGTCCACTGTGATCTCCATCTAATTTAGAGTTGTGCACTGTGATCTTCCTCTATTCTAGAGTGCTCCACTGTGATCTTACTCTGAGGTTTTCATCTACTCTTGAGACCACCTAATTTTGTGCCAATGCATACTGTTGACTCCAATTTCATTTTATATGTAAATGGTAAATAAGTGAAGTGAAGTCGTGTGGAAAAATAACCAGTTAGTCAATAACAAAAGCAATAGATGTTTCGTCACAGTTTGATTTAAAATCTATTGTTTTTGGTATCACGGCTTTCCACAAAATGTTCAATATTTTCATACAGTGCTCGATGTTTTCAGATAAGTTCATTTGGTGTTTCATAGATCAAAAACAATAAAATTTTAAAAAATGCAATTAAAACAAGTAAAAGCGTTGAGTTCGGCCATGCCGAATCTTATATACCCTCCACCATGGATCGCACGTGAATGATTACGGGTACTAATAAACCCATTATACCAAATTTCAGCCCAAGTAGTTGAAATTTGAGGTTTTTGTGGCGTCAATCTAGAGGGACCTTTGTATGGGGGCTATATCAAAACATGGACCTATGACTACCGTTGCTCGTGTGAAGGATACCGGGTATAAATAAACCCCAGTTACCAACTTTTAGTCCGACCAGTTGACATTTGTGGTCTCTATGACGTTAGGAAGTCAAATCGGGGAGATGCCATATATGGGGGCTATATCCAAAATTGGACCGATATTGCCCATTTGCAATCCCAAAATAACTGCAGATATAAGAAGTATATGTACCAAATTTCATCCACCTAGCTGAAGTATTATAGATTGTAGTGTGATTACAACAGACGGACATGGCTAAATCGTCTTAGAATTTTAGGACGTTTAAGAATATATACTTTATGGGGTCTCGGATCAATATTTAGAGGTGTTACAAATGGAGTGACAAAATGAATATACCCCCAATCCTATGATGGAGGGAATAAAAATCTTTTCTCAAAGGGTTGCTTTGGATGTTTTAATTAGTGGTTGCTGTTATTGCATCAGCCAGCTCTACAACGTCGGGGGCAACCCAAAAAGTCTGTGGCACTATTGTTGAAATGAAATCTTCCACAGTGTAAAGCATGTGAAGAAGAACCAAAATATACCTTAAGTCGATGGCTGAAACCACCACCAATCCCATTGCCCTCTCAATCAGGCGCAATACAATTGGATACTTCTGATTGTAACCCTTTGGAAACAGCTAATTGTTAAACTCTAAAGAGATAATTTTTTTTCATATACTATGCAACACGACTTTCCACCCGAAGTATTCATGTTATTTTCTGATGTAGTTTGGTCTTCTATTCCCTGAAGAGGAAACTTTTTTAATATGGACTTATGAAGTTCACTTTAGACAAAAAGTTTGTTATATGGTAAGATAACATCTAATGTTGGGCCATACAATGGTCTCTTAAATTTTAAGTATGTTCTATGTTCCTATTTACACGATACTTTTATTCTAAGTAACTTCTGGATCTAGTCTCTTTTGAACTTGTGTTTACTTTTTATCAATACTTATACTTATTTTCATTGCCGCTTCTTCGTTTTCTCAATTATTGATAAACAGGTATTGCTTGTGATAAACACAATAACCGTTTGCCCCAAACGTTTCATAAGGTTTGGAATAAACAGATATTAGATATTGCTTGTGAGAAACGCAATAACCGTTTGCAAAAAAACGTTTCACAGGGTTTGGAATAACAGGTACAGCTTGTGACAAATGCAATAACCGTTTGCAACAAACGTTTCACAGGGTTTGTAATAAATATAAATCATTTATGATCAGTACACTAACTGTTTGCTATAAACATTTTTTTTGGGTTTTGGGATAAACACAAATCGTTTGCGACAAACATAGACTGCAAACGAATTTCGTTTAACGTACGTTTCGTAACGTTTGCAACAAACTTTCCACAGGATTTGGAATAAACAGGTACAGCTTGTGACAAATGCAATAACCGTTTGCAACAAACGTTTCACAGGGTTTGTAATAAGTATAAATCATTTATGATAATTACACTAACCGTTTGGTATAAATGTTTCTTTGGATTTTGGGATAAACATAAATCGTTTGCGACAAACATAGACTGCCAACGGATTTCGTTTATCTAATTTTTCGTTTGGGAGTAACGATTTTTTTGTACGCCAGTATTTGTTGTTGGTTTTTAAAAAAATTAAATATATTCCACTAACTATAACCCAGTGCGTTTCGCAGCCCCCATCAATAATGTAGCCTTTTATTTATTTATGTGAGTTGCAATATAAATTTGAAAAATTAAAATATTTAAATGTAGGGAGAGCTGGCTAAAAAAAACCATGGGGAAGATTTCGCAGTGTCAGACTAAATCATCGGTGGGAATCGAACCCAAAACCCCAAAATTCTTGTACCGTGGAGTTCCCATTCTTTATTTATTTTGTTTGGGCAAAATGAAGAAGTTTTCTTTTCATTTTATAAATATAATGCAAAATATGAAAACATGTTGTTATTTCTAGTTAACTCACAGAGAGCTGACCTCGCTCTTAGGATCTATATTCATCCACCATTTCCCACATTTGCCCTAAAAGCACGAAGTTGGAAAAACAATATCTTATCGTTAATTTATTTATAAGTCTTTTTGCCACACTTTGCCTCAACAATTTCGAATTAAAAAACACTTTTATATTTACTTTTATTCCAAGTGCTACTTTTACACATATTTTGCATCTCTGTGACATATTGAACTCGTTGAAAATAATCTCGCACACTGGAACAATTGTTAACCCTTTGTGCTGCACTGTACAATATTTAACAAAAGTTTTGTCCCACTGTATAATATTTAAGCATTTTATTCCCATTGTTCTTCAAAAAACCCTGCTCATATTAATCATATTTAGCCCTTTTTGCCTCAATGTACCATATTTAACCGTTTCTGGCCCACCGTACCATCATACTTAACCATTTTTACCCCACTGTGGAATATTTAATCAGTTTCGCTAAACAAGGCCTCTTAATAAGTTTCGAAGAAATCGCATCTTATTTAGAATTTAAGTGGTAAGAGCTACCTTCGATCCCTGGGACCATATTTAAGCCCTTTTGCCCCACTGTTCCTTGTTTAACATTTTCTGCCCTACTGTACCACACTTAATCCATTTTAGCCTCACTATACCATATTTACTCATATATGCCTCACTGAACAATATTTTGCCGTTTTCGAACCGATAGCTACTCTCGCACACTGGGGTCATATTAGCACCTTTTGCACTTATGCCACGTTTAACCTTTTCTACCCAACTGCATCATCCCTACACATTTTTTTGTCCCACTGTACTATGATCCGTAATCGGACGTGTATTGTGAACCGCTCGCGCTATTATATTTTAATTTAATAAATTTCATAGTTTACCGTGTGTTTACTATTACTTAAACAGTGAAAATAAATAATGTGAATTTATTTATTTTATTGAATAATCGAAGTTTTTCAAGAACAGTCCCATTGCATTTGTTATGATATGTTTACACGATTGTCAGATCGGACGACGTCATCAACCCTGTTAAAGTTGTGCAAATGTACGGACAATGACAGCTTGTTAGGCAAAGGTGAATTGACAGTTCAGACGATTGCAGGAAAACCTTACAATTTCATATATTTTGTAAATATTTATATGAAGGATTGCCCATAGACCAATTAAATGTTTCTCTGACAATGGCGTCATTATCACGTGCATAAACTTCGCACATCTAACAATCTGCAAATTATCTTACAATGACTTTTCTGCTAACGTTGCAAAATAAAAATTTTATGTTCACACGGTTGTACGTTCAGAGGGTTTCCGCCATTTTTCGGACAATATTTTCCGATCTGGCCAGTCAAGCTGTTATTTTTCACTTTGTTGTGTTGTGATAAATCATGTGTAGCATATAACGAAGAATTAAGTGGCAGATGTTAGAAATATCATATGAAGCGGTGGCACGCTCTAACTGTTCCATAGCTCGCGTACCGTTCTTATAAGGCGAGGAACGGTATCACTACGATAACGTACGGTTCATAGAAAAGTATCACTACGACGTAGTGATACTGTTATTTTGAACAGAACTCTAACAGTATCACTACGTTTAGAGTTCCGTTCTCTTTTATATTCGACACACAAGGTCGCAAATATGAAGCAATCCTAATGAAAATTGGTACAGAGGCATGTCTTAACCCAGGGACGATCCCTATTCAAAATGGGGCATATCGGTTCATACTTTGATATAGACCCCATAAGAAAGTCCCTTTCGATAAGACATATTTACGAACTAGAGAGCGAATTTTTTAACCGATCATGCCGAAATTTGAATATTTGTACTGTGTATTACTTTCAGTCGTGCCTAGTGCAAAGTAGGCATATCGGTCCATATTTTAATATAGCCCCCATACAGAGGTCCCTTTCGATAAGACATATTTACGCCCTAGAGAAAACATTTTTTAACCGATCATGCTGAAATTTAAATATTTTTACTGTGTATTACATTCAATAGTGCCTATTGAAAATTAGGCATATCGGTCCATATTTGGGTATAGCTCCCGTACAAAGGTCCCTTTCGATTAGACATATTTACGTTATAGAGGACGCATTTTTTATCCGATCATGCCGAAATTTAAATATGTGTGCTTTCTATTGCATTTAATCATGTCTAGTGAAAATGAGGCATATCGGTCCATATTTTGAAAAGGCCCCTATATAAAGGTACTTTGGTTAAGATATATTTATATTTTACTAGCTCAGTATTTTAAAGCATACTTTTAGGCTTTTCGCTTATTATTAATTTTCGTTTTTATAATGGTGTGTTTACACGATAAGTGTTTTGATTTAATATGTGATATTGATTTAAAATGGACTGGTCTCAATGGTAGACATTATGATAAAATGTTAGATTCAGCTAGGGAGCTGGTCATGTTTTAAATGTAGGAAAATTTATTTTGATTTTTATAAACTACATAAAGAATTTAAGAAAATATTCTTAGATATTAATAGAAAAATGTCGTCAGTCGTTTCGAGATTTAAAAAAATTTAAACAATGTTTGATACTTTTAAATGGCCTGATAACCTAATGGATGCCCCCTCATCTGAAAAAAAAGTAGCCTTCATTGCTCTCCATTCCGAATTCCTCAAATACGATTCCTTCTACTCCTCGCGACTTATATTTCATTTCTATCACCGGTCTGTCCAAATCAAAATATAGTCCTTCCCAATACTTTAATTTACGATAATAATACCGTGATCTGACTTGTGTCCAGCCAGTCTTGTTCTTAATTTGTTTTTGGTAGTTCCTATGTATACCATGTTAAATGTAACGGTAACAGCTCCACGGCTTGTAACATGGTATACATATGAACTACCAAAAACAAATTAAGGAAAGGCTAAAGTCGGGCGGGGCCGACTATATAATACCCTACACCACTCTCGTAATATTGAATAACTCTGATACATAAATTTTGTAATTCATGTATAAATGGTTTATATAAATTTACTTTTGGTACATTTTATACTTAAATAATACCCTGTACCACAGAGTGGTGTAGGGTATAAAAACGATTGGATCTAAAGAGCCACATCGGATGAAACATATATGTGGGAGCTATAGCTAAATCTTTACCGATTTTCTTTAAATTCGGCAATGTTGGTTCATGGATGAAGAAACTCTACCATTCTAAATTTCAAAACGATTGGATGTAAAATATAGCTTCTATAGAACTAAAGGGCCAAATCGGACGAAACATATATATGGGAGCTAATGCTAAATCTTAACCGATTTTCTTCAAATTCGGCAATGTTGGTTCATGGATCAAGAAACTCTACCATTCTAAATTTCAAAATGATTGGATGTAAAATACAGCTTCTACAGGATGGATCAATAAACTCTACCATTCTAAATTTCAAAACGATTGGATGTAAAATACAGCTTCTATAGAACTAAAGGCCCAAATCGGACGAAACATATATATGGCAGCTATAGCTAAATCTTAACCGATTTTCTTCAAATTCGGCAATGTTGGTTCATGGATCAAGAAACTCTACCATTCTAAATTTCAAAACGATCGGATGTAAAATACAGCTTCTATAGGACTAAAGGGCCAAATCGGACGAAACATATATATGGGAGCTATAGCTAAATCTTAACCGATTTTCTTCAAATTCGGTAGTGTTGGTTCATGGATCAAGAAACTCTACCATTCTAAATTTCAAAACGATTGGATGTAAAATACAGCTTCTATAGAACTAAAGGGCCAAATCGGACGAAACATATATATGGGAGCTATAGCTAAATCTTAACCGATTTTCTTCAAATTCGGCAATGTTGGTTCATGGATCAAGAAACTCTACCATTCTAAATTTCAAAATGATTGGATGTAAAATACAGCTTCTACAGGACTAAAGACCAAAATCGGACGAAACATATATATTGGAGCTATAGCTAAATCTTAACCGATTTTCTTCAAATTCGGCAATGTTGGTTCATGGATCAAGAAACTCTACCATTCTAAATTTCAAAACGATTGGATGTAAAATACAGCTTCTATAGGGCCAAATCGGACGAAAGATATATATGGGAGCTATATCTAAATCTGAACCGATTTCAACTAAATTCAATAGCGATCTTAACAGCCGCGAAATACTCTAAACAGCAAAATTTCAGAACGATCGGAGTGAAATTGCGACATGTAGACGACGAACAACTATACATGGACAGACAGACGGACGGACGGACATCGTTAAATCGACTCAGCGAGTGATTCTGTGTCGATCGGTATACTTTAAGGTGGGTCTAGCTGTGTTATTTTCAGGTGTTACAAACATCTGCCGTGAAACAAACTTATAATACCCTGTACCACAGTGTGGTGTAGGGTATAAAAACAAACAAACTATGCAGCAGAGAACCACTTTTCTGAGCTAGACGATGTATGTGTATTACAATGCGAGCAACTACAACAAGAGACTAACGTTGGACACAGAAAAAAACAAAGAATAAACTACAAGAGCGACACTGAGAACTGCGCGCAGAGCTATCGGTTTCTTATTGGAAACAAATGATGTGCAATATTAAACAGATGATGGGCAGTGCAATAACAGATGACGACGACAACGGATCGATATTAGTGAATAGTTCATTTGTTATTTATTATCTTTTATTTATTTGTAAGTTGTGAATTGTCGTATTAAAATGTTCATTTATACATTGTGTATTTGCAATTTCATTCAAAAATATAATTCATATGCAAAAATAAAATGCATATGCAAAATTATTGAAAATTCGTTACTTCAAGAGTGAGTGAGCGATATGTTTAACTTCAGAAAATCTCGATATTATTCAATAACTATATTAAGTTTAGAATAGAAATGAAAATTTTCTCTATAAACAAAAAACAATTATTGAGGTATTATTAAATTCTCATAGTCAATATTCATTAAATGCGTTTAAAAAACACGTTTTAACTTTTTTATTATAGCACTTTTAGGAGGAAATACCGCTCAAAAGTATATTGCCTCTTCCAAGTAACCAAACATTATTTGACTCAAAGTAATTTATTTCGAAAGGAGAAGCTCTTGATATATTAATCCCTCGACTGTAATAAAGGTATTACTTTCCTGCAAAATCGCATCCTCCTTTTTCGTGGAAAATTCTGTAATTTGTTCTTTGGCCATAAATATAAAATTTGGTAATATCATTTGCATCGAAATATGCTACAATGAGTTTGTTTACTGCGAACACACTTCAATCCTTTTCTGCCCAGATAACATACGTATTTATCTCATTTTTTGCGTCCGGACATCCGACCGGTCTTGTTTTTCAGAGGGGCAAGCAGGGTCAATGGAGAAAAGGTAAAGAGTGACACGCCATCATTTTTCGCATGGACATTAAATGTGTAAAGGATGTTGAGCGCATTTATATTTAGGCCGCTTTATATAAGCAACATTAGGCATGTTTTCGTTACAAGCTAGCACTTTTAGTTTAGCACTTTGCAACGAAAACAACTTACTTCCACTAACTGGCACATAAGCAATAAGTGGCGGATTTTCACTATCTGGTAGCAATGGTGTCATGAGTTGCGAAGAAAGAACAGTGCGAAACAGACAAAAAATTCGTGAAAAGTATTTATAAAACATATATTTACTATTCTATGTTCAATTGTTTAGGCTCTTTTGCAAATATTAAAATAATTTCCAATTTTTGTTCTTCTTCTTCCCGTTAATTCACAATAATTGATAAAATCTCTCCAAAAATGGGATGTCATATTGCTAAATATAGGGTGCCCAATCTGGCAACATCATACTCGATTAAGACATGAACACAAGCACCAAACTTCATCGGGAACTAATAGTGCTTAAAAGTGCTTAGCTCCCCATACAAATTAAGCACTTATGGTGTAACGAAAACACGCCTATTATATACACTCAAAGAATATGTTAGGGTCTTTTTTACTGAATCATTTTTTTATTTTTTCACTAACGACATACATTTCAGTCCAAAGAAACAAAAACAGTCTTGTTGTCTAAAATGTTGGTTCAGTGGAAATTAATTTTCTCCGCGCTCATTTATTATAATGTAAAATCTCGCTTTTGTTATCAATTTGTTTAGTATACGTTAATATATATGTATGAAAGAAATAACGGCTTAAAAACACTAAGGTCTCAAAGTGTTCGACTACATCCTATTAATATTTAATAATATGTTTGTTTGTTGGTAATACCATCACGCCTAAACGGCTGAACCAATTTTCTTGAAACTTGGTGGACAGACAGACCAATGCCTGGGAAGTGACATAGGTCAATATGTATGTACGTCATTTTGATTTATGTGACATGATTTCTATTATCATGACTAAAAATATAACATCGAAACTTGGAACATACATAGCATATTAAGCATTTGTTTCTCCACCATGCGTTTGGTGACCTCTTGACCACTGACTCCATGTGATTTGATTTTCCTTGAACTCTGACATAAAGTTAAGAATATGTCTGGACTAATACTTTCTGATGTTTAAATTGTCGATTTAAAGCTAAAAACCTATATAATGTGAGGGATATAATACATTCACACATTTTATAGCCAATTTTTTGTTGAGTTTCTCCGTCTTGGTATTTGATTCTAGAACAAAAATAATACTAAAGTTTCAATAGCACCAGACTGACTAGCCCATATATAACGTTCTATTCTGAACGCTTACTATTAGCGGTCAAGAGGTCGAAAATCAATTGGTGAAATTCCTAAATCAAAGTATGAAACTTTCAAAATATTGGCGTATCTGACCACCAAGTTTTAAGAAAATAGGCCCAGTCCTATAGACGTCATGCTGAAGCAAACAAATAATAATTTTATGATCAACCTGTGGTCAAACCGGCAAATGTATTTGAGAACCACAAATATCTGTTAGTCGCCGTCTCCGGTCATTTTTTTCCAGCTGGCGCCGCCGAAATATATTTGGTGAGTCATGCAGATTTGCTTTTTGCAACCATGAAAATTTAGAAAGTGACTACTAAAGCTAATTACACACGATTGCCAGATCGGACAACGTTACTTAGCTTAAGTGGTACCATAGGTTCAGAATTTTCAGTATTTAGAGTTAATTTTAGCGTACACAGTTTAAAAAGTTGCTAAATGGAAGATATGACTATCGTTTATTAAAAAAAATATTCTAAAAATTTATTGGAATTTTAAATAAAAAATGCGTTTAGGGGTTTTTCGGAAATTACAGTAGCCCTTGAACAGCTGAACCGATTTTTACAAAGTCTACGTTCACAAAAAAGGTTGAGTTAAAAAAAATCGTTTCCCTCGATATTCCCAGAATATTCGATGCACTCTCACAAATCCAAAACAGTGTTTGGATTTTTAGTGGCTAAATATTTGTAAATGTTATGAATGAAACACCGAAGCAGATCCGTCATTTTTGAAATTTTTCTTCTGTTTCTGGAAAACAGTACATGCAAAATTTCACGCAAAGGATTTTAAAATTCATATGTCCAGAAATAGAAGTAAAGCGTCCAAATTAACAGATCAATCCTAGTATTTCGTTTACAATCTTCTTTTGCAAATACTGAGGCCCAAGACTATCGGATCTACACTCCGGAACGACCCAATTCCTGTTGGCCAAGGATCGTCAACTCAATAACAAATGTATCAACCATTGAAGATTTGTTGAACCGATTTTCAATATTACATCCAACTTTCATAACTTTGTGTTAAATTTAAGTTTTTTCCTCTAACGCTAAATATCTCAAAACGCTTACATTCGTATTCGTGCACTTTCGATTGCGGGGAATTTATCGCCTCAGCCAATTGTTGAAATTTGATCGGCTCAGCCGATCAGCCGCCGTAGATCGATATTTTTCCATGCGCCGCCGCCGCCGAAATTTTTGGTCGGCTTCATTGCCTGGTGCAGACTGCGGAAGAGAGCTTTTTAGTGCTGTAAAGAAAAGGAAGACTTCATATCTGGAACATATTATGAATAACCCTAAATATAAATTTCTACAATCCAATCAAAAACGAGCGAAAATTTAAGGAAAATCTGTTAGAGGCAGCAAAGAAACGACATGGATTGATAATATTCTGGCATCAG
This sequence comes from Eudasyphora cyanicolor, assembly GCA_963930755.1. NCBI lineage: Eukaryota > Metazoa > Arthropoda > Insecta > Diptera > Muscidae > Eudasyphora > Eudasyphora cyanicolor. Next base: position 191,371,437 of record OZ005734.1, read on the forward strand.
AGATACGTGCGGACTTCTGAGCGTAGCAAGAGACAGAGATGATTTCGGAGATGTGATGAAGAATCTATCAAGTCACTTTCTGAAATATAAATATGTAAAAATCTTTAATTGTATTTGTCGCTAAAATTCGAAGAACGAATTAGCAATAAAGAAAAAGAAGGTGCAGCCTTGACAAGTTAGCTTTTATTTGACAAAGTAGGATTTTAGTCCTATAACACACAAAAACATATACAACTTACTTTTAATAACAACTACAATTACAAAGGTATGTTGTGTGGTATTCAGAGCTATGGTTTTTTATACTAGAATTTGGATCAGCCTTATTAGAATATCTTCAAGCTTCTGAAGTTTGGATAACGGTGTTAAAAAACAACCGGGCAATGCCGGGAATTAAAATGCTAGTAATAAATATTATTGCTCACTTTTTCTGCCGGTTTGTGTCACGGTTGGCAACCAAAAACGGTATGTATGCGAATACATTTGATTGAATATGTGTGTATGTATTAAAGTATACACAGACACCATATGTTCACATTTATTGCGTGTATTTCGAGACAACCTTTAATATGTCCACAAAATTAGTGTATCATCAACATGGGCATAAAAATACCTACATTTACTCTTCCACTACCATACACAGAGCACAGCGACAGCATAAAACCAGTAAGGAAGGACAGAAAGTGGGCGGGGACGACTATATAATACCCTACACCTAACTAACAACAGAACAATAAGCATTTCGCTGTGCAAATTTTTTTTGTTTTTTCGTGCATTGGTACTCATGTTATAAACTGTTACCTTTTTGTACAAAATTATACCCTTTTTGTGGGAGTTACCAAAAGGGGCGTGGCAATAAAGCCCGTTTTTCGCTGAACTATAGGCCCTATAAAAATATTCTACCGTACAAAATGTCAAGTATTTTCATGCGCTATATTTAAGATATAAGCTGTTATTATCCCCTCACCTTAGAGAGGAGGGTATATATCATTTGCTACGAGCCAAAAGTGTAACACATCGAAGGAGTGACCTAAGACCCTAAGTATGTTCGGCGGATATCCGTTTTGGGTCATTTTAAGTCGAATGAGCAATATCCGTCCGTCCGTCTGTCTGTCTGCTGGCTGGTGCGCACGATAACTCTCGAAAGGAGTAACCGATTGACTTAAAATTTGGTATGTATTTTTATACACTGCTATTAATGTTATAAGCTGTTAACTTTTGGTGCAAAGTGGTACCTTTGTGTGGGAGGTACCAAAAGGGGCGGGGCAACAACGACCATTTTTCCCTGGACAAATAAAAGCATAACACTGTACAAAATTTCAAGTATTTTTATAAACTGTTATTAATGTTATAAGCTGTTAACTTTTGGTTCAAAGTGGTACCATTGTGTGGGAGGTACCGAAAGGGACATGGCAACTTCGCCCATTTTTCTCGAGTTGATAGCGACTAATAAACTAATACTATGTATGGAATTTCAGAAGATTTGAATAAGTAGTATAGCAGTTAATAAAGAATCAATATTTCACAACATTTTAACCCTTTGTGGGGGAGGTACTAGAAGGAGTGGACCAATATGGCCCATCTTTGAACTTAGCCGGAGATAGAAAAAAATATTACCACATACCAAATTTGAAGTCAATCGGTTACTCCTTTCGAGAGTTATCGTGCGCACCAGCCAGCAGACAGACAGATAGACGGACAGACAGACAGACAGACGGACAGACGGACGGACATTGCTCATTCGACTTAAAAAGACCTAAAACGGATTTCCTCCGAACATACTTGGGGTCTTAGGTCACTCCTTCTATGTGTTACACTTTTTTCCGTAGCAAATGATAGATACCCTCGTCACACTAAAGTGAGGGTATAACAATTTGTGAGGAGTTTTAGAATATTCGAATAAGTAATTTTGAAGTTGAACTGGATACTTTAAAAATGTGACAGAAAGGAGACCCTATGGATATAACTCTTTCGACCTTGCTGAATCCAGTGGTGCTAGCCGTTTTTCAAGATTAGCTCTTGTTTTTGCGATATTCGGCCACAAAGTTTGCAAGAAAATTAGTTATCTCGGAGGTGATTTTGAAATGAAAGACTTCGGAATACACGCTTCAGCTCAAAGAACGAAATAAAGAGAACCCTTGGAGAATTATTTTTCTCAAAACAGTCAACCACGCTCCTCACCTACTTACCTTTAAAACTATGCAATCAAATCTTATTATATACCGACGACATTTTTAATTGGTATCTGTGAGAAAAATATTCCTCGCGAAAAAATACTATAGGTCTCATAATATCTCTCAATATATTTTTGAATAATTTAGCAAGTTTAGTTAGTTAGCTTTGTAATTTCCACAAACACTAACCGAAAAAATATTTACAAAAATTTCTGTCAAAAACTAATATCAATAAATATTTTCTTCTACGGGTAGAAAAAAACACAAATTATGTAATATGTGAAATCTGCTTATTTCACATAAAAACGTTGACAAGTTACCCATAGTATTTTTTCACGAGGAATATTTTTCTAAAATACACCAAATAAAAATGACGTCGATTTGTATGACTTTTGACATATGATAAGATTTTGTAGCAATTTTTTTATGGATAAGGGGATGAGACGCGGGGACGACTGTTTCGAGAGTAATTATTATCCAAGGGTTTCCTTTATTTCTCCCACTTCAAAAGCACCTCCGATATAATTAACCTCTCTCAATATTAATTTTTTGAAATTAATACTCGTATTTCATTTTGAGTTGTTTCCCCATTGTCGTTAACATTTTTTTGGAAATTTTGAGTTGTTTTCCTATTGTTTAGTGTGATATTTGTTAGTAGTAGCCTAACAATTTTTTTGCAGGTATTAAATATTGCCCTTCTTGTATTTTGTAGGGCTTCAATAGCAGTAAATTTCGTAATATTTATTGCGACACATTTAGTTGTTCCACAATGCATCTGCGCTTTGTCATAGATTCCATTGCATTTTGGCCTTCATCTTTGAAAGATTTCTGGCAAAGTTGCACTTGCATGGCGACTTTTAATGCTACCAATATCATTGTAATAGGTAATTGTCCGCTACACAATCATTCTGTCCGCGTAGCTCAATAACAGTGACTTCACTGAGCAGTATATACTTCAAAGGAAATTCATGGCGATTTCGTTTCTGGAAAAAATGTTGACCAGTCGACGTGAAATACTAGAAAATATTTGCACGTTTTATGTCGAAATTATGTAGTCCATCGAAATTAACTAAACTCAAAAATGTTTTGGAAAAGTGCAGTTTTCGGAAAAGGGCAAAGAAAATTATGCACTTTTTCCAGAAACGAAATCGCCATAAGTGTTTGTGTGTACGGTATTCAAATTATTAGATATTCAATTTACGTGTGATTTGGTTTTTTTGTGGGAGTAGACCAAAAGTAGAGTGGCAATAATCCAAAAAACCCCTGTATAGATAGACACACAATTTTAAGTATGTACTTGTGAAATTGTATTCAAGATATGAGCTGCACAAAATTGCGGTTAAAGGTTCGTGAGTTAACTAATGTCATAGGCATTTTAAAAAGAGCTATACGAGGAATGAACAGGCACGCTGTTCGTCCTTCGCATCTTCTCGGCCCTCTAAGAACATTTTGTACCACCGATAAACGTTGCTT